>OX451737.1:305287902-305820297 GCA_948472305.1 Vicia faba
AATTTTAAAATAATTATAAAATTTAATTATAGTTACTATAGTTAAATATTTTTTTATAGTTAAAATATAAATAAAATATAATTATATTTTATATTTCTTAAAGAATAATATCTTTGTTAAAAAAATTATGGTAAATATATATATATTCAATATGTTTATAAAATGTTTAGAATATATATATATATATATATATATATATATATATATATATATATATATATATATATATATATATATATATATATATATATATATATATATATATATATATATATATATATATATATATATAATTTCAACCAAGATGACCCGTAAACTTAATTTTTTTTATTTGTTCACGTTTGAATTTGTGTACCATACTAATTAATTAGTTCTTAAATTTATAATTTTAGTTTATTAATTTTATTATATTAAATTTAATATATCGAATTTATTATATATAGAATTTATTAAATATTGAATTTATTATATATTAAATTTATTAATTTAATTTATTATATATTAAATTTATTAATTTAATTTATTATATATTGAATTTATTATATATTGAATTTATTATATGTTAAAGTTATTAATTTAATTTATTATATTTAATTTGTTAATCAATATTATTTAATTAATTATATAAAGAAAAACAAATTTAATTATTAAATTTAAATTAAAAAAACATTAGCGACGTGAAAATCACGTCGCAATTTAGTATATAAAGTAAAAGTTAGAGCAAAATGTGTGTTATATGTTTAAGATTTAGTGACGTGATTTTCACGTCACTAATTTGTGACGTAAAAATTACGTGTCAAATAAAGTATTTGTCACTCTTTCTCAGCCACGTAATCCTTCACGTCGCTAATAATTAATTGTGATGTGAATTTTTAAATTGTAACGTGAATTTTTAAATTGTGACGTGAAATTCACGTCATAAATGAGAGTTTTTTTTATAGTGTAATTTAATTCATAATTTTTAAATATTTATTCATACCAATATGAAATATCTGGATCCGCTTCTAAATACACGTAGTGACAGTGAGAGTGAAGTATGTGGTGGTTTTATTTGATGAATATCCTTCTAGTATTAGGAAGTTTTATAATGATGACGATGATATCCATGGAGTGGCTCCTCTTAGGATTGTTGTTTACTAATCTGCCATGTTACAAAGCCAGACCCCTTCTATTTTTCAAAAAAAAATTAAAAATTAAAAACTTTTATTTTGTATAATCAATTGTTATTGTGGAAAAATGTTTTAACTTATTTTTTATTGTGGGTAATTTATCAGGAATTATAATGTAAATTAAGAAAATGCTTTGAAATTCTATATAAAAAAAGATAAAATAGTAAATAAAATAAAGATATACTCATTCATTTGAATAGTATATTTAATATATATTTTAAATATAATACAATCAGTTAACTGGTCTAATCTTGAAAGTTTTAAAGAACATTTTAAAAAAACTTATAATTTAAAATAGTTACAAATATATCAAAATGTCGGTTTGATTATTTTAATTAAAAATTTATTAATTAGATTAACCAAAACGTTTTCTATCAGTAATGATATGTTTTTATAAAATTGACGATAAATGTTTTTGAGAATTATTATTTTTTAAATTAATAAGATATTGAAAAAAAACATAAATAACTATGTTTTAGAAAAAATAACGCAAATAATCATACTTCAGGAATAAATAATATGGTCAAGCCATCTCATATGGCACATGCACATAAATTTGCATGGAAGCGTCGTATGAGATAGCGCATGCACTCTAATTTTAGGAAGATGCACCATGTTATTTGGCTTCTACATGTATATGCGTTTTCTAAAAATAAACCCCTATTTTTCCTCCATTCTTCACTCATTTTCTCACATTCTCTCTAATTTTTTCATCATGACATCTGAGATGATTTTCAAAAGAGATGAGTATTTTTTTTCTCAGCCATTAAACCTCTGACTAAAATGAAATTTTGGCACATTCATTCCATGAAGCGTCTTAAAAGAGAGTTAATTTGATGGTTAGATGGGGAAATCCAAGATGGCAAACAAATTAGAAGGATCCAAAGAAGAACGACCACCTCACTTGCCACTGGAAAACCTCAAATTGGTTGGAGGAAGTCAAAACAGACAGAGACATAATGGTGATGATGCATGGATTCAATGAATTCGTTTAGATCTTTAAAAAATGCAGACAATGCGCATACAATTTTTATGTCGTCGAACTAGTAGCACAAGTGGGACAATTTTATTGATTGTGTGCGAGCTGACGACATAAATCACACTTTATTTCTAGCTTGTCAAGCGCATCCATTTTAGTTGTGATACGCTTGCTTTTGGGACGACCTTTTTTATTCCTTCGCATTTGATCATTGTGCCACATTATTTCCCTTTGTATGCATGCCAATAATCCTCTTTTGCGGCCATTGAAAAGCCATTGTTGTATACGTTAAACAAGGTCTCGATCTTATAAGTGGGAGATAGAAGTAGTAATGCATCTTGATGAGCATACGTGAATACCGCAATGACATGGGAGAAAGGCATACGAAAGACTTGAAACTTTCTGCAATCACATCAACAAGATGGTAGTAGAACCCTCTACTCTTGCCTTGGCAACCCCTCGTTGTGGTCGATTGTCTCTTTGACAATGAACTTGTGGTTATGTCGGTCGAATCTTGTAACATGATGAGTGTTGGCTTTGGCACTTTCTGCCTTAATAAATTTTATGCAGCTTTCACTCCACAGTTGTCCCGATTGTAGCACCGCTTTCCACTTTTCACCTCTTTTTGCAAACAACAAAGTCATCCTAAAATATGTTGATTTCACCAAAGTGGTTACGAGGAGGTTTCATATGCCTTTGAAGACATTGTTCTTAATTCAACAAAATTTATTGTCATGTGGCCTCATCGTTGTCCATTGTTGTATGACCTCTGAGGAACAATCCTCACACTCTCTGATACACACTCTTACACTCTCTGATACAATTTCTAAAAGACTTTCATTTATAGCTCTCCTCACCATGGGCGATACTTATAGAGGAACAAAATAAAACATTATCGTATTTGTAAGTTTTAATATATATTCATTTATATTTGCATTGTATTTTTTAATATATTCATTTATATGTGCATTTAAATTTAGTCATACACAATTCATTTTTATATGCATTTTGAATGTAGGATACATTGAGATTTTGGTGCCGCTCACACTCCTATGTTGCTCCCGACTTGTTAATCATTCCATATCTAGAACGTGCCGATTTTGGACACGTTATTAATATTTCTAACTGCATGATTGATACGATGTTTATACTCGCATTGTTGGAAAGATGGAGACCCGAAACACACATCTTTCATCTCTCAATTGGTGAATATACCGTCACACTAGAGGACATGTACATATTGATGGGTCTCCCTATTGAGGGTAAGGCGGTGAATGGGTCGGTTCAACAACCCAATGCTCTATGCGAGGAAATGTTTAGAAAATATATGGTAGATGGAACAGGTGCGGGGGGCCAAGGTATTTTACTAACAGGCCTTAAATTGCATTATCGCTCTCTTCAATTGAATGAAAATTCGTCTGAGGAAGCTAAAATAGTTAAAGCCATAAATTATATTATGATACTATTTGGAAGCTTGTTATTCCCTGAAAGTACAGGTAATAGTGTCAATTTTATGTATTTAAGTTTTTTTAGGAACTTTGATAAAATAAAAGAGTGTAGTTGGGGTTCCGCCATTTTAGCCTATCTATACAATTCATTATGTAAAAATGCGAGAGAAAAAATACATATATTTTTTATGGATGTGCTTTCTTGCTCTAAACATTGGGTTGGTAGAGAATGGAGTTCCTTAACCCCATCAACGACATGATATTCACGTTCCCATACGCAATAAAGTAAGTCTATAATGCTATTTACTTTTTCTCGATTTATGATAAATAGTTGTACATAATTTATTATTTTCTCTTTGCTTTAGGTTTTGTGTCAGGGGAATAAATTACAGTAAGAATCTGAGACGAAATATCACTTTATATCACAATCTTTTGAATCACATTGGCCCAAAAGATGTATGTATTATCTCTAAACTTTTCTTCTTTTAATTTATTTACTTTTGAAGTTATCATTATTATAATATAATTTTATCTGCAATTTCTTTAGAGACCATATTTGGGGATGGACCATCAACCCAACCCTGAGGATGCAATATTTTGGACTACAACAACTGTAATTATATGGTACAATATTGTGAAGATGCACCATAGTGACCGTGTCAAAATGCAGTTCGGCATGTATCAAGATATACCGAAAATCCCGACTTGTTTGTCACCTTTGCATCTCCTTAGGATCGAAGCCTAGTGGGGTGTTAAAAATTGGAAAGAATTCTCTCCAGAATGGTGTAAGATATGGAAGAGGCGTGACCGATATGTGTTAGATTTCCATGTTTATCCCACGAATCATGATATGTGACACACAAATCAATATATCAATTGGTACAAATCAGTTACTAACCTTGAAATGTTTGTGGTTGACCCAAGATATTTGATCGACCCACGCACACGATGGACATCATCCTCAAATCTCCAACAACACTACCAACAATCATACACCTCCCAACAACAACCTCAACAACAAATCCAACACACATCAACCTCGCACCAAACACAACAACGATATAGATCCATAAGCACCCAACCTCAAACCCAAAACCAATATGAATACACACACATGCCCCACACACAATCACAATACCAAGAACAAAGACCATACATCTGGCATTCCAATGTGGACCCCTCATCATCTCATATTGCCCAGACATGAGCCTACCTGAAGAATATGAGTACCAAATCCCACAAGATTCATTTCATTTTTACCCTCTTATTCGAACGACCAGTGTTATTAACCACTCATGTAATCCCACCCCCACGAATACGATCAAACTTTGAGAGCATGGGTAACCGACTTTTTCAAAGCGGGTCTTCAGGATATGGTGATCTGACGAATTTCATGGACTCTGAACGTATTGACTTTGCAGGGTCCTCGACCAAACCACAACAGGAAAATCGTCGAAACACATAACGAGTTAGGCGATGACGCGGGTGCGGAACCACATGTTGTTATCGAGTCCCGAGAGACAACTAAATAATATAAAACTTTTATTTCCATTATATAATTGTTTCATTATTATTGAAAACCGAAGTCTCATTTGCAACGAAATTGTCTTTTATTTACAAAAAGTTAAATAAAAAAAATTATTGCACGTAAGCGCCATCTGAGATGGCTTAGGAAAAATCAGATACAACTAAACACCATTTGAGATGACTGAATATTTTACTCATTTCTAAAACATGATTATTTGCATAATTTTCTCTAAAATATAATTATTTATATAATTTTTTTAATACTTGCTATTTGAAAAAAAATTATGTTTTTAATCAATATTGAATTAAGCAATATATTTTTTCTAATTTTTTTTTTACGTACATTTGTTTTTTACACCCTAATAAGTAATACTTTTATTCACACACCTAATCTCAATTAGCCTCTTTAAATTTGTTTTGAATAGTACATTTTTACTCGTATTACAGAAAAATTAAGGGATACATATTAATTTGTTAATTAAATGGGGTTTAAATTTTTTACGTAATCATCATTACTTTAAATACATTTAAGTTTATATTAACATTATTTTATTTTTAACTTTTTATTCTTTTTGTAAAATGTTTGCTTGACTTATTCATGTATTTTTTTTTTTTTCATTTTGCAAATAAAAACAATTTCGTAGCTCATTAATACTACAAATAATAAGTAATATTTCATAATTTAAACTCATTGAAATAAATGATTTAACACATAAAAACATTGAGTTTAATGGATATACCCTCACAGTATAAAATAATTTTACATATTAATAATTTATTATATTAATAAATTTTTTAAAAAATAAAAAGATGATATGTTCTAATACCTAAATGTAATTGATTGATAATATAAAATTAATTTACATCAATACATCACCTATTTTCTCAATAACTGTTTTCTCTCCTTTCAATAATCAGGTTTTATAAAAATGTGAATGAAAATATAGAAATAAAAGAAGCACTGGGTATAAAAAGAAAGGAAATGTTAGAACTAAATTTAATTTTGCTTTATTTTATTGTATAATTATTATAAAACTTTAAAAATGTTTTTTTTTATGAAAACATGTGTTTATTCTTAGATAAAAAACCTGTTAAATTGTAATCTAATGTGTCGAAACTATGTGTCGAAAAGATTTGATTTGTTTTAGATTTAAATAGATTTGATTTAAGTCTAGAATAAATTAGATTTGATTTAGTAACAAAAAGACATTTTGGGCTTTGGGCTTAGGGTGTAAGCTCAGTTATAAATAGAGGGAGTAACCCCTATTTTTGTAAGCAAGTCAAGCAAGTCATTCACAGTATTTTGCAGTTGCAAATTGAATAAGAAAGTTTTCACAGTTTGTGAGCAGAGAGAAACTCTGCAGAAATTATTTGTCTTGTCTTCTTTTTCTTTGTTTGTCTCATAATTAAACTGTCATTGTGGTAGAAATTCATCATAGACTTTGGTGGATTTCCAACATCTGGTATCAAGAGCTTTGTTTCGATTCAAGGAAAGTGTCAATCAAGAACGATTGAAGAATTCACGATGACAAGTTATGGGAATGCAAATTATCCAGCAACCCTACCAATTCTGAAAGTTGACAACTATGAGAATTGGTGCAAACTGATGAAAGTCTTATTCAGGTGTCAAGGTCTTTGGGACCTTGTAAAAGATGGAGTCGAAGCGCTTGGAGAAAACGCTTCAGAAGAAGAAAAGAAGAAATACATAGAATCTGAGAAGCTTAGTTATAAAGCATTATTTATAATTCATCAATGTGTCAGCCCAGACAATTTCGAAAAGGTTAGTGATTCAGAATCTGCAAAAGAAGCTTGGGAAATCCTTGAGAAGTCTTTTGGAGGCGCTGAGAAAGTGAAAGAAGTGAGGTTATAAACTCACAAAATGACCTATGAACTTCTTCAGATGGAAGACAGTGAAAGCATATCTGATTTCTTCACTAGAGTTACAAAACTAGTAAATCAAATCAAGATATGTGGAGAAGCGTTAACAACAAGAGCTGTTGTGTCGAAGATCTTGAGATCTTTAGCTCCTAAGTTCGACCACATAGTGGTGGCGATAGAAGAGGGGAAAGACTTGTCGAAATTGACAAAGGAAGAGCTTCAAGGGACGCTTGAATCTCATGAACATAGAATGAACGAAAGAGCTGCAGGAAAATCGAAGAGTGATGTGGCCTTGTAGGCACATTCAGCAAAAGAGACCAAAGGCAAAGGAAAGTATTTCGACAGAGGTAGAGGTGGCTACGACAAATCGAATAGTAGAGGAAACCAGATTGAAGGAAACGTGTCGAATCAAAGAAGACCATACCAAGGCAACCAAAGAGGTGGTGTTGCAAATAGAGGAAGAGGTGGTGGTCGAAAACCTGATAAGAGTCACATTCAATGTTACAATTATCAGAAGTATGGTCACTATTCGAGTGATTGTCCAGAAAAACAAAAGAATCAAGAAAGTGATGCAAAGCTTGCAAAACATGAAGAAGAAGAAGAGATGATGCTGATGGTCACAACAAGAGATGAAGATAGATTCAAGGACCAATGGTACTTGGATTCAGGATGTTCATCACATATGTCTGGAAGGAAAGACTGGTTCGTCAATATAAAGCCCTCAATGAAAAATATGGTAAAATTTGCAAATGAAAATACCCTAGCAACTGAAGGTATTGGTGATGTTATGATTATGAGGAAAGATGGCAAAAGGTCAGTAATCTCCAATGTGTTGTACATACCAGGCATGAAGAGCAATTTGCTCAGTATATGGCAGTTGGTCGAAAAGAATTATAAAGTGTCAATCGAAGATAAGATGATGAGAGTCGTTGATGCAAATGGGAGATTAATCTTGAAGGATCCTATGTCTTAGAATCGAACCTTCAAGATTAAACTAAATGTGATGGAGCACAAGTGCCTTTCGACTGCAGCTAGCAGAGATGAATGGATATGGAATTATAGACTAGGCCATCTCAACTTCAGAGACATCAGAGATTTGAAGAGAAGAAATATGGTTTCAGGATTTCCAGAAATTGACATTCCAAACGAGGTATGTGAGGAATGTGTGCAGGCGAAGCAACACAAGAATAGCTTCAGCAAGGGTGCAGGAAGCAGATCGAAGGCTAGTCTTGAAGTCATATACTCTGATGTATGTGGATCAATCCAGGTGGATTCGATGGGAGGTAACAAATACTTTGTTACATTCATAGATGATTTCAGTCGAAAGCTATGGACTTACCTGATCAAGAAGAAAAGTGAAGTGATCGAAGTATTTACCAAGTTTAAGTCTATGGTCGAAAGACAAAGTGGTCAAAAGCTCAAAGTTTTGAGAACTGATGGTGGTGGAGAATATGTGTCGAAAGACTTCGAAAGATTATGTGAAAAGGAAGGGATTGTGCATGAGGTGGTGCCACCCTATACTCCATAACAAAATGGAATTGCAGAAAGGAAAAATCGAACCATCATGAATTTGGTGAGAAGTATGTTGAAAGGCAAGAATTTACCTAAAGAGTTTTGAGGTGAAGCTGTTTCGACTGCAACATACATTTTGAACATATGTCCTACAAAGAAGCTAGAAGGAATTACTCCAGAAGAATGTTAGTCTGGTGTGAAGCCTAGCTTGAGTCATCTGAAGGTATTTGGATCTATTGCACATAGACATGTGCCAGATCAGTTGAGAAGAAAACTTGATGATAAGTCAAGTCAAATTATTCTAGTTGAATATCATTCGACAGGAGGCTACAAGTTGTTCGATCCAGTGAAAAAGAAGATTGTGATCAGCAGGGACATGATCATAGATGAGTTTAAAGAATGGGATTGGACTGAAAATATCAAGAAAGATTCAGTGGGAATCCTTCTTGAAGAGCCAGAAACTCAAGTCGAAAGAGAAGTTCGACAAGAGGAACCAACAAATATACCAAGTACAAGCAGGCCTCAAAGAACAAGACGCATGCCTGCAAGATTGCAAGATTGTGTGATTACATCAGATGATGTAATAGATAATGAAGGTGAGTTGGTACATTATGATTTCTATGCAGATGTCGAACCCGTTAATGCAGCTGAAGCATTAAAGGATTCAAAGTGGGTGAAAGCAATGAACGAAGAAGTAAAGTCTATCGAAGACAACGACACTTGGTCACTTGTTGAATTGCCTCAAGGCAAGAAGACAATTGATGTCAAGTGGGTATACAAAGTGAAAACGAATTCGAAAGGTGAAGTAACTCGACGCAAAGCAAGACTTGTGGCGAAAGGATTTCTACAGAAAGAAGGAATAGACTTCGATGAAGTTTTTGCACCTGTTGCTAGGATCGAAACAATCAGGTTGGTTGTTGGTCTAGCAGAAATAAACAGTTGGCACATATGTCAGATGGACGTGAAGTGTACATTCCTAAATGGACCCTTAGATGAAGAAGTCTATGTTAAACAACCAGTTGAGTTTGTGAAACATGACAAAGAAAGAAAGGTGTACATGCTACATAAAGCCCTGTATGGATTGAAACAAGCTCCAAGGGCTTGAAATAAGAAAATTGATAGTTTTTTAAGAGAGAAGGAATTTGTGAAGTGCACAACTGAACATGGAGTATATGTAAGAAGAAGCAAGAGTAAATTGCTTATACTATGTCTCTATGTAGATGATTTGTTGATAACAGGTAGCTGTAAAAGTGAGATTGAAGACTTCAAAGGTAATCTCAGCAAGGAATTCGAAATGTCTGATTTGGGTGAGATTTCATATTTCCTTGGTATCAAATTCTACAAGAGCAGTAGAGGTTTGATGATGCATCAAAGAAGACATGCAGGAGAAATTCTCAAGAGGTTTGAGATGGAAGAATGCAACTCAACTTCGACACCTGCAGAATCAAGACTGCAACTGTCGAAAGATGCAGATGAAGATGATGTTGATCCAACCCAATACAGAAGACTTATTGGATCATTGAGATACCTTTGTCATACAAGGTCTGACTTAGCATATAGTGTAGGTATGGTAAGTAGATTCATGCAGAAGCCAAAGGTATCACATCTAGCAGCAGTGAAGAGGATACTAAGGTATCTCAAAGGAACTTTCGATTATGGAATTTTGTTTCCTGCAGTTGATAAAGGAAAAGAATGCAAGTTAGTGGGATACACTGATTCGAGTTGGTGTAGTGATGCTGAAGATCGAAAGTCAACAACAGGATATGTGTTTATGCTAGGTGGTGCACCAGTTGCTTGGAATTCAAGAAAGGAACCAATAGTGGCATTATCATCATGCGAAGCAGAATACATAGCTGCTTCTCTTTGTGCATGTCAAGCAACTTGGATGGTGAACTTGGTCGAAGAGATAACAGGGAAAAATCATGGAGCAATTACCATGAAGATAGACAGCACGTCAGCTATTAATCTGGCGAAGAATCCAATAGCGCATGGTCGAAGTAAGCACATCGAAATGAGGTTCCATTATCTTCGAGAGCATGTAGCAGATGAGAAGATGAATTTGGAACACTGCAGAACTGAGAATCAGATTGTAGACATCATGACGAAGGGAGGGCAAGTCAAAGTATTCAGAAAGCTAAGATTCATGGAACATAGATAGTTTAGACACAATGAATTAGGTGGTGTGTTAAATTGTAATCCAATGTGTCGAAACTATGTGTCGAAAAGATTTGATTTATTTTAGATTTAAATAGATTTGATTTAAGTCTAGAATAAATTAGATTTGATTTAGTAACAAAAAGATATTTTAGACTTTGGGCTTAGGGTGTAAGCTAAGTTATAAATAGAGGGAGTAACCCCTATTTTTGTAAGCAAGTCAAGCAAGTCATTCACAGTATTTTGCAGTTGCAAAGTGAATAAGAAAGTTTTCACAGTTTGTGAGTAGAGAGAAACTCAGCAGAAATTATTTGTCTTGTCTTCTTTTTCTTTGTTTGTCTCATAATTAAATTGCCATTGTGGTAGAAATTCATCATAGACTTTGGTGGATTTCCAATAAAACCTACTATTAAAAATTATATAAAAATGGTTTTTATTACAGTATAATATTAAAATGGTGTATTAAAATCTAAAAAATTAAAATTAAAATATTCATATGCAAATGGTAATTTAGTAGTATTGTATACAAAAAAATAAATAAAAATTTAGTTATAGTAATATGTAATAGTACAAATTAGAGTTAAGTTAAGCTCCCAATTTTTTAAAAATCTACTGGTTACATAAGAAAATTGATAGCCGTCATTTTTACGAATTTGACCAATTAAAAGTTAATTGCATTCTTCAATTTAGGATTAATTCAGTCATTATAGTTAATTTGAAATCTTAATTAATTTTGATTTAGAAAATTATAATATCATAATTATTACATTCAATTTATTATAACCATTTATTATGGAAAATATAAATATGGTTTAATCATAGTATCTTTTACGTGATTCCAATTTCAATACTGTATAACAGCTATTATTGAATTCGTAGATAGTTGAAATAGTTGTTATTTAGTGAGTGTCTGCATTCCAATGCTTTAAAATAAATAGTAGAGTTTTAAATTAATTCATTCTAAAACAATAAAATGTAAAGTAGGGTTCATCAAAAACAATTATCAACTATTTCAATATAGGGTTACAGGTTCTTTCTTTTTTCTATCTAGGGCTTTTTTTCTATCTAGAGCTGTACATGGTTATCATATATTGTGATCTAATCCATTTTTATGGTTATGATTTAGAAACTAAACCATTAATTACAAAAATCGATTTGAAAGACATAATTGGTTCTAAACTGGATTAAAACCGGTTTGAAACCAGTTTTAATTTTAATTCAAATTATTTAAATATAATTTAATTTATATTTAATTCATTTTAATTAATAAAATTTTAAAACTAATTTAGTACTAATTTTTTTAAACATTAACAAAACACATTCTTAATTTAATTTTAAGCAGATTTTAAAAAATAATCGCGTTCGTGTTACAGTTTTTGCAATTTTGGTCGATAGAGGTGTCACGACATTGATTGTGTTCGCCGCGGTGTAAATTATTAATCATAATTTATTTTTTAATATAAAACGGATATAACGGTATCTGTATCGACATCTGTCTAAAACGTTTTGTCGCAGCCGTTCTCACGGTCACATACTGTTTTTTTAAAATATTTTTATGTTTAAATGATCCTTTTTGTTTTATCAATCCTATAAGAAAAATCAATTAATATTGAGATAGTATTAATTAATTCACTCTGCACATTCGTTTTCTTTTATACAATATATGTATATATATTGAATAAAAAGGGATCAAGTTCAAATAAATTTCTTTCAAATTTAAATTTGTCTTCTACAGTAATAATAATATATCTTGCTTTTTCAATATTTAGTCCTTTGTATCTTTCAATTTATTTGAGAGTGTTTGCATATTTTTTAACTATAATTAAACATTTTTACATTTATTCAATAATTAGTCATTTGAAATAAAAGGTTAAACATCATTCAATTTTTATGAAAATGTCTAGAGCTTATTTTCTTGAGAAAGTGTGAAAAATGAAAAGCAGAAAAATTTGAAAAATGAAAAGCAGAAAAATTTGATGAAAAAGAAATTTAGATACACCATAACCATTTTATGGGTACCGGTTTACCACTTTAACCATAAATGGACCACCAAATCCAGTATTTAATATTTAGATTGGATTTTAAAAAATGGAACAATTTGGATATGAATTTGATTAGCAGTAATCAGTTTTTTTGCACACCCCTATTTCTATCCAAACATATAAACAAAATCCACAACCAACAAAACTCACATAAATCAAAATGGAAAAGAAAGTTTGCAAACCAAATCATGAATAGAGAGGACAAAAACGATGGTGACGTGGTAGAGTGACAAGTCCTCCTTGATTTATCATGAATAGAGAGGTTTGTAGATTCGTTTCGTGTAGCAGAAATCGTTTGGGATACTCGGTTTAGAAAAGTAAAATTTTGATACGAACTTTTATTGTTATGAATGAATCATTTTCTTTTGTTGTTGTTCTTCATCATCTTGAAGTTGTTGTTCTTGATGTTATTGTCTGTGAGTGATTTTCATTTGAAGAATGAATATATTAAATTAATGTTGTTGTTTATGAGTGAGATTCAGCTGAAACAAATAAATAAAATGAACATTTTTAGTCATCATCTTCAAGTTGTTATTCATGATGTTGTTGTCTTCAAGTTGTTTTCATGATGTTTTGATTTCGTTTAATTGAGTATTTGATTGTTCTTCTCTTTCATTAATTGAATTTTTTTTGAATAACCAGATATTAAAAAAAAAAAATTCACAAATAATTATGTTTCGAAAAAAATTACGCAAATAACCATGTTTCAGATGACTCCCCAAAAGAGGAGTCATCTCACTTGACGCCTCCACCAAGTGAGATGGCGTCTCCCCTTAAATAATAGGTGTAGGCGTCAAGTGAGATGACTCCTCCTTTAGGGAGTCATCTGAAACATAGTTATTTGCGTAATTTTTTCCGAAACATGATTATTTGTGATTTTTTTTAATACCTGATTATTGCAAAAAAAATTTTTTTATTAACTACCTATTTAAATAATTCTTTCATTGTCTAACTTTCGTTGTTGTTTTCAAGCTGCAAGTTCTAATGGATAAGCTATTACAAATTAATTCTTTCATTATTGTCTCTATATTAAGCACTTGATTTATAATGAACTTATGGTGCTAATTCCCTTTTTTATTCCATGAAATGAGATTTTGTGGATTCTAAAATTCGAGAAATACTAAGTTTTTGCAGGTTGATAAGACTATGACTTGAGGAGGATTACATCATAGAACAAAAAACATATGATTTAAGTTTATTTTTTAAAGGATTTTTCATTAATTTTTCAATTTTTTAGTGGATCTCAGTTCTTATATTGTAAATTAAAGTATCAATCTTTTGTTATGAGTCATATTGAGGGAGAGAAAAAACTTCTTTGATTGTTCTATGTGGCTGGTATACATGGTTGAGTGGGGGAACATGAGAATAAAAGGATGACTTCAATATGCGGTAACTTTTTTGTTTCAAAGAATTTGATTTTAACTCACCCTAATTAGTAATCAATGCATTAAAGTTTTTGCCATATATGTAAATTGGAGTGAAAAGGAGAAATCAATTACAAAGGTCTTATTTTGTTTTTTACATTTTTTGACAGAAATTTGAGAGAGAGACAATTGGATACGAAACAAAAGCGTCACAAAAGAAAAACTTCAATGCAATGCCGTGTGTATGCCGGATTTTGTATAGGGAGTTAAAAAAAAACACTGTACTTATCATTGATGTTTAGTATTAAGATTGCTTGTGACCTTCAATTTATTAGGAGCATCCTTTTAGTGAATGAATGTGACAATGGCAACCTAAATATTTCCCACGTTTTTAGTCATAAGTCACGAACGAGTCTCAGTTCTGATAATAAACCTCCTCACGTTTTAAGTCATAAGCCATGAACGAGTCTCAGTTTCTGATAATAAACTTCCCTATGCTCCAGGTCATAAGCCACAAACGGGCTTAGTTTCTGATAATAAACTTCCCTACACTTCTGGTCATAAGCCACAAACGGGTCTCAGTTCTAATAATAAACTTCCCCATGCTTCTGGTCATAAGCCATGAACGAGTCTCAGTTCTGATAATAAACTAGCTCTTTAAAAGGTAACTACTTGTTATAAGGATCTTACAACAAAGTATCTCTATCATATTAAAGAGATCAACTATCCATTGGAGCGGATAAAATTTCACAATGAACTATCCTTATCATATTAAAGAGGTCAACCATTCGTTGGAGCGGACAAAATTTCACAATGAACTATCCCTATCGTATTGAAGAGATCAACCATCCATTGGAGTAGATAAGACTGATATCTGGATAACATACAAGTTGCTAAAATAAAGAGGACGCCACTTGTTACTAATCAAAATATGTTGGGAGCATACAAGTTGCTCAAATAAAGAGACCACCACTTATTACCAATCAAAATATGCCAGGGGAATACAAGTTGCTCAAATAAAGAGACCACCACTTATTACCAATCAAAATATGACAGGGGTACACAAGTTGCTCAAATAAAGAGACCACCACTTGTTACCAATCAAAATATGTCAGGGGCACACAACTTGCTCAAATAAAGAGACCACCACTTGTTACCAAATCAAAATATGACAGGGGCACACAAGTTGCTCAAATAAAGAGGACACCACTTGGTGTCAGGCAAAGATTCCAAGAGAGTGTCATAAAACACTGTTGGATTAAAATTCTCATCTTCAGATGGGGGATCATACACAAATTTCAGTTGAGGAACACATAATCTTCAAAAGTTCAAAATAAATGCACTCTCAATCTAGGTTTCACAGCATAGAGAGATCAAAACATATTGATGTAGAGGACCAAAGTTCAAACTAGGAACAAACCAGAGTGAAACAGTCATCCAAGACTCTACCCAATAAGGAATAAACTCAAATGGGGATTAGTTCCATCCAGATATTGAACTGGGGGGTAAGCTGAAGCAAAATTCTTCCACGAGGGATACACCTAGTGGGGAAACAAAAGGTATGTACACTTTCTGCTTAAGGTTGAAATTCTATTGGAGATAGGATACACACTCTGCAAAGAGGATCAACAAAAATATCAATGAATGAAAATGAGCAATGAATTTTTGTTCAACTATGCACAATGTATGAGTAATGTATGCTTGTTATATGATATGTATGCTGATAAATAAATGTATTATACTGGGGTAACCAAACAAACAAACTCGGGTATAAACCACGCTCGGCTAAATCACATCCAAGATAGAGATCCCATAAGAGAGTAAGAAACCAACTGGGGAAACAACGTCCTACTACAAGGCTTAGCTCCTCTTGGAAAATAAATGTTGCTTGAGAATAAACAAAGCACGGTCTAATAATAATAATCCATAAAGATGAATAGATATAACAACATCCTCTAAGCTCCACTAAGAGATAACATATGGACTTTGTAAGGGAATATGATTCCACATCTGTTGAGAAGAAACCACAAGACTTCTCCAATACCAAGAATAGTGGCTGCACAAATTTTGTTGGGGACGATCAAAGAAGCTTCATGGGGATTACCATATAAAACTTCATGGGGATAACAATCTTGAAAGGGAAATATTATCCTAGATTTACAGGGGAAACTAAGAAGTTAACATCACAATAAGAAGTCAAAATTATGGGGATTTTAAATCAAACTCAACACACAACAAGAGAAAACCCAAAAGTTGACAATTCTCTCAACACTTCTTAGAAAAGATACTGCTATTGTCTGGCTACTTGGGGAGCACACAAAAGCAACAACGTCATAACATGAAAGGTAAAATACTTTGCAGGAGGATCTTACACCAAGTCTTAACACAAAGGGATAAAGAATCCAGTAATGGAGGAAAAGCTTCAAAGCTTTACAATATTTTCTTGATCACAACCTGATTGGGGAAAAGAATCACACACAACGGGAAAACTCTGAATCAAGACCTAACAGGGGAATATGGGATCACAAACCCAACACCACATAGCAACTTAGAGGAAACCCTCTACGGGATTAACAAATTTAGGGGAAACCGTACGCACATCTGTGAGAATAACCTGAGGAGGCTCCTTGAATGAAAATGAAACACTTTAATGATTTAGAGATCGTCCATCCTAGGAACCACTGCCTTTATTCCTTTGATTCACAAAATCGAAGATATATTTTCACAATTTTTTTCAAAAACATATTTTATTATTTTAAGTCTTTTTGTTTCAAAATTTACTATGATTAATAAATGAAATTTTTGCAAGCAAGATAAAACGAGATTTGCAAAGAATTGGATAAAATCTCAAAATTTATTAATATAATGGTAGTCCACGAATGGCGTGACTCCATATTTGATTACAAAGTTTAGAAAATGGTAAATACATGGAAAAGGTACATTGAAATACAATGATCGTTATTCTTCTTAACAACTTTAAACTCCTGTGCTTAGGCTTTAGTTGAAAAGCGATGAGAATCCAAGGAAGATTGTTGCTTCAACGATCAAGTCTTGTCTGATGCAGTTACTTTCCAAGAATCCATAACTTTTGCCTAGATTGTACTTGCGGGTTTTCAATCTGCCAGGATGATTTATTCTGTTTATGTCTCTAACTTTTTCCTGGACCGCCCTTTCGGGTTTTCAGCTCACCGAGACTCTCATTTTTGCCTAAGTTGATTTTTAGGGTTTTCAAATTAGCGATATGTTCTTTTATTTCTTTAGGAGGAGTATTTCTTGACTGCATCAACATTCACGAAACGTGGGAAATCCTCACCATCCATAGTTTTAAGAATTAATGCACCGCTAGAGAATGCTTTCTTGACAATATATGAACCTTCATAATTAGGAGTCCACCAGCCCCTAGAATTAGGATTAAAAGAGGTTGCTTTCTCTGAATTCATAAGGTCTGGTCTTTTTATCAAAAGCTTTCTTCATTATTTTCTGATATAACTGACCATGACACAAAGCGACCATTCTCTTCTCTTCAATTAAATTCAGGTGGTCAAACCTGTTATGGACCCATTCAATCTTTGATAATTTGGTCTCCATGATTACACGCAAAGAGGGAATCTTAACCTCAACGGGAAGCACTATTTTCATGCCATAAACAAGAGAGAAAAGGGTTGCCCCTGTTGAAGTATGAACGAATGTATGATACCCATGCAAAGCAAAAGAAAGCATCTCATGTCAATCCTTATATGTAACAACCATCTTCTAAATGATCTTCTTAAAGTTCTTATTAGCCTTTTCAACAGCCCCATACATCTTAGGATTGTAAGGATAAGAGTTGTGATGATAAATCTTGAAATCTTCACAAAGCTCTTCCATCATCTTGTTATTCAAATTTGAGCCATTATCAGTGGTAATATTGCTCGGCACACAATATCGATAAATAATCTAGTTCTTAATAAACCGTACCACTATCTAATTGGTCACATTAGCATAAGAAGAAACTTCCACACATTTGGTAAAGTATTCAATTACCACTAAGATGAAACGATGTCCATTCGAGGTCTTGGGTTCAATCATCTCGATCATATCAATACCCCACATAGAAAAAGTCAATGGGGGGGAAGAAATAACATTGAGAATAGTTGGAGGCACATGAATCTTGTCAGTATAAATCTGACAATTGTAGCACTTCTTTGTGATTTTGTAGTAGTCAGATTCCATTGTCAGCCAATAGTAACCTGCCCTAAGAATATTCTATGCCATTAAATGTCCATTGTCATGAGTACCAAATGAACCTTCACAAATATCATGCATTAACATGCCCACTTCGTGTCTATCCACGCATCTGAGCAAGACCATGTCATAATTTCTTTTGTATAACACATCTTCTTTAAGAAAGAAACTTATTGTCAATCGTCTCAAGATATTCATGCCTTTGTTTGAGGCCCTAAGTGGGTAATCTTGAGTTTGAAGGAAATGTTTGATATCATAATACCAAGGCTTATCATATGATGTTATGTCTTCCGCAAACACATGAGCTGGCCTATCAAGACATCTGATTGTAATCTGAGGCACTTCATTTGGGAAGTCCCCCTTGTACATGGAGGACAAAGTAGCTAAGGCATCTTCTATATGATTCTCGTCTCGAGGGTTGTGATGAAATTCCACCTTGTTGAAGAAAGGTAGCAACCTTCTTGCATAATCTTTGTAGGGAATCAATCCAAGGTGACGAGTCTCCCATTATCCTTTAATCTAATTTATCACCAAAGAGGAATCACCATATTGTAGCGGTAGAAATGTTCAAGACTAAGCCATTGGATTGACTAGACTTTATATAAATCAAAATAAAAATCGCCACCACACTTTATTGTTTCCAAAGGAATGGGAAAAGAGCGAATAACCCAAAAGAGGGGGAAAGATTCAAGGTAAGAGGATTGGTTATGCAAATGGAAGGTATTAGCACCCTAAAAATCTACGGTACTCCGCAGGAACCTCTTTGAAAAATCTGTATATTTTGGCTATAAAAAAGGTGTTGTATATAAGATGGACGGTGGAGGTGAGAAAAGAAGTATATTTTTATGATTTTTGCATCCGCCGCGGTTGCGAATCTTTAGTGCCTACGTACCACCTTTCGTGCAATAGGGGATCAGGGTACACGTAATTCCTCTTTTTAAAAAATTTGAAACACAGGTGTGTTGGTTAATTTTAAGAGATAAGACATCATCGTCATTGTCAGTGTGGAAAACATACTACCCACAATCATGAGAAAGCAGAATTTGCATCATCTCAAAGTGGAGGATATGGCTTGGATTTTAAAATCAACAATGCCTTACTCAACACCCAAGTGGAAAATATCTCACTTCACTATGTATTGTAGAAGTATAGTTGTTTGCATCACTACAAGGATTGACAAGAGTCTAACCTTTTGAGAAAATTTTAAAGATAAAAACCAAAGTGGCAAAATGGTTTGAAATGAGATTGATTGACTTTTAGTCTTCTCACAAAAATGTCAAAGTATTATTAAATTGATTGGGGTTTATTTATGAAAATATTTTGAAAATGCATGGACCTAAGTCCAAGTTTATTATGAAAGTAGTTTAAGTTTCAAAACAAGAAGAGTTTAAAAAGGAGGGAGAAGATTTTTGAAATTAAAGAAGATGGGAGGAGAAGAAGAGACTATCCTAAAGCATAAGGTAAAAGCTAAGGATAAGATCCATCTAACCAACAAGAAGCCAAAGCTTGACATTATGAGCCAAGATAGAATTCCCATTCTTTGAATTGAAACCAAGTAAGCAAAGATATTAGACCTCTTCAAGTGTATTAAGTCTTCACAAAAATTGGGTAGAGTAACGACTGTATACGGGTGAGTTCCAGATTACAAACAAAGAATGTAATCACAAAAACCTGCACACAAAAACAAACAAGCAACCCAATATCTTGAGGTAAACCTCAAGAACTACAGACAAAATAATTAGATAAGATCACAAGGTATCCAAGATAGGCCAAGGTTTCTAATCCTAAGTCCAAGAAATAGTCCCCTGCTCCATAATGCCAAGGATAGTAACCAAATAGTCCAAGTACCATTAAGATTTTTTTAGGGTTTATGTTGCTTATTAAGTATCTTAAGAAAAGAAAAGAAAAGCTCAAGTGAGCAAAGTAAACATGACAAGAAAATAAATGCTCAAATGAGCAAAGATGAAAATGGCATGAAATGAAAATGCTAAAAAATAAATAGTACATAAAGCATAAAAAAAAAAAGAATAAAAGCATAAGATAAACAAGTCAATAATTAGTGGTTAGTTGGATGACCATCTTGAAACTTGCATTTGGAACTCATTAGAGGATTGGTAGAACCAAAGCCTCCACACAACAAGTTGCATTTGCTTTTTGTCAAGTATATCATCCATTTGGAATTCTCATAAGTACCATTTAATGATCAACGATGTTTAAGTGATCCGCGTTGACCAAAGGTGTTGTAGATCCATTAGAGGATTGGTAGAACCAAAGCCTCCACACAATGAATCTCAAGGTTATTGGATCAAAGAGATCAAATTAACATACTTGGGCTTGCAATCATAAGTTTGGGCCACAAACGATCATTTATTCGAATCGGGACAAAATTTAGCGCTATGTTAAGAAATCGTAAGTGGACTTATATAGAAGTCGCACCTATTTTAAGACAGGTCAATAGCAATCTATGCACCATTTATTTTGAGACATGATATAGAGATCATGCTCCAACAATATTTAGTGCAATGAGAAGGGGATGAGATGAAGAGGATTCGGGCAAAAAGATGAATAAACCACTTTTGAATTAAAAATTTAATCAAACTATTATTAAAATCATTCATCCATTTTGGTCGAGTTGAACTCAACACCTAAGATCCAATGATGTTAATAAAGCCATGATCAAAAAATCAACTCAAGACAGCCAGAAAATAATCACAGAATAATATCATATTTAATATATATCCATTAAAAGGTTTAAAAATGTTTAAAAAATGGAAAATAATGAGGAAAATATCAATTATGTTCAAATTAATCAAGAAATGAAAAATAAGGCCATAGAAAAATCAGAAATGGATCCAAATATTTTTATAAAAATTTTGGTAATTTTTAAAAGTCAGAAACTATTTTTAAAATTAAAATAAATGGGTAAAATAAACAAAAATAGTAAAAAATAGTAAAGTCAGAAACAAAAATAAAATAAGGTCACCAATATTTGTCACAATATCATTGAATCATTCCATAATTTTTTCAGAATTTAAAAATGTATAAAAGTATTTTTAAACATTTTAAATAAATCAAATATGTGTAAAATTTATAAAAAATACCAAAACACAAAATTAAATTATGAAAAAATAAAAATCAGAAAGAGAATAATCAAAAATATTTTTCATAATTTTTTTAGATTTTTTGGACTAAAAATGAATTTTCTATGATTTTTTGAAATTTAAAACAATTAAAATATAAAAATCAAAAAAAGAAAATAAAAGTAAAATATGTGGACCATTGGATGAGAGTCAAAACGCGTTAGTAATCAAATCCAAGGGATCTGGCGTGTTGTGCATATCATGGTCATTAGTGAATAATGTACAGAATCAAATATAAATCAGATTTTTGAAAATAACAAGTGGCGTGCCATCATTGGTTGGAAGATGACACGTAGGTCATCTTCAACCTCCAGCCAACGTGATTTGTAGGTCTCTCAAACTGTAAAATCAGAAGCTCAGACCTATGCCAATCGCTTCATCTCTTTAAGACGAAAACAACCACACCCTCGCGCCAAATTTATATAAACTGTAGCTCAAGCAATTTGGAAAGAAAGTTTTGAAAAGGGATTTGAAAATTTATGGTCAAAACGTATTTCTAGTGAAATGTAAGTATTGCGACTAGAACCAGGGCAATGAGAGCAACACAATGATATCAGAGTTTTGAAGAATTGATGAAGGAATCTACCTATTGAAGTTGAGTTGCAAAGCTCTGAAACTGGACTTCTATGGAACAATATAGGGCACGATTCTTGAATTTAATTATATGGTTAGCTTCAGGGAAGATCAAGGAAGGTGAGTTGTGGGAAAAAAAGGATTGAAAAAGGCTTGAGAACGGATTTTGAAGTTGCTGAATTCTGGGTTGTGAAACAAGTTTGGCAGGGTGATTCTGGCTATCTAAGCTTGGGAAAATGGATGGGGGATGACCCTTTATTTATAGGGAAGCAAAAGGAATCAAAAGGAAGAATGAATGATGCGTTTTAGAGGGAATTCGTGTGGGTCTGCATCATGAAGAAAGTGTGACTCAAACTTGATCAAAACTCCGCCAAAACGTGTGTTTCATGATGCTAATCACTTATGGCAAGTTGCTAATCACGATTAGAAACAAAAACGTGTGGAAAACTTGTGATTAGAAGCCAAAACAAAGATTTCAAAATCCTGACTTTGTGAAAAATTCAGTTTCAAACTACCAAATTCAAATCCATGGCATTTCCAACTCAAGGGGTCTTAGGGCATAATTCTTTTGTATCCAAACATGGCCTTCCACTTAGAATTTGCTCTTGACCAAAAAAGATGGAATGAAGTAGATCTCTTGAATGACATTTTGCAATTTTAACCACTCAAAATTTCCAAAAATTGAGCAAGTTATGACTTGTTGAAGTTGGCCAAAAATCATGAAATGGCCTATAATCTTTTGCATTCTTAAGGAAACTTCCATCCATTTTCTTAATTTTCACATAAAAGAAGGCATGAAGTACACATACTTAAGATCATCATGGAAAAAGAATGGGCTCAAGGTGATAAAAATTTACCAAGTTATGACCATTGGAAGTCACATATGGAAAATTGGGGATTCATCTGGATGACTTGTAATCTTTCTTCTTCACCAAGTTCCTTCCACATAAAAACTCCTTGGAACTTTTGAAGTGATTTGTTGGTAACTCTTTGAAGAGAAAAATGTATTTGGAATCACTCAAAAATACCAAAAGATGAGCAAGATATGCTCATTTGAAGTTCAAAACCCTGGCCTCTAGATCAAGAGAATGCTTTGAGGAACTTTGACAAGTTTGAACAAACTTCTTGTGCCAATATTCTTCCTTTGTGAATATAATTTATTGAGGATGATGATGAGGACTCATAGCCACAAAAACCACTTCCATATCTTGAAATTAGATAGAAATATGCTCTTGTGACCAATAGGAACAAGGCCTTGTCCAATCATGACAACTTCTTCCCTTAACCCTTTGTTTTTTTGAATAAATTTTGATAACTTTGAGATATGTTGAACCAAAATAAGACTTGTCATGCCATTTATTCCAAAATCACTCCAATAGTGAAGTTTGAATTTCTCAAGCTATTGACTAGGGCATGGAAATAAACTCATAAACCCATGAAGCAACTTGCTAAACCACGTTGCCTTTACCTACATTATTAATAAGTAAGACAAACCAACATTGAATTTTATTAATTAGAGAGAAAATCAAAGCAAAATATTCATGATCACAAAAGAAAACAAGTCAAGGTGCTTGGTAACTCCTCAAAAGAGCAAGGCTAAAGATAGGGAGAAGAACCAAAAGCCCTAATGTGATCTTGTTGTGATTGAATCAACATGGTATGATGAAGGAATCTTAAGGGCAAAAATTGGGGTACAACAGCTTCCCTTATTTAAGTTTCTTCTAGCCAGAGATACGAAGGTTAAAAATCTTTGTGTCGACGTGATCAAAGACACTTAAATATAAAACAAACCCTATTTTTGGCCCTAAGATGCCATGCAAATGCTTATGCATATGAACAGTACCAAAGAGACGCAAAGTATCACTGGGGATGTAACAAAAATGAAGAAACAAACTAGCAACTCCACCAGGAAAATAAATCACTAGTGAACCAAAAGAACTGAATCAGAGAGGAAGATAACAAGCATCGATGTTCACTGCCGATGTCCTACCGACGTTCACTGAAGGTAGAAAGAGAATGCATATCATATCATCGTCGTTCACTGACGATGAACTATCAACATTCACTGAAGATAGCAAAAATATAATAAACACCGACGTTCACTGCCGATGTCCTACCAACATTCACTGAAGGTAGAAAGAGAAAATATATCATACCACCGCCGTTCACTGACGATGAACTATCAACGTTCACTGAAGATAGAAAAAAGATAATAAACACCGACGTTCACTGCCGATGTCCTACCCACGTTCACTGAAGGTAGAAAGAGAAAGTATATCAAGTTTTCCCCAAAATTCTGGTGTTTTACCTAGAACGGGTCTCAACTTCTTCTTTTACCAAGGAAATCTGCCTGGAAAAGATCAAACATAAGTTGTCTCAAATAAAGAGACTTGTTACTTGTTGTCATGGGGAATTGCAAAGAGAAATGACTTTCTGGGGATAGAAATATGACTTCCCGGGGAAATGCCACGATATTCCTGCTGAGGAGATAAAGTCTTCCCGTGCAAAATAAATGCACAAACCAAAACTCAAAGTTTTCAGAAATCCAAAGTAAATAATATTGTCATGCAACCACAGATCCAAATCAGAAATAAATTGGAGCAAGACGGCCAATGAAGATACATACTTTGAGAAATAAGACTCAAGAGGGAAAACCAAATTCAACTAAGCAAAGAGCGCTGCAGGAAGGTCAGAACACAATGTCAATGAATGATGATTTTTAGCCATGCATGATGTATTTATGAATGTATGAGTGCTATCGTGCATATGCTGGTAAAAAGGATACACAATCAGTACAAACAAACAAAACCGCCTCAGGTACTAACAACATCGGGCTAAACTTCAACCAAAAAGATCATTCCAAGAAAGGTAAAACCCAACTGCGGAAACCAAACCTATTGCCTGCCTTAACTTCAATGAGGAGAAACATAATCCAGAGGTAGCCAAATCAAACAGATACCGAGATAAAACATCCTTCTTCCGACTTCATCGGAAAAACCAATTTTCCAAAAGCAACATGCCTATTGGAGATTGCAAGACCAGCCTCAAATAAAGCAGACTGACATCGAAACAACCAAATCTCACCGTGGGATTCAAGCCTACCCCTCTGGAGAAAAAATGTGGATTGAAACTTTACATCACGAAAACTTAATCCAACAAAAGATGCCCTGGGATAGCCACCCTGGGAATCAAGAAGTCAACATTATAGAAAGAGGTCAAACCCACAGGGATTTTAAATTACACCCTGCACTCGGTGGGTGAAAACCCAAAGGTTGATAATCATTTCAACACTTCTCAGAAGAGATATTGCCCTGGTCTAGTTTCCTGGGAACTAAATACCAACAATAATGCCAATACTGCAGAAAGAGAGACATCTCAGGACACCAAGGGAATAAAACCTTTCATCATATGAGGGAAGACTTCACTGGGGAATCTGGGATGGAGGCTTCTGACCATGCAAACCCAAAATCAAAAGTGAACCAAGACCTGAATGGGGATAATGGGATCACAAACCCAATACTGTACCTTGCACCCACTGGTATCGTCTTTAACTATCTGAGAAACACACAAAGATTGCGCATATACCAGCAAAATGACCTGAGAAAACCTTCATGAAGGAAGTAAATCTTCTTAAAACAACCGAAGTTTGTTCATTCTTGGGATCACCATTTTTGTTGTCATTGTTTCATCACAAATCCCAAAGTAAATTAAATTGTAAAGATCTCTTTTTTTTTTTTGAAAAGTCAATTTTGCTTTTTAATCTTTTTGATTTAAAAGTTATTATCAGTAATAAATGGAGTCTTTGCAAGCTAAATAAAATAAGAACACAAAGAATTGGGCAAAAGCTCGAATTTCATTAATAGAATGGTAGTATGCGAATGGCGAGACTCCACGAATGATTAGAAAGTTTGGGAAATGGTAATATATAATGGAAAAGATACATTGAGATACAATGACCACTATCCTCCCTAACAACTTTTGAAATCCTGAGCTGCAGCTTTTGTTGAAGTATGGTGAGTGTTGTACCCCAAAATTTGCCCTCTCATGTTTTCAAAAGTCTTCCCTTACATGGTTGGTCACAAACATTTGCCTAACGAAAATAAAGTTTTTTTGAAGATGAACAAAGTGTCTTTCGATTGGCATCTTGGAAAAGTCTTCGATTGGGTATCCAAAATACTTCGATACAGGCTTGACTCACCAGTCTTCGATTGGGCATTTGGCACTCTTCGATCAGGTTTTGATTAGTAAGCTTCGATTAGGTGTTTGGAACCCTTCGATCAAGCTTTGGTGTGCAAGTCTTCGATTGAGCGCTGAACCCCTTCGATCAAGTCAATTTCACAATGCTTCGACTATGCATTAACTATTTCAGGCTTACCTTCAACTCAAGAGGCAAGAATCTCCTACAAGTTTGTTTCGATTCACAAAGGAAAAAGCCTCTCAACTTGCCAGCACACCAGGCAAGAGGCTCATTCGAAGAACATGTAAATGACTCATTCGAAGAACATGTAAAGGTCCATTTGAAGAAGCATTCAAAGGGTCATTCGAAGAACATTCAAAAGGTCCATTTGAAGAAGCATTCATAAGGCCCATTCGAAGGGCACATAAGAAGTCCATTCGAAGGAGGCAACTCCAGACCAATCGAAGAGCATGGCCTGGAGGCATTCGAAAATCAAAGGTGTCCAGGTTCATTCAAGATTCCAAAGAGACATGAATATTTCAAAAAAGGAAATCTTTTAATATGTCTGATTCTTGTCTCATGGCTTTAAAGGCCTGTTTAATTGGTTGTCTCTTGCCGTTACTAGACCATCATACACCTATAAATACAAGGGCCAACATACAGTGCCAGGAGAACGGAAAAAGGAGAAAAAGAAACAGGGAGGATTTGGAGATACGCTGCCCCCAAACCCACCAAAGGTTATCAACATTTTCATAAGTAATCCAAGCCAAAGCAGCCATTCAGCGAACATCTCCACACCCAGAGCCACAGATCATACATCTTTAATTGGCAAGTGTTGTACTCCAAAATTTGCCCTCGCATTTTTCCACAAGAAATCGCAGCTTCAGGCTTTTCCTGATTTTTCAGACTGGCTCAAGAATCGGTCAAACAGACTTTTCTCGTCAGTCAGACAAAATTAGGGTTTTCATTAATTTTCATGGCTCTGGAACAATTCAAACAGTTTGCTTAGGGTTTGGTTGATTTTGACTCAGCTTTGGTCAGGCGAACGCTTCTTTGGCATTTGATCAGCAACTAGGGTTTCCGCGCGCATATTTCTCAAGAAGAGTTAGTTCTATCAATGCTTTTCAAATTACTCTGAAATAAGAACTGAGGCTGCTGGTTATTAATTTGCATTTGTTTGGATTTAATCAGTGAAAAGAGGCATTTGGATTGAGTTTGCAGTGTTTGATTAAAATCAGTAAAAGGAAAAGACATTTGGGCATGTGTGATTTGACAGTGCATTGCTTTGATTATTCAAGATACAACAATGTTTATTTAATTGTTTATTTATTCTAAGTTGAGATAATTGGAATTTATTTCCATTTATTATAATTTAAGAATTATAAATAATAAAATAAATAATTGAAAAGAAGAAAAGGAATTAACTGATAAAAAATGGATTTTTATTCATCTTTAATTATTCTTTACAATTGTTATTTGAATACAGTATTTATTTACAAAAGTATTCTAATAATGATTACAATAATTGAAATGAAATAAAGCTATCCTAATTCCTAAGTCTTCATCTTCTATCCATTACTCCAATGCTCCATTGAATTTTATCTGCAAAACAAAGAAAAGAAGAAAAAAGTCAGAAGCAGATAAATTGAAATTAAAGGCAAACAGTTAATTCGGGTTCATCATTAAAGGCAATTGGCTGAAATCAGTTCTCCCTCTCTGCAAATCATGGGATTTCTCCCGGTTCACAAAGAAGGATGAAAAATGCTTGCAACAAAAGTTTTGAAATGCACAAAAGATTTAATTGCACAAATTCAAAAGGGGTCAAACAAAGCTGCATAGTCCAAAAGTTTCAAACTGAATGGCATAAACAAAGTCCAAATCCAAACTGAACTATAAAGTCACAAATACAAATTATCCAAAAAGCGGCCAAAAAGGTGCAAAGCTGCCCAAAAGATATCTCAAGATATCAAAGTATCAAAAACTGTCACCAAGAAGCAGAAAATATGGAAGCAATACACAAAGTATGCAGGTTAAAACCAATATTGCAAGCAAGCATAGTCAAAGGCATCATTTTCCAGCAGTGCCTTTTCAGAACCTAAGTACATCTAAGTAATATTAAAATGCTTAAAACTGTACTAGAGAGAGAGGGAAGAGAGAAAAGAAAGCAGGCTTACATCAGGTTTAGGCATGAGGACAAAATATATAAAACAAAACTGTTATGACATAGTAGAGGGGGAGAGATTACAAAAGGCAGAAGATAATAAAACTGTGGGAGGAGAACACAAAAACGACCACCAAGCTGGAAACCAAACCTTCAAACCACCCTGTTAAAACCTGCTGAAGCCCAAATCCTGCATAGTGCATATAACAGAAACCTAAACCTGTCAAACAGATCACCAAAGCCTTATCATGTTCAAACCAGAAGTTCAAGCAAATCTGTCCAGCTCTAAGCCTAAAGCCTGCCTGAGCCTAAAAGGCTGAAGCCTAAAGCTTCAAGCCCTCCCACCTGAAACCTGTAACTCATCAAAAAGCCATAGCCTCAATCAAAACAAGAGCTTACAAACCTCTAAGCTGCATAAACCACTGTCAACCCAACCTGTATCAGCTGAAAACCCTCTAAGCTTATAATCACTAAAAGCTCAAGCCTTACCTGATAAAAAGATTCAAAGCCTTTAACCTGCTAGCACACTCAACAGAAAACAATCAAAAAGCCTAAACAAACATAAGGCAAAAAGCATACAAACCCTTTTCAACACAAGCCTGGTCAGATCAAGGCAACCTCTAAGCCCTCAGAAAAGTTTCATCATTGGGCCATCCAAATCATCACAACATATCTCAGCATACCAATAAGCATATTCAGAATCATCAACAAATACATCATCAAGAAATTATTTCACATCAAGCAAAGCAAGCTAGGCATCAGGGCGACAAGAAGAAGAAGATAAAGAAGCAAGAGGGCAGGCATCAAGGCAACAAGAAGAAGAGGAAAAGAGATATACTGGGCTTTCAGAAATGCATCATTAAGCAACAGAAAAGGCGAAAATACACAAACCAGGAAGAACAAGTTCATCACCACTTTCTCGCCGTCCGGCCGCCTGAGCACCTCCAAGCTCCATCTCTCCCCCATCTCTAGAAGATAAAGGTAGTATAATTTTCTTCCCTTCCCTTTCATACCTCGAACATAAAATCAAAACACTTAAATCAGAACTCAATCAAAACATGAAGTCAAAAGAGATAACAAAAACCCTAGCGCATTAAAGAATGAAACCATTACCGTTATACCATGTCACAGGTTAAACCACTGGAGGGAGGAGGACGAGCGGTGGCGTACGGTGGCCTTGGACGAAGGATGGCATCTGTAGTCATGGCAAAGAAGATAAAGAGGAATGAACGAAGCGAATGAACGACGGCGCATCAATCTCAAACCCTAAGTTTTTCCCAAATGACACAAAGCTGTTCAAACCCTAAAAACAATTGTAAGAAACAAATGGGCCTTCAACCCGTTCCCAACGCCTCAAGCCCATTTCAGTTAGCGCACCCCCCTTCTTTTCTTGTTGTGGCTCAGTTGGTTTTGTTAAGTTGGGCCAAACCCTTTCAAGCCCACATAACCTCTTTTCTTTTTCTATTAACAAACCCTTTTTAATCTTTTCTAAATTTTATAACCTAACTCTTTTTTTATATATACATAATATTTTAACTAAATATAAATAGTACATTAATCTCATTAAATTTTGTTTATCACATTTAAAATAAATATTAGACTTTTATCTAGGTTTAAACATTCTGTTTTATTAAAACTTTTTTGTACATAAAAATATTCATTAAAACACGTTAATACGTAGAAAAAAAAATGGAACTTAAAACTTTTTCCTTTCTTTTATTAAAATTTTCTTATTTGTACATAATTAATTAAAATACATTATTTTTAATACCTAAAAGAATAGAATTTAAAACATTTTCTTTTTTCTTTTAATTAATTTTTCTCCTTTGTACATACTTTACAAAAAATATAAGAATACAATAATACGTAATTTTCTTAAATTTGAAATATTTTCCCTTTTCTTCAATTAAAACTTTGTACATATTAAACAAAAATGTAGGAATACAAAAATTAATTAAATCAAATACTTAATTTTCCCATTAAGTTAGCATTTCTCAAACTTGTAAATAAACCTCATACATTTACACATACACTTACACACTCACATTGATATATTATACAATTGCTATTCTTATACATTGCTATACATTACATTGTTTACATTTGATCGCGATTCGATTTGGTTGTAATTATTTAAGTCTCATCCCCCATTTGTAACTAATTGTACCCCCACTCCCAGATACTATTTGTAATAGCGTAGACTTTAAAATTCCCGCAATTTATCGCTTTCGAATTATACCATGGTTAGACCTAGGGCTTGTATGTACATAAAATCAAATGCTAGATAACCTAATACAAAGACAAATGCATGAAATCAATACACAATCACACTTGCACCCCTAGGGTAATCCCACATGTTGCCTTCCAAAATGGGCCATGCTTGCACGTCGAGTTTCTTTGGCAAAACAATTCAAATGATCATAAGTCCCTCGATGACGCTTTCGAAAGTTGCCTATCAAAATGATCATAGTCCCTTCAAGCAAAATTGCCAAAGACACTTGGCACCATTGCATTCATGGTCCATACGATGACCCGCGCCTATCCCGATGACATCCTAAACGCAAGATTGTCCACCAAATTCAATGGTGGAACAAAATTGTTAAAAAGGGGTTGAAAACATAGAGAAAACCTTTGAGTACAATAGGGGTAGACAAAACTCTTAGTTACTTGGGATCAATCTTGCAAAAACACTTGCCTCCTTTTCAAAACCACACTCCACAAACACTTTCAAAACAAATTTCCAAAAACATTTTGAAACATCTTTTCGAAAAGATACACACCCTTGTATATACTCAAACACGAGTCATTACAACAGTTGCCGAAACAAAGGCGTCTATTTCAAAAACATTTTCAAAACACACACACACCATAATTTCAAGCAATCGAAAATCAAGGCAAGTGATCTAAAACCAAGTAACTAAGAGCCCATGGATAACCATGGATGAAAAGGGTGCTAATACCTTCCCTTTTCATAATCTACCCCCCGAACCCACGAAACATCTCAAAAGGTTTTTCCTGTGCTTTTTAACCTTTCCTTTAGGATAAAATAAAAAGTCGGTGGCGACTCTTGCTAAACCGAACAAGTGAGAAAACAAACGCAAAACTCAAGTCAGTTCTCCCACCGTATCACAGTAAGGGTTTGCAAAACCAAAATTGCACCTTCATGACATTTAAATACACATTGCATATGTATTCTTGTTATTACTGATTATGTTGCATGTAAGCTGAAGCGCAAAGATGAGATCATGCCATTGTTGGGGCACGATCTAAGTTTCTCCTTCGAATTTCAGGATAAAACAAACCCAGGCCCAAATTCAGCAGATTCAAATTGAGGAAGGATTCGAATTGGGAGGAGATTCGAATCAGGGGGGTAAAGTCCCCCCTGGATCTTTAACATTTATCTTGTTTTGCAGGAAATATCTTCTTAGAATCTTGTTCAGAGCTTCGAAGCTTGGCAGCTTAGCTTCGAACTGGATCCAGGGATCCCAGATCGAAGGATGACATATCCAGATCGAACACCCCCAAAGTGCATCCCCTCATGCACCTTCGATCAAGCCTATTCACTGGATCGAAAGACAGCCCACACCTCTTTCGATCCAGGCCTCCAGAATTATACCTTTCTTGATTTACTGCCTGTTCCTTCGATTTCATCTTTGTTTTGACTATTTTATTTCTTTTTTTAATCAACATAAAATCAATTAAAAAAAAACCACAAAAACATTAGGCTAGCTTTTCTATTAAATTAAATTTGTTAATTAATCATTTAATTATCTTAACATTTTCTCAAAACTAAAATTAAGAAGATTTAGATCATTTTCCCAAAATAAAATAAAACAACAAAAATATTTTATTCTTAGGATTTTTAGAGGTTATTTTCAGATTCGCGCGCGTTTATTTTATTGTAACTGCCTACTGGTTTGTAATAGTTTAACTAAGACTTTTACACTTTACTGCTTTATTCCCCCAATTTTGGACATGTAAATAATCCCCCTCCCCAAGGCCTTGTAATAGCATAGGATTTACAATTCCCGCACTTTAAATTCCTATACATATATTAACTGTTTAGATGTATGCTAACTAGGATTGCATGACAAGATCTATCTTAACTTAAAATCAACAGTAGCTCACCATGACATGTAAAGATAATATAACTGAAAAACAATACACTCGCACATGCCACTCTTAGGGTACGCCTCACTTGGTTGCCTCGAACGTGGTAATTAAGTATAGGATGTTTTATAGGTCATCCTCTTGTCCAAAGATCATAAGTTGCCTCGAAACGGTTGCCTTGGAAAAATGATCTAAGACATTAGGGTTACCGCTAAGGCGTCCTAACATTGCTTTAGTGGCCACACGTCCCTTAAATCGAATTGACCCGAAAACTCCAACGACGGTGCTACCTACTCTTTAATAGTGGGATATCATTGTCTAAAGGACAATTGCACAGTTTAATTCCTTTTTGAGTAGGTAGATGTTCTTAAGTACTTGCTCCTTTTAAAACAAAACAAAACTTTTCGCACTTACACTCTCTTTCAAACAAAAACTCTTTTCAAACCCACAATCATAAAGAAAATTAAACTTTTGAAAACATAGTGAGCAAGTACCTAAGAGCCTGTGGATAACCATGGATAGAAAGGGTGCTAACACCTTCCCTTTCTATAATCTACCTCCCAAACCCGAGAAACATCTCGAAAAGGAATTTTTCTGTGCTTTTGTCCTTTCCTTGTTGGATAAAATAAAAGACGGTGGCGACTCTTGCTTACCGCGACATCTTGCAAAAACAAACGCAAATGCGAACCAGCATTCCAAAACAGTCAGTTCTCATTCCCACTGATCACAGAACTGGCGACTCTACTGGGGACTTATTATAAGTGAGGTGTACCTTATGATTAGATCACTTATGTTTTCAATTGTATGCTTTGTATGCTTTATATTTGTGGGCTTGTATTGGAGTTCTATAGATCCTAACCCGGATCTGGGGATACCCTTTAGGTAAGTAGCAATAAACTGTGAGGGATCTGTCCGGCGTAGACCGACACAGATGAAGCAGTAGCTACGTTGGTGTGGCACCTTAGTCTGTACAGATATCCCTTGTGTTGGAACGAGGAGAATATGGGTCTTCTAAGGAGTCATTAAGCACCAACTGACCTTAGAACCTTAAATTAACCAACTTGGCCATAGAACAGTAGCAGTATGTTACACTCATTGAGACTAAACTCTCGCGATGATTCCGGCCGCAAGAAAAGGTTGCTAAACTGGAATTATGACTTTCATGCTTCATATTGGACTCCTAAGTTTATCCACATCAAGTTTCAAGCCTTGATTCCAAATTTTGCCCAATCAATTGGACAGTTGACCTAGAAATCAGCTGTATTGGGAAAAAAAGTCAACTGTGGCTAATTGACAGTCAAACCTCATGAAAATTGACCCACATCAACATTATGAACTCACATGGACCATTTGATAAAGTTTGGATCATAATTCCAAGAGAAATTTGATCAGCTCACCAAAAGGGCAAAATGGTCATTTTTAGGGTTTTGACTGCACAAAGACAATTTTTGACTGTTTGACCTAGCCAATGGAAAACCAAGCTCACATATGGACTCAAGGACCCCATGGAATTGTCTTGACATGCTCAACAAGTTCAAAAGATCCCAAATGCACAAGATTGACAGTTGAATTTCCCAGTCAATTGATCAATTTTGACTGTATACTGAAAAGTCAAACTTTGACTTTTTGGTCAAAATCAAGTGTCAAGATTCATTTTTTATCAAAACATGCCAAATCATGAAACTTGTTCATCAAGAAATCAATAATTGCAAATTAGGGTTTGAAATGAAGATTTTTCATAACTTAGAATTTTTCTAAGTTATGAAAAACCCTAATTTTTTCCTAACTTTGCCCCACTTTCTCACCAAGATTCATTTGGATTCAAGTAAAAGTCAAAACATGAAAGTTGTATCCTATTGCAAAATCTACAACTTTGATTCACAAAGTTTTCCCAAAAGAAGCTTGTATCTCAAGTTACAATTTTTGGAATAAGGGTACCAAACCATTCTTAACTTAGAGAAAATTTGACCTATTTTAGGCAGGATTTTTGCCTAACTTCAAGACCATTTTTCACATACTTCCACTTGGTATTTCAATTTGCACTTCAAATATGGATTGTAGTACACATTCCAAGCTTTCCAAAATGTCCAAGAACTCATCAAACAACCTCATGGTTAGAGAGAATCGAATTTGGCAATATGGGAAAACCTCACTTTTGTTATGGCCAATTTCCATGTTCATACACTTAGGCAATTTTCAAATCAGCATGCATTTATTGATTACAGGCCCCAAATCTCTTTTACACTCATAAATTTAATGCAAACTTATTGTGCCAAGACCATATTTTTTGTGTTCAAGCATTGCATAATGGTTTAGTCCCAAAATAGATAAAGCATTTTAACCATTTTTGCAAAAGTGAACTTTATGTCAAAATGCAAATCCAAGCAAGTACAGTTAAGATCTCTTTGGCACAAGTTTATGGGCTAATTACACTGATCAAGACTAAGTGGTTCATCATAGAATGGGGGCCTGTACAGGCTAGAAACACCAAGTGGCCTTTTGTTGCTTAAAGTGTAAGAAACTTGCCATAACACACAACAACTCTCATTTCCTGTAAACCAAGATGAAGCAAACTTGTCAAACACTTTCTAATCATCAAACCCAAGCTGAAACACGAGCTATCCACCTCCATTGCCCTCTCAAACACAGAATCACTCTCAAACTGTCCAAACAGAGCACCTGCTGCAGATTGAATCCCACAACTCATTTCCATCGTGCATTCTTGCTAAAACCAGTTCAAACACTTTCTTTACCATCAATCCAAACTATCCAAAGCATTAGAAGTGGACTGTAACTCCTCTAATCAGTTTGGCCATTTTCCTTTTCTTGTTTTGCAGGTGGAATGCTACAACTCGATTCAGCTAGTTTCAAAGCAAAGTAAAACTTGGAATAGCATCCCTGGACATCAAGGAAGCTGTACCAATCATCACCTTGCTCTGAAAGTACCTCCATCATCAGATACAACTTCAACTGAACAGGTAAGTTCATGAACTCGTATCTCTCTATCCAGGCATTGTTAGCTTTAGGTTTGTGAAGAAAATATGTCACATTCATAGCCCTGAACATGCCCATGTAATTAGTTTTCATTTATGTTATGTGTGCTGTGAGAATTTGATGTCTGAACATGGAACAAAAACTAGGTCAGGATTTGGGAATGGAGAAATTCTCTCTCATTTCTGAGAGTTAAATCATGTTCTTTATATGTATGAATTCGTGATTTAATGCTCTACATTGTTTATGTTATGAGTTTTGGCTGAAAATCAAGGAATCAGGAGTTTGATGGAAGCATGGAAAACACGCGTTTTTCTGTTTTGAATTGCTGAAGGTTGAAGACAACAGCCTTTGGGCTGGGCCTGTTTTGCTATTTCTTTTCACACCCCATTTTTGCTTTTACACCTCGGTGGCCCATTGTGCTTATTTTCATGATTTTTTGACTTTTCTTTTTTTATTCTGACTTATTTATTTTTGCTAATAATATTAAAAATATAAAAAATATTTTTCACACCATTTTTGAATTTATAGGTATTTATTTGTTTAGAATAGTTTTTTGTACATAAATAAATAAATAAACACTTTTATTTAAAAATACCAAAAATAATGCAAACTTATTTTATTTTCGATTTTTATTTTATTTCTCCCTTGAAAACATTTTATATCAAAAATACTTTTTTTATAAAATATTAAATATTATTATTTTATATATATAATATATATTTAGTAAATAATACAAATACATATATATATTAATATATTTAGGTTAAAATACAAAAGATACACACTTTTATTTTTTATTAATATTTAATATTAAAAATACCTTTTTACAAATATACTCCATTTTTTATTTTATTCTTATACATAATTATTAAATATTTGTATATATTAAATAATTAATACTTTTATTTAATAAAATTAGGGTTTTGCCCTAAACATAAAAAAGCTCCAAAAATTAATACTTTTTATTTTGTTTACTTGACATATAAAAATACTCTTTTTCATACACATAAAAAACATTTTTTTTGCATCTTGCATATTTATTTTATTTCCATTTAATTTGTGCAATTAAATATCTTGTAAATAATTCAAAATTGATGTAATAGTCTAGGTTTAAATTCCTTGTCAAAATACCCCCCATTTGAACATTTGTACCCCCTTCCCATATATTGTGTTGTAATAACTTAAGAACTTTATTTTTTCGCACTTTAATGCTTTCTAATTATGCCATGTTAGAATTAGGGTTTGTATGCGAATCAAAAATAACAAAAATAGTTTGACCTAATTTCAAGATAAACAAGCATGAAAATGGACAACACTAATCACACCTGCACCCCTAGGGTATTCCACTTGTTGCCTTCAATAAATGGGCCATATTGCATGTTAGGTCTCTTTGGGCAAAACAAACACAATTCAAATGATCATAGTCCCTCGATGACGCTTTCGAAAAAGTTGCCTAAAAATGATCAAGTCCCTTAAAGGAAAATTGCCCAAAGATACTTGGCACCATTGCAATTATGGTCTAAAACGATGACCCGCGCCCGTCCCTTTCACATCCTAACACAAGATTTTCCACCAAATGCAATGGTGGAACAAAATTGTTAAAAGGATTAAAACATAACAAAAAATCTTTGAGAACTTTAGGATAGATAGCTCTTAAGTACTTGTCAACTTGCCAAACAAAAACACTTGCCTATTTTCCAAATCACACTTTCAAAACCAACTTTCAAAAAACCTTGAAACATCTTTTCAAAAAGACAAAAACCTTTTGTAAAACATTCGAGTAAAGAATTGTTACAAGGGTAGCCTAGACAAGGCATATTTTTCAAAACATTTTCAAAACCACACACAAAGCACCATTTCAAACAATTGAAAGCCAAGGCAAGTTGATCTAAGCAAGTACCTAAGAGCCCATGGATAACCATGGATAGAAAGGGTGCTAATACCTTCCCTTTCTATAATCTACTCCCCGAACCCAAGAAAATATCTCAAAGGTTTTTGCTGTGCTTTTTAAACCTTTCCTTAGGATAAAATAAAAAGTCGGTGGCGACTCTTGCTCAACCGAAACATTTGCGAAAACAAACGCAAAACCATAGTCAGTTCTCCCACCGTATCACAGAACTGGCGACTCTGCTGGGGAGAAAACTTAAAAGTGGAGTAACCTTAAGGCTTAGATCACCCTCTTGCATGACTAATTGTTTGATTTGATTGCTTTTATATTTTGGCTCTCTTGTTTGGGTTTGCAATCCTACACCCGGATTTTGGGAAACATTCATAGATAGCAATACGTTGTGGAAACTGTGCGGGGTATACCGACACGGTCGAAGCAATAGCTATATTAGTGCGACATATTTGTGAGTACCGGTAACCCTTGAGTTCAATCAAGGAGAGTACGGGGCCGCTGAGTGATGTCACTAAGCACTAATGACCTAGAACCTTACTTGACCATCTTGGCCTTACATTAGGGGTAGTGAGATGACCGGCTTTGGTGCAGTCCGAAGTTGGTAGATACTCGATACTACACTTATTGAGGGTTGTTTTCTTGGAATATTTTGGTCGCTAGTTAAGTGGCTAAACCAAAACCATGAACGATGAAAACAATCCAATGATATTGAGCTCCTTAGAACCCAGTTACTATTTATAGGACAGGTTTTTAAGCCAACTACACTCAAGAGGGTACTTACCTATGAAACCCCATGCAAGCCTGAAACTAGGGTTTGGTGTGATTTGCTTGTACATATGTTTGTGCATACATCATAAACATCATAAAGCATCATATGCATTCACTAACCATTTCAAGGGTTTGGATCTTCATCTTTGTTCTTGTTTTGTAGGTCATGGAAATTCCTCGCAGAAAAACCATCCAAGTCAACCTTGTGAGAATCACTCCTCAACTCAAGGAGCTCACCTCAAGAATTCCGGAAAGCTCATCCTTCAGTGAAAGACATGGTAGACTGCTCAGCTTAGTCAACACCAACATTGAAGAAGACATGATGAAAGTGCTTTTCCAGTTCTTTGACCCTCTTCACCACTGTTTCACTTTCCCTGACTATCAGTTGGTGCCCACTTTGGAGGAGTTTTCTCAACTCCTAAGAATCCCTATCCTTAATCAACTACCCTTCAACGGTACGGAAAAGGAACCAAAGTCGGAAGATGTTGCTCGAGCATTACATCTACAACCATCCGACATCAAGGGGCATTGGGAAACCAGAAGCGGCTTCAAAGGATTCTTAGCAAAATTCTTGTTCGAGAAGGCACAAGAATGTTGGAATTCATTGGACCTGCAAGCCTTTGAAGAGATTGTGGCACTCCTTATCTATGGATTGGTCTTATTCCCAAATTCTGACCAACTGGTAGAAGTCAATGCCGTCAAAATCTTCTTGTCCAGAAATCCAATACCAACATTACTTGGGGACATTCTTCACTCATTTTACACACGAACAATGAGAAAGAGGGGTGTTCTCATGTGCTGTACTCCTCTCCTTGCAAGGTGGTTTATTTCGCACCTTCCACAATCTGTCTTAAAGAATGACCAAGGCTCAAGGTGGTCCCAACGGTTGATGACTCTTACTCACTCTGATGTACATTGGTGTTCTCGGTCCAGAGAAAATGTCATCATCGTCGACCATTGTGGAGAGTTCCCTAATGTCCCATTACTTGGCATTAGAGGGGGCATTACCTACAACCCTTGCCTAGCTTTGAGGAAATTTGGATATGCACGGAGGGATGGCCCTCACGACATGTTGATTCCTGACCTAGTTTTTGACTTCGACAACGATGCGCAAGGACTTCGCCAAAGATTCATCAGAGCTTGGGGAAGGCCCAACAAGGTTGATAGCAAGACACTGAGACACAAGAACTCCATCCCTCTTGAGCCTTATCTCAAGTGGGTACGAGCCCGAGCCCAGAGTCTAATGATGCCTTATCCTCATGTTCTCCCTGTGATTAAAGAGCCCGTCAAGGAAGGAGAGGTTCCCTACACCATCCTACATCCTGACATGCCTACATCGTGGGAGGAGATGAAGAAGAGTTGGATTCAGCTCAAGGAGGAACAGAACACTTTTGAAGCTAGCTTCTACGCCAGCGAGAAGAAGGTTCTAGAGCTTACCCGCCGACTCCATGAGCAAGAGGCCCTCAACACCTACATCGCACCAAAGAGGATGCGCAATGCCTTTTTACCTTGAGAAGTTGTTTTTGTAATATTTGGCCCATGGGGCATTTATGTACTAACAAATTTCTTCTTATTAATATGACGTGCGTTCCTTTTTGTCTGCAACAATTTTGAATATTCTAAATCCTTGAATGCATTGCATACATAAGCATACCATTCATCATGTGCATAAGCAGGTCTCACGCCAGGTTTCCTTATCTGTCTGCTGTTTATTTCAGTAGGATGGATCTCGAGCAAACAGTCAAAGACCTGCAAACTCAAAATGCACAGTTCCAGCAACTCCTGATGACCTTGGCTAAGGGTCAGGAGGATCTAAAGACCTTGCAGGGAAATAAAGACCCAGTGAAAAAGAAGAAAAAGAGACTCGGGGTGGCTACTTTAGGGAGAAGATTTGAAGGAGAAGCCCGGAGAGTGCTTGAATTTCCTCCTACTTCTGATGAAGGGACCAGTAAAGGAGGTGGGGTTGCGGTACCTTCCGAGTCCGATGTGGAAGAAGAGGAGGTCGAAGAGGATGAAGACTACTCTGATCAACAATACCCTCCGGCTGATGATAAATACAAGGGTTTAGAAGACAGGTTGTCCGCCATGGAGCTACAAAGGGTGCCAGGTTTGGATTTCGAAGACTTGGGTTTAGTTGCCGGGATTGTGATTCCCCCAAAGTTCAAAGTGCCAGTTTTTGTGAGGTATGACGGGCTGTCCTGTCCAAAAATGCATCTCAGGTCCTACGTAAGGAAGATTCAACCTTATACGGCAGATAAGAACCTTTGGATCCATTTCTTTCAAGACAGCCTTTCTGGAGCTCAACTGGAGTGGTTTTATCAGCTAGAGGGAACCAGCGTCGGGAACTGGGAAGACTTGGCCACCGCCTTCTACAAACAATATCAGTATAATTCTGACCTTGCACCCACACGTACCCAACTTCAGGGTATGTCACTGGGAACCGGCGAAGGATTCAAAGAATATGCACAAAAATGGAGGGATTTGGCTGGCAGGGTGCAGCCTCCTTTAACCGACCGTGAACTTGTTGATATGTTTCTAGGGACCCTATCTGGGCCATTTTTCAATCATCTAATTGGTAACTCTTCCGCGGGGTTTACCGATTTGATCTTAACAGGCGAAAGAATAGAAGCTGGCATCAAGTCAGGAAAGATTCAGAAGGGTGCCGCTGCAAGTGTTGAGAAGAAGCCTTTCAAGAAGGAAACAATTGTGGTATACTCCCAGAGAAGAGCAGGGAAGACTGAGCGCCGGCCAACTGTAGGGGCCGTAATGATTCAAAACCCTTCAAGTGAGCAGCCTCGCTATAACCAGTCCAGACCAAATCAACAACGGGTGGAGCGGCCACAACGACAGTTCACCCGCATTAATATGACGCCAGCGCAAGTGCTTCCCCATCTGTTGAAGTTGAATCTCGCCACTATCAAAGAGGCACCAAAAAATGTGAATACGTCCTCTCCGCATTACCATCCTAATGCTAAATGCGCCTACCATTCTGACAGTGTCGGGCACGACACCAATGATTGTTGGGCACTCAAGCATAAAATCCAAGACCTGATAGAGGCGAAGGAGGTGGAGTTTGACGCTCCGGAGAAGCCTAATGTGATATCTGCTCCCATGCCGAAGCACGGCCGAAATGTCAATGCCATTGAAGAAGATTTGTATGTTGCTGATGTCAATGATCTAATAACTCCGTTGCTAACCATCAAGTTGAATCTGTTAAGGGCCGGGATCTTCCCGGGATGTAAAGAAGACTGCTATTGTTGTTACTCTCTGCCGTTTGATTGTCCGTTACTGAAGAAAGGCATCCAAGGCCTAATGGACAGTCGATAAATTTTGTTTGAAAAAGTTTCTGCCATTCCAACTTATACTGAAGATGTCTCAATCATAACCATTCACGCCAATCTTTCCAAGGCCGTCAGAAAACCTGTTAAGATTACACCAGCTACGAAATCTGTTCCTTTGAAGATAACAATGCCAGGGCCTGTCCCCTACATTTCTGAGAAGTCGATACCATGGAATTATGGCGGTGACGTCTACTACCATGGTATTAAACAAATCGAAATAACTGAAGAAAGTTCAGATGATGAAGAAGCCAGCATTGGTAACATTGCAGGCACGAGCAAAATCACCCGGAGCGGGAGAATATTTTCTCCAGAGATTGCCCCTCCAAGAGCAATATTTGGACCCTCATCTACTGACAAGGTTATCCCTGCACCAATAAAACTCTCTGCTAGAGCCCCATTGATTGAAGATGTTGTTGTTCCTAGTATTGTCCCTCCTACCGCTGCTGACAAAGGTAAGGGAATCCAAGATGAGCTCGTCAGGACGAGGGCTCAACCCTTGGTCATCCCGGAGACCTCCAAGAAAGAAATGGATGAGATCTTGAAGATAATCAAAAGGAGTGATTACGATGTGGTAGAACAACTAGGGCAAACCCCCTCAAAGATCTCCATGCTGGCACTACTACTTTGCTCGGAAGCGCACGTTAAGGCTCTGATAAAATTCCTGAAGGCAGCCCATGTGCCCCAGGAAACCTCTGCAGACCAATTTCAAAATTGCGTGGCCAGCCTTACTGCGGACAATGGATTAGGTTTCTCTGATGCCGACCTAACTCCTAAAGGTAGAAACCACAATGATGCTTTGCACATTTCAGTCGAGTGCCGAGGAACTACTCTCGCACATGTCTTGGTCGACACTGGTTCGTCGCTGAATGTACTGCCTAAGAAGGCCTTGGACCGGCTAGATTGTGAAGGGTTGGAGTTGAAACCGAGTGATATTGTTGTCAGAGCTTTCGATGGTTCGAAGAGAATGGTCCATGGGGAGGTTGATATTCCCATCAAGGTGGGCACCGAGGTGTTTAAATCTACTTTCTATGTGATGGACATCCGTCCGTCATACTCTTGCTTGTTGGGTAGGCCTTGGATACACCATGCCGGGGCAGTCACCTCCTCCTTACATCAGATGTTGAAGTATCCTGTCAAGGGGAAGATTATAACCGTCCATGGCAAAGAGGAGTACATGATCAACCATTTGAACTCCTTCCGGTATGTGGAGGTAGAAGGGGAGTTCATTGAGACGCCTTTCCAGCATTTCGAAGAAGTCCTTCCTGAAATAACAGTAGCAAAGTTGTCAGCTGAGGCACCAAGGCAGATGGCCAGGATGGCATCTCTGGAGGATGCAAGGGCTGCAATAAAGGAGGGGAAGAATTCATCATGGGGGCAGTTGCCTGATATTCCACATAAAACAGACAAATTTGGATTAGGGTTCACTACCGCGGGCCAGAAAGCTATGCGCCGTTCGAAGATTGAAAGAGCACCAGTCAAAATTTCTCCCTACGGAATCAACGCTTTGGAGGACGAAGACAAAGAGACCAACATCAAAGAGTGGATTTACCCAACTGTCAAAGGAGGATTGTGCAACTGGGAGGCAAAAGACTTTGTCCCCATCACTTTTATTCATCAGTAATTTATCTGTCAAACATTTCCTATTTGGTCTGTAATATTTATTTCCGAACAATCCGTACACTATCTTTTCACCTCATGCCTTGCCCGGGGCATGTAGGTTCATTTGTAAGGGTTTTGATTATTTTCATATCCATATGCCATGTTTAATGATTCATTGGACGTTTTTCATTTGATAAACTGCTGTGTTCATTTTCTTTCCTTTTACATTTTTTGTTTAAGGATGGCTATCCCTTACACACACCCACACTCACAAATGCAGGTACCCATCCACTCCGGATTCCATGGGTGACTATTCTGCTATATCCTTCAATAACTCTGAAGATCTGGTCAATCAAGCCGAGTATGAAGATGACGAAGGTTGTGAAGTACCAGGGGAACTAGCCAGACTTCTACAACAAGAGGAAAGGGCCATCTTACCTCATGAAGAGTCATTGGAAATTGTCAACTTAGGAACCGAGGAAGACCGGAAGGAGGTGCAAGTGGGTGCCAATCTGGAACCAAGTGTCAAGGAACGCCTGATACAGTTGTTGAATGAGTATGTTGAAATCTTCGCTTGGTCTTATGAAGACATGCCGGGTTTAGACACAGACATTGTGGTTCACCGTCTCCCCACAAGAGAGGATTGTCCACCGATCAAGAAAAAAGTCCGCCGAATGAGGCCTGACATGTCTGAAAAGATCAAAGCAGAAGTGATGAAGCAATTCGATGCTGGCTTTCTAGCTGTTACGTCCTATCCTTAATGGGTCGCTAACGTCGTGCCAGTACCTAAGAAAGATGGCAAAGTCAGGATGTGTGTGGACTACCGGGACTTGAATAGGGCCAGCCCCAAAGATAATTTTCCACTTCCACACATTGACATTTTGATCAACAACACAGCTCAGCACAAAGTGTTTTCCTTCATGGATGGATTCTCGGGCTACAATCAAATCAAAATGGCCCCCGAGGATATGGAGAAAACAACTTTTGTCACACAATGGGGCACTTTTTGTTACAAGGTGATGCCGTTCGGGCTGAAGAACGCAAGGGCAACTTATTAACGCGCCATGGTAGCTTTGTTTCATGATATGATACATCATGAGATTGAAGTTTACGTAGACGATATGATAGCTCGGTCACAAACAGAGGAGGAGCACCTTGAACATCTAGAAAAGCTGTTTGCCAGTTTGAAAGAATACAAACTCAGGCTGAATCCAAGTAAGTGCACTTTTGGAGTTAGGTCTGGTAAACTTCTAGGATTCATTATAAGCAACAAAGGCATTGAAGTCGATCCATCAAAAGTGAAAGCAATACAAGAGATGCCTGCTCCCCGTACTGAAAAGGAGGTTAGAGGGTTCTTGGGGCGCTTGAACTATATTGCCAGATTCATCTCTCATCTGACTTCTACCTGTGAGCCAATTTTCAAACTCTTGAAGAAAGATCAGGTAGTTGAATGGAACGAAGATTGCCAAGCTGCTTTTGATAAGATCAAGGAGTACTTGCTAGAACCCCCTATTCTGATGCCACCCGTCGAAGGAAGACCATTGATCATGTATCTGACCGTCTTGGATAACTCAATGGGGTGTGTTTTTGGCCAGCATGACGAGTCTGGTCGAAAAGAGCATGCTATTTATTACCTTAGCAAAAAGTTTACCGACTGTGAGACTCGCTACTCACTGCTCGAGAAAACTTGTTGCGCTTTGGTATGGGCTGCTCGCCGACTAAGGCAGTATATGTTGACTCATACTACCCTGTTGATTTCCAAAATGGATCCTATCAAGTATATCTTCGAAAAGCCCGCTTTATCTGGAAGAATAGCTAGATGGCAAATGATCCTAACTGAGTATGACATCCAATACACCACCCAAAAAGCTATAAAAGGGAGTGTACTAGCTGACCATCTGGCTCATCAAGCTATCGAAGATTACCAACCCATGAGATTTGACTTCCCAGACGAGGACATCATGAATTTGGACAACATTGAAGGTAACAGACCGTATGACGGACCCGAAAAGGGATCCCGATGGACCCTGTACTTTGATGGTGCTTCAAACGCACTTGGAAACGGTATCGGCGCAGTACTCATTTCTCCGGAGGGTTGTCACACACCTTTCACGGCCCGACTTTGCTTCAGCTGCACAAACAACATGGCTGAGTATGAAGCTTGCATCTTTGGTCTCAAGGCTGCTATAGACTTGGGGATCAAATCTTTGATCGTATTTGGGGATTCGGCTTTGGTTATCAGTCAAATCAAAGGAGAGTGGGATACCAAGCATCCTAATCTTATCCCATACAAAGAACATGTCTTGACATTGTTGCCTCATTTCGAGCAAATTACCTTCGAGCATTTCCCGCGAGAAGAGAATCAGCTAGCAGATGCTCTGGCTACAATGTCCTCCATGTTTAAACTCAACTGGGATAACGAGGCTCCCCAAATCACCATCAAGCGAATGGATGAACCTGCACATTGTCACGAGATTAATACCGAAGAAGTAGTGGAACAACCCTGGTTCCATGAAATCAAAAGGTATCTCCAGACTAGAGATTATCCCGAAGGAGCTTCCGTAAATGACAAGAAGTTCTTAAGGAAATTTGTTGCCAAATTCTTCCTGAGCAACGACATCCTTTACAAACGAAGCCATGATTGTGTATTACTCCGATGCATAGACAAAGCTGAAGCAGAGTTGATCATGACTGAGATACACATCGGCACATTTGGCACTCACTTGAGTGGGCATACAATGGCCAAGAAGATCCTAAGGGCAGGCTATTACTGGTCTACCATGGAAGCTGACTGCCATCAACATTCCCGTACTTGCCACAAATGTCAGGTCTACGCTGACAAAGTTCATATCCCTCCGGTTCCTCTCAACGTCCTGACTGCTCCGTGGCCATTTGCAATGTGGGGCATTGACATGATTGGAGAGATCAAGCCCACGGCTTCCAACGGACATCGCTTCATCCTAGTTGCCATTGACTATTTCACCAAGTGGGTCGAAGCGGCTTCCTTCGCCTCTGTTACTAAAAATGTGGTTGCCCGCTTCATCAAGCAAAATCTAATATGCCGGTATGGTGTTCCAGACAGGATCATCACAGACAACGGTACAAATCTGAATAACACGATGATCACCGCTTTGTGCGAACAGTTCAAGATTTATCATCACAATTCATCTCCCTATCGGTCGAAGATGAACGATGCTGTTGAAGCTGCGAACAAAAACATTAAGAAGATCATTAGAAAATGACGGTCACTTACAAAGACTGGCATGAGATGTTACCGTTTGCTCTGCATGGATACCGTACGACGACACGTACTTCAACCGGGGCAACCCCATTTTCTTTGGTATATGGCATGGAAGCTGTCCTACCCATGGAGGTTCAGATTCCTTCTCTAAGGATTATGAAGGACACAGGTTTGAATGAAGATGATTGGATTCAGACCCGACTTGATCAACTCAATCTGATCAATGAGAAGCGACTCGCTGCTATATGCCATGGTCAAACGTATCAAAAACGGATGATCAAGGCCTTCAATAAGAAAGTCAGACGTCAAGTGTATCGAGTCGGAGATCTCGTAATCAAGCGGATTATCTTGCTGCAAGGTGATCCCAGGGGAAAATGGACTCCTACATATGAAGGACCATTTGTGATCAAGAGCATATTTTCTGGTGGTGCAATGATTCTGACCACCATAGACGGCGACGACTTGCCGCACCCTGCGAACGCAGACATAGTCAAAAGATACTACGCATAAAATAACCCGACAAGTCGAAAACCCGAAAGGGCGGCTTGGGCAAAAATGGGCATCCTGGTGAACCGAAAACCCGAAAGGGCGGTTCAGGCAAAAATTAGGGATAAAAACAAAAAAAATCTGTACACCCGGCAAGTTGAAAACCCGAAAGGGCGGCTTGGGCAAGAAGGGGTTTCCCGGTGGATCGAAAACTCGAAAGGGCGATTCAGGCAAAAGTTAGGGAATTAAAGCGTATGACTATGTCTCGTCGGATCACTTCAAAGACAATCTCTTCATCAACCAGTTCCAGGCTTCTGATCAATCCAGTCATCGGCAGACGAAGCATTGAATGGACAGATATTCAGAGTTGTGAAGGCTATAGCGGAATGGAATCCCATGGAATTATTTCACATAGCCATCTTTATTTTGTATAAATCTTTCAATATTTACGACAAAATCCTCTTACTAGGATGATTGTCTCCTTTGTACAAATATACTCATAGAAAGTTAATACAAATACTTTTCCCAGAAATTTGTGTCATTTCCTTTTTCTTCTTTCTCTTGCACTAATTGTTTTATTTTGAGAAACGTCCAATGTTTTTGGTAAATAGGCATATGCATTTGAACATAATCATTTCCTTATGAATCAAGAAAGAGGATTACTGATAGGTTGAAGGTGCAGTTGGATATCTTGATACCCTTTCAAAGGAAACCCCCAGGAGATTTGGAATCCATATCCCCAGCAAGTCTTGAAGCTTATCCCCAGTAGATTCTGGAAGCTTATCCCCTGCAGAGTACGGACGTCTCTCCCGAGCCTTATTCAAAGTTATTCCTCACAAGGGCTTATAACTGGGTTATCCTCAGCTTATTGCCACAGAAGATCGCACTCAGCAAAATTCTTCCTATCCCCAGCGGAGTTCATCAAAGTTCCCCAACATAACTTATCAATACAATCCCCCAGAGGAGTTTTTCTTTGTTATCCCCAGCCAGAGAATCCTCCATAACTCAATTCCTCTCAGAGTTTAAGTTTCAGTATCCCCAGCAGAGCTAAAACTTCAAACTATTAATCCCCAGCGGAACCAGACTAATGAACCTTCTCCCCACAGAAATGCTTCTCACTAGACTAGAGATTATCAGTCTTACCTCCCCAGCATGAGTCTACCAGGTTCTAAAATCCCCAGTAGACATCATCAGAAATTCTCTTACCCTGCGAGTCACCAAGGAAATTCCAAGTCCCTGCAAGTGGTTCTAAGGCCCCTCGACGTTTGAAGGTCTGGTATTCCCCAAGCAAATTTGAAGACTTTCAGTTTTCAGTTCCTCATTGTATATTCGAAGTTTCTCCAGTGAAGATCTCCTCAAGACAGGAATTACCCAGAAGGTTGGTATGCAACCCAAGCTCCTTATTCCCCAGCAACAGCCAAGGAATTATTCTTCCCGGCAGCAGTCAAGATGCTTTTATCTTCAGCCATCTAGGATTCATTTATCCTCCGCAAGACAGCTCTCCAGCTTACATGCACATTCATTTACATTCATATCATATAACATACATTGTATCATGCATCATGACATTGCATATAACTAACTCTTTACCTTTTCAGGTAAGATCAGTCGACAGACAAAAATCATTATCTGCCGAGATTCTTTCCAGGAATAGTTCAGATGTGACCCAGACATGGCAACATTCTGATGCTTATTCCAGTTTCATCCAGATACAGTTTTACACGAGCTCATCATCAGGAAACCCTACACCGATTCCTCCTCAACTCCAAGATTTCTGAAAACAGTTCACGGGTTCTCCAAGTAACGGATGTTAACCTATCACTTGTTCAGACTCTTCTCAAGACTTCTGAAAACAGTTTATGGATTCTTCCAAACAACGGATGTTAATCTATCGCTTGTTCAGATGCAACTTTTGAAAATAGTTTACGGACGCTTCCCAACAACGGATGCTGCTCTATTGCTTATTCAACTTCAAGATTTCTGAAAACAGTTCACGGGTTCTCCAAGTAACGGATGTTAACCTATCACTTGTTCAGTTTCTTCTCAAGACTTCTGAAAACAGTTTATGGATTCTTCCCAACAACGGATGTTAATCTATCGCTTGTTCAGATGCAACTTTTGAAAACAGTTTACGGACGCTTCCCAACAACGGATGCTGCTCTATTGCTTATTCAACTTCAAGATTTCTGAAAACAGTTCACGGGTTCTCCAAGTAACGGATGTTAACCTATCACTTGTTCAGTTTCTTCTCAAGACTTCTGAAAACAGTTTATGGATTCTTCCCAACAACGGATGTTAATCTATCGCTTGTTCAGATGCAATTTTTGAAAACAGTTTACGGACGCTTCCCAACAACGGATGCTGCTCTATTGCTTATTCAACTTCAAGATTTCTGAAAACAGCTCACGGGTTCTCCAAGTAACGGATGTTAACCTATCGCTTGTTCAGATTCTTCTCAAGACTTCTGAAAACAGTTTATGGATTCTTCCCCACAACGGATGTTAATCTATCGCTTGTTCAGACTCTTCTCAACTTCTGAAAACAATTTATGGATTCTTCCCAACAACGGATGTTAATCTATCGCTTATTCAGATGCCACTTTTGAAAACAGTTTACGGACGCTTCCCAACAACGGATGCTGCTCTATTGCTTATTCAACTTCAAGATTTCTGAAAACAGTTCACGGGTTCTCCAAGTAACGGATGTTAACCTATCGCTTGTTCAGACGATTCTCAACTTTTGAAAACAGTTTACGGATGCCTCCAGATACGGATGTCAATCTATTGCTTGTTCAGACCCCCAATTCAGAGATGGTTCAAAACATGGACACCTTTCCGATACTCATTCCAGATGGCATCTTTAAGCCCATCCCCGACAAGTTTCTGTCACTCCACCCGATGGCATCGTTAAGCCCATCTCCAAATGGCATCTCTAAACCCATTCCCGCATCCATTGCTTTGACGAGTGCAAATTTAAGGGCACTCTAGTGTCCAATCTCCTTTTACCCTCGAGTCGCGAAAGGCAAACTTGCCAATCTAACTCTTCGGATTCAAGAAGATTGAACAGGGGAAACTGTTGTACCCCAAAGTTTGCCCTCCCATTTCTCTCAATAATTTCTCATCACAAAGCCCTTGGAGCTCAAGATCCAGTTAGGGTTTCATCTGCTCAAGACTTCTCCTTGCACTGTTGACCCAAATTAGGGTTTGTGTTTGCACAAGGATGTTTTGACCTAAAATGCCTAAGATGACTTTCATGCTTCATATTGGACTCCCAAGTTTATCCACATCAAGTTTCAAGCCTTGATTCCAAATTTTGCCCAGTCAATTGGACAGTTGACCTAGAAATCAACTGTATTGAGAAAAAAAGTCAACTGTGGCTAATTGACAGTCAAACCTTATGAAAATTGACCCACATCAACATTATGAACTCACATGGACCATTTGATCAAGTTTGGATCACAATTCCACAAGAAATTTGATCAGATCACCAAAAGGGCAAAATGATCATTTTTAGGGTTTTAACTGCACATAGGCAATTTTTGACTGTTTGACCTAGGCAATGGCAAACCAAGCTCACATATGGACTCAAGGACCCCATGGAATTGTCTTGACATGCTCAACAAGTTCAAAAGATCCCAAATGCACAAGATTGACAGTTGAATTTCCCAGTCAATTGATCAATTTTGACTGTATACTGAAAAGTCAAACTTTGACTTTTTGGTCAAAATCAAGTGTCAAGATTCATTTTTCATCAAAACATGCCAAATCATGAAACTTGTTCATCAAGAAATCAATAATTGCAAATTAGGGTTTGAAATGAAGATTTTTCATAACTTAGAATTTTTCTAAGTTATGAAAAACCCTAATTTTTTCCTAACTTTGCCCCACTTTCTCACCAAGATTCATTTGGATTCAAGCAAAATTCAAAACATGAAAGTTGTAGCCTATTGCAAAATCTACAACTTTAATTCACAAAGTTTTCCCAAAAGAAGCTTGTATCTCAAGTTACAATTTTTGGAATAAGGGTACCAAACCATTCTTAACTTAGAGAAAATTTGACCTATTTTAGGCAGGATTTTTGCCTAACTTCAAGACCATTTTTCACATACTTCCACTTGGCATTTCAATTTGAACTTCAAAGATGGATTGTAGTACACATTCCAAGCTTTCCAAAATATCTAAGAACTCATCAAACAACCTCATGGTTAGTGAGAATCGAATTTGGCAATATGGGAAAAACTCACTTTTGTTATGGCCAATTTCCATGTTCATACACTTAGGCAATTTTCAAATCAGCATGCATTTCTTGATTACAGGCCCCAAATCTCTTTTACACTCATAAATTTAATGCAAACTCATTGTGCCAAGACCATATTTTTTGTGTTCAAGCATTGCATAATGGTTTAGTCCCAAAATAGATAAAGCATTTTAACCATTTTTGCAAAAGTGAACTTTATGTCAAAATGAAAATCCAAGCAAGTACAGTTAAGATCTCTTTGGCACAAGTTTATGGGCTAATTACACTGATCAAGACTAAGTGGTTCAGCATAGAATGGGGGCCTGTACAGGCTAGAAACACCAAGTGGCCTTTTGTTGCTTAAAGTGTAAGAAACTTGCCATAACACACAACAACTCTCATTTCCCGTAAACCAAGCTGAAGCAAACTTGTCAAACACTTTCTAATCATCAAACCCAAGCTGAAACACGAGCTATCCACCTCCATTTCCCTCTCAAACACAGAATCACTCTCAAACTGTCCAAACAGAGCACCTGCTGCAGATTGAATCCCACAACTCATTTCCATCGTGCATTCTTGCTAAAACCAGTTCAAACACTTTCCTTACCATCAATCCAAACTATCCAAAGCATTAGAAGTGGACTGTAACTCCTCTAATCAGTTTGGCCATTTTCATTTTCTTGTTTTGCAGGTGGAGTGCTACAACTCGATTCAGCTAGTTTCAAAGCAAAGTAAAACTTGGAATAGCATCCATGGACATCAAGGAAACTGTACCAATCATCACCTTGCTCTGAAAGTACCTCCATCATCAGATACAACTTCAACTGAATAGGTAAGTTCATGAACTCGTATCTCTCTATCCAGGCATTGTTAGCTTTAGGTTTGTGAAGAAAATATGTCACATTCATAGCCCTGAACATGCCCATGTAATTAGTTTTCATTTATGTTATATGTGCTGTGAGAATTTGATGTCTGAACATGGAACAAAAACTAGGTCAGGATTTGGGAATGGAGAAATTCTCTCTCATTTCTGAGAGTTAAATCATGTTCTTTATATGTATGAATTCGTGATTTAATGCTCTACATTGTTTATGTTATGAGTTTTGGCTGAAAATCAAGGAATCAGGAGTTTGATGGAAGCATGGAAAACGCGCGTTTTTCTGTTTTGAATGGCTGAAGGATGAAGACAACATCCTTTGGACTGGGCCTGTTTTGCTATTTCTTTTCACACCCCATTTTTGCTTTTACACCTCTGTGGCCCATTGTGCTTATTTTCATGATTTTTTGACTTTTCTTTTTTTATTCTGACTTATTTATTTTTGCTAATAATATTAAAAGTATAAAAAATATTTTTCACACTATTTTTGAATTTATAGGTATTTATTTGTTTAGAATAGTTTTTTGTACATAAATAAATAAATAAACACTTTTATTTAAAAATACCAAAAATAATGCAAACTTATTTTATTTTTGATTTTTATTTTATTTCTCCCTTGAAAACATTTTATATCAAAAATACTTTTTTTATAAAATATTAAATATTATTATTTTATATATATAATATATATTTAGTAAATAATACAAATACATATATATATATATTAATATATTTAGGTTAAAATACAAAAGATACACACTTTTATTTTTTATTAATATTTAATATTAAAAATACCTTTTTACAAATATACTCCATTTTTTATTTTATTCTTATACATAATTATTAAATATTTGTATATATTAAATAATTAATACTTTTATTTAATAAAATTAGGGTTTTGCCCTAAACATAAAAAAGCTCCAAAAATTAATACTTTTTATTTTGTTTACTTGACATATAAAAATACTCTTTTTCATACACATAAAAAACATTTTTTTTGCATCTTGCATATTTATTTTATTTCCATTTAATTTGTGCAATTAAATATCTTGTAAATAATTCAAAATTGATGTAATAGTCTAGGTTTAAATTCCTTGTCAAAATACCCCCCATTTGAACATTTGTACCCCCCTTCCCATATATTGTGTTGTAATAACTTAGGAACTTTATTTTTTCGCACTTTAATGCTTTCTAATTATGCCATGTTAGAATTAGGGTTTGTATGCGAATCAAAAATAACAAAAATAGTTTGACCTAATTTCAAGATAAACAAGCATGAAAATGGACAACACTAATCACACCTGCACCCCTAGGGTATTCCACTTGTTGCCTTCAATAAATGGGCCATATTGCATGTTAGGTCTCTTTGGGCAAAACAAACACAATTCAAATGATCATAGTCCCTCGATGATGCTTTCGAAAAAGTTGCCTAAAAATGATCAAGTGCCTTAAAGGAAAATTGCCCAAAGATACTTGGCACCATTGCAATTATGGTCTAAAACGATGACCCGCGCCCGTCCCTTTCACATCCTAACACAAGATTGTCCACCAAATGCAATGGTGGAACAAAATTGTTAAAAGGATTAAAACATAGCAAAAAATCTTTGAGAACTTTAGGGTAGATAGCTCTTAAGTACTTGTTAACTTGCCAAACAAAAACACTTGCCTATTTTCCAAATCACACTTTCAAAACCAACTTTCAAAAAACCTTGAAACATCTTTTCAAAAAGACAAACACCTTTTGTAAAACATTCGAGTAAAGAATTGTTACAAGGGTAGCCTAGACAAGGCATCTTTTTCAAAACATTTTCAAAACCACACACAAAGCACCATTTCAAACAATTGAAAGCCAAGGCAAGTTGATCTAAGCAAGTACCTAAGAGCCCATGGATAACCATGGATAGAAAGGGTGCTAATACCTTCCCTTTCTATAATCTACTCCCCGAACCCAAGAAAATATCTCAAAGGTTTTTGCTGTGCTTTTTAAACCTTTCCTTAGGATAAAATAAAAAGTCGGTGGCGACTCTTGCTCAACCGAAACATTTGCGAAAAAAAACGAAAAACCATAGTCAGTTCTCCCACCGTATCACACCCTGCATGTCTCCATTGAATGCAGGGGCACTACTCTTGCACATGTGTTAGTTGACACTGGTTCCTCATTAAACGTCTTGCAAGAAAGCTCTAGACAGGTTGGATTGCGAATGGTTGGAGCTGAAGCCAAGTAACATGTTGTCCGGGCCTTTGATGGGTCTAAAAGGATGGTGCATGGTGAGGTTGATATTCCAATTAAAGTTGGTTCTCAGGTCTTCAATTCTACATTCTACGTAATGGACATTCGGCCATCCTATTCTTGTTTGTTGGATCGTCCATGGATCCACAAAGCTGGAGCCGTAACCTCAACGCTCCACCAGAAGTTGAAGTACCCGGTTAGAGGCAAGATTGTGACAGTTCAAGGGGAGGAGGAGTACATGGTCAGCCACCTCAACTCGTTCCGGTATGTAGAGATGGATGGGGAGTTCACTGAGACCCCATTTCAACACTTTGAAGAGGTTCCTCAGACACTGGCATCAGCTGAGACTGTGATTGAAGATTCTCCTATGAAGATGGCTTCCTTAAAGGATGCCCGGGCTGTTATTGAGAAGGGTGAGTATGCAAACTGGGGCCGACTTCCTGATTTCACTCAGAAGACTAACAAGTTTGGTTTGGGTTTCACTGCAGAAGCTCAAAGGGTTGTTCGAAGTGCAAAGATTGGAAGACCTCCTGTGTTCATCAGCAACTCGGGAGTAAATGCCATCGAAGATGACGTGGAGGAATATGAGTTCGACAACTGGATATATCCTACGACCAACGGTGGACCAAGCAACTGGACATCAAAGGACTTCATCCCTATTACTTTTATTACCCAGTAATGAACTCTTTGTTCTGAGTTTGTAACAGACAATGTTTTGAAACTTTATGGCTCGGTGTCTTACCCGGGGCACCGTGGCTTCATTTGTGAGGGCTTTTGTGTACCATTTTCATATATCATTAATAAAAGCATTGGACGTTCCTTGCATTTCAAATTTTGCGCTCCTTGTTTTTCTTTATTATATATTGCAAAACAGCTATTTTACACACACTCACATATACAGGTCCCAATCCACTCTAGATCTCACTGGTAACGACTCTGCTACTGCCAGTTATGACTTCGAAAATCCGATCAACTTAGTCGAAGACGAAGATGAAAATGATTGCAAAGTGCCGGGTGAACTTGCAATACTGCTACTCCAGGAAGAGAGGGCCATTCAGCCACACGAAGAGCCAGTGGAAACAGTGAATCTGGGTACTGAGACAGACAAGAAGGAAGTCAAGATCGGTGCAAATCTGGAGCTTAGTGTAAAACAGCGATTGATTCAGATGCTGCATGACTATGTTGAGATCTTTGCCTGGTCTTACGAAGATATGCCTGGGTTGGATACCGACATCGTGGTTCATCGCCTGCCTACCATGGAAGACTGCCCTCCGGTGAAACAGAAGGTTCGTCGTATGCGCCTAGAGATGTCTGAGAAAATCAAGGCTGAAGTTATGAAACAGTTTGATGCCGATTTTCTAGCAGTAACTTCTTACCCTCAGTGGGTTGCCAATGTGGTTCTGGTACCGAAGAAAGATGGTAAGGTCCGAATGTGTGTTGACTACAGGGATTTGAACAGGGCAAGCCCTAAGGATGACTTCCCTCTACCTCACATCGACGTTCTGGTTGACAATACTGCTCAGCACAAGGTCTCCTCCTTTATGGACGGTTTCTCCGGTTATAATCAGATAAAGATGGCTCCCGAAGACATGGAGAAGACCACTTTTGTTACTCAGTGGGGTACCTTTTGCTACAAGGTCATGCCTTTTGGGTTGAAAAATGCTGGGGCAACGTATCAGCGTGCCATGGTTGCTTTGTTTCATGACATGATCCATCATGAGATTGAAGTATACGTCGACGATATGATTGCGAGGTCCCAAACTAAGGAGGAACACCTTGACCATCTACAGAAGCTGTTTGACCGGTTGAAGTTGTACAAACTGAGGTTGAACCCGAACAAGTGCACCTTCGGGGTGAGATCTGGTAAGCTACTGGGTTTCGTCGTGAGCGACAAAGGTATTCAAGTGGACCCTGCCAAAGTAAAAGCCATACAAGAGATGCCAGCTCCCAAGGCAGAGAAAGAGGTCAGAGGCTTTCTAGGACGTCTGAACTACATTGCCCGATTCATCTCGCACCTAACTGCTACTTGTGAGCCAATCTTCAAACTGCTGAAGAAAGATCAAGTGGTACGCTGAAATGATGAATGTCAGACCGCTTTCAAAAGAATCAAAGAGTATCTCCAGGAACCACCCATTCTAATACCACCAGATGAAGGGAGACCTCTGATCTTATACTTAACAGTACTTGACAACTCAATGGGGTGTGTGCTGGGGCAGCATGACGAGTCTGGCCAAAAAAAGCATGCTATTTATTACCTTAGCAAAAAGTTTACCGACTGTGAGACCCGATACTCACTGCTTGAGAAAACTTGCTGCGCTTTGGCATGGGCTGCTCGCCGGCTGAGACAGTACATGCTGACTCACACTACTCTATTGATTTCAAAGATGGATCCAATCAAGTATATCTTCGAAAAGCCTGCCTTGTCCGGAAGAATAGCAAGATGGCAGATGATCTTGACTGAGTATGACATCCAGTACACAACTCAAAAAGCAATCAAGGGAAGTGTATTGGCAGACCATTTAGCACATCAGGCAGTGGATGATTACCAGTCTACGAACTTTGAATTCCCGGACGAGAATATCATGTTGATAACTGATTGTGAAACACCTGGACCGGATGAAGGACATGAGGAAGGATCCCGATGGTCTATGCATTTTGATGGAGCTTCGAACGCTTTGGGTAATGGCATTGGCGCTGTGATCATATCTCCTAAAGGCTCTCATACTCCGTTTACCGCCCGACTATGTTTCAACTGCACCAACAACATGGCGGAGTATGAAGCATGCATTATGGGTCTTCGAGCTGCAATTGACCTAAGGATTAAGTTTCTGAGTGTCTTTGGAGATTCCGCTCTCGTGATCAGTCAGATCAAAGGAGAGTGGGATACGAAACACCCAAATCTTATTCCTTACAAGGAGTATGTATTGACATTGCTTCCCCATTTTGAGGAGATAACCTTTGAACACTTCCCAAGAGAGGAGAATCAGTTGGCAGACGTGCTAGCTACGATGTATTCTATGTTCAAAGTCAAGTGGGACAATGAGGCTCCCCGGATCATTATTTGGAAATTGGATGAACCTGCACATTGTTGTGATCTTGAGACCGAAGAGGTAACAGAAAAGCCTTGGTATCATGAAGTGAAGAGGTACCTTGAAGCTCAAGAATACCCCGAGGGGGCCTCTGTTAATGACAAGAAGTTTCTGAGAAGGTTCGCGGCAAAGTTCTTCATCAACAATGGCATTCTTTACAAACGTAACCATGATTCAACCTTACTGCGTTGTGTGGATAAGATTGAAGCAGAAAGGATCATGGCAGAGCTGCATGAAGGTACTTTCGGAACTCATTCCAGGGGACATACCATGGCAAAGAAAATCCTTCGGGCAGGATATTACTGGTCCACAATGGAAGCCGACTGTTATCAGCATTCTCGGACATGTCACAAGTGCTAGGTCTATGCTCATAAGGTGCACATTCCTCCAGTTCCTCTGAATGTCTTGACAGCACCTTGGCCTTTTGCAATGTGGGGCATTGATATGATCGGCGAGATCAGACCTACATCATTCAACGGGCATCGTTTCATCCTGGTAGCGATTGATTACTTTACGAAGTGGGTTGAAGCAGCTTCCTTTGCTACGGTAACCAAGAACGTCGTGGCACTGTTCATTCGGCACAACCTGATCTATCGATACGGTGTACCAGAGAGGATCATTATGGATAATGGTACCAATCTTAACAACAAGATGATCACTGAGCTCTGCGAGCAATTTAAAATACAGCACCACAACTCTTTTCCCTACCGGCCGAAGATGAATGGGGTTGTCGAAGCGGCTAATAAGAACATTGAGAAGATTGTGCAGAAGATGACAGTGACCTACAAAGACTGGCACGAGATGTTACCATTTGCTCTTCATGGGTACCGTACCTCATCACAGACGTCAACAGGGGCAACACCCTATTCCTTGGTTTATGGCATGGAAGCAGTTTTGCCTATTGAAGTTCAGATACCCTCTCTTCGGATCATGAAAGATGCAGGTTTGAGCGAAGACGACTGGATCCAGACCCTACTTGATCAACTGAATCTAATCGACGAAAAGAGACTTACTGCTATTTGTCATGGTCAGACGTACCAAAAACTGATGATCAAGGCATTTAACAAGAAAGTCAGACGACAAGAGTATCAAGTTGGGGACCTGGTAATCAAGCGCATTATCTTACCTCAAGGTGATCCCAGGGGCAAATGGACCCCTACTTACGAAGGGCCATTTGTGGTTAGGAACATTTTCTCAGGAGGAGCGATGATTCTAACCACCATGGATGGTGACGACCTTCCTCATCCCGTCAATGCAGACATAGTAAAAAGATACTACGCATAATCAAAGACCCGCTAGGTTGACTGGCCTAGGCAAAAATAAGGGCTTCTCGGCGAACCAAAAGGGTTCGGGCAAAAATAAGGGATGAAAATAAAAAAAAATCTGTACACCCGGCAAGTCAAAAACCTGAAAAGGCGGCTTGAGCAAAAATGGGTATCCCGGTGGACTGAAAACCCGAAAGGGCGATCCAGGAAAAAGTTAGGGATCAAAGCGTAGTACTATGTCTCATTGGATCACCTTGCATCCAGACTTCGGTATCAACTATCAAGCTCAGACAACACTTATCAACCAATTTCATCTTTAACTAAGCAACAAAGTGATGAGATGCTTGAAGATATAAAGGCGATAGCAATGTTGGAACCCAGTGGGATTATTCACATAGCTGCTTTGTTTTCTTTTCACAAATTATATAAATCCTATTTGTTCGGCGGCGTTCTCTTACTAGGACGTCAGCCTCTTGTACAAAAGCGCCTATTTACAGGCAAACTTCAAAATCAATACAAATTCATTTTCTGACAAATTTCAAACTGTTTTCCCTTTATCTGTTTTGTTTTGCAAAGAGCGTCCAATGTTCATTTTTGATATATGCATTTGACCTTAATTGCTGCTCATAAATATTTACATGCGAAAAAAAGGACTAATTACGGGTGATATCAGAAGTAGGGGCAATAAGAATTGTCTGAGCGGTCTAGTTGCTCTGTCCACCAAGGTACCAAGGTAAGTTCAGCGGAAGAATGTGACCAAGATACTGTCACTCCCCGCAGAGTAAAACAGTAATGGTAGCTCTCCCCCACTGAGACTCGCAACCATGAACGAATCAGCCATACCCTCCCCCAAGCATAGTTAGTCTACCGTCAGCCCCGAAAAGGCTTGGTATCCCCAGAAGATCTTAGTATTCCCCAACGGAGTATAAGGATATTCCCCAGCAAGCATAAGAGTATCCCTGGAAGTCTTAATATTCCTCAACGGAATATAAGAATGTTCCTCGGCAGAATGCAAGGTACCCCCAGTGGAGCCATTTCCCTAGCGCAGTCTAAAAAAGTTTCCCCAATGGAGTTGAATCATCTTCCCCAGTAGATTCTGGAAGCTTATCCACTGCGAAGCACAAATAAGTCTCCCCAGCCAAATTCAGAGGTTATCCTCACAAGAGTCTAACCGGGTTATCCTCAGCAAGTTGCAACTGAAATATCATCCCCAGCAAAGTTCTTTCTATCCCCAGCGGAGTTCATCATCAAAATCCCCAACAGAGCTTATCAACGGAATCCCCAGCGGAGTTTATCATTAAATCTCAGTAAAGTATCTCTTCCCCATAGAGTAATTCCCCGCAGAGTAATCTCTTCACCATGTTTATTCCCCAACGGAGTTATTTTCTCCTACAGGTTTATTCTCACAACCATCTTCGTTCGTCATCCCCATCAGAAACATTCTAAGCAAAGTTTGAAGACACAAATACTCTTCAACAGCAGTCCAGGATTTAACAAACTCCCCGACATTTGTCAAGGATTTATTTTCCCAGACGAAAATACATTCATAAACATTTCACATTTCATACCTCCTATTTACATACATGATAAAGTGCATATGACACAATCTCATTTATTTTTGAGAACATCATGACATCATGCATTTCATACATCATGACATTGCATACAGCTAACGTTTACCTTTTTCAGGAAAAGGTCAATCAAAAGATGGCTACCATAAACCTTTTCAAGTCCCAGTTGAATACCTGTAGCAAGCCATGAAAACTATCTGTGGACGACTGATTGTAGATTAATACCTGTAACAAGCCAGGAAAATTATCTACATGAAGAGATTGAAGATTAATACCTGTAACAAGCCAGGAAGACCATCTTTCTTTCTCAGGTCAGAGATTAATACCTGAAACCAGCCAGGACAGCTATCTCCTCGACCAACCTTTTCAAGTCCCATTTAAATACCTGTAGCAAGCCAGGAAAACTATCTGTGGATGACTGATTGTAGATTAATACCTGTAACAAGCCAGGAAAATTATCTACATGAAGAGATTGAAGATTAATACCTGTAACAAGCCAGGAAGACCATCTTTCTTTCTCAGGTCAGAGATTAATACCTGAAACCAGCCAGGACAGCTATCTCCTTGACCAACCTTTTCAAGTCCCAGTTTAATACCTGTAGCAAGCCAGGAAAACTATCTGTGGACGACTGATTGTAGATTAATACCTGTAACAAGCCAGGAAAATTATCTACATGAAGAGATTGAAGATTAATACCTGTAACAAGCCAGGAATACCATCTTTCTTTCTCAGGTCAGAGATTAATACCTGAAACCAGCCAGGACAGCTATCTCCTCGACCAACCTTTTCAAGTCCCAGTTGAATACCTGTAGTAAGCCAGGAAAACTATCTGTGGACGACTGATTGTAGATTAATACCTGTAACAAGCCAGGAAAATTATCTACATGAAGAGATTGAAGATTAATACCTGTAACAAGCCAGGAAGACCATCCTTCTTTCTCAGGTCAGAGATTAATACCTGAAACCAACCAGGACAGCTATCTCCTCGACCAACCTTTTCAAGTCCCAGTTTAATACCTGTAGCAAGCCAGGAAAACTATTTGTGGACGACTGATTGTAGATTAATACCTGTAACAAGCCAGGAAAATTATCTACATGAAGAGATTGAAGATTAATACCTGTAACAAGCCAGAAAGACCATCTTTCTTTCTCAGGTCAGAGATTAATACCTGAAACCAGCCAGGACAGCTATCTCCTCGACCAACCTTTTCAAGTCCTAGTTTAATACCTGTAGCAAGCTAGGAAAACTATCTGTGGATGACTGATTGTAGATTAATACCTGTAACAAGCCAGGAAAATTATCTACATGAAGATATTGAAGATTAATACCTGTAACAAGCCAGGAAAACTATCTTTCTTTCTCAGGTCAGAGATTAATACCTGAAACCAGCCAGGACAACTATCTCCTCGACCAACCTTTTCAAGTCCCAGTTTAATACCTGTAGCAAGCCAGGAAAACTATCTGTGGACGACTGATTGTAGATTAATACCTGTAACAAGCCAGGAAAATTATCTACATGAAGATATTGAAGATTAATACTTGTAACAAGCCAGGAAAACTATTTTTCTTTCTCAGGTCAGTGATTAATACTTGGAACCAGACAAGACAAGTTCTATAACCTCAACGGTATACTCCCGGTGAGCACGAGTCAGTTCCTAAATCTCAACAAAAGTTAGACTTCCCCAGCGGAATCTTCTACAAACAACAGGTATGCAAGTTCTTGCTAAGGAATCTCTTATGCGATCGACACTCCTGCAGATGGCATCTATAAGCCCATCCTCCTACCAACAATCTCCAAATGGCATCTGTAAGCCCATTCCCGACATCACAATGCTGATACTACACCATGTGAGTGCAAATTTCTGGGCACTCTAGTGTTCAATTATCTTCCACCTTCGGATCACGAAAGGCTCGAAAGCCAATCTATATCCTCAGGTTTAAGAAAATTGAACAGGGGCAACTGTTGTACCCCAAAATTTGCCCTCTCATGTTTTCAAAAGTCTTCCCTTACATGGTTGGTCACAAACATTTGCCTAACGAAAATAAAGTTTTTTGAAGATGAACGAAGTGTCTTTCGATTGGCATATGGGAAAAGTCTTCGATTGGGTATCCAAAATACTTCGATACAGACTTGACTCACCAGTCTTCGATTGGGCATTTGGCACTCTTCGATCAGGTTTTGATTAGTAAGCTTCGATTAGGTGTTTGGAACCCTTCGATCAAGCTTTGGTGTGCAAGTCTTCGATTGAGCGCTGGACCCCTTCGATCAAGTCAATTTCACAATACTTCGACTACGCATTAACTACTTCAGGCTTACCTTTGACTCAAGATGCAATAATCTCCTACAAGTTTGTTTCGATTCACAAAGGAAAAGGCCTCTCAACTTGCCAGCACACCAGGCAAGAGGCTCATTTGAAGAACATGTAAATGACTCATTCGAAGAACATGTAAAGGTCCATTTGAAGAAGCATTAAAAGGGTCATTCGAAGAACATTCAAAAGGTCCATTTGAAGAAGCATTCAGAAGGCCCATTCGAAGGGCACATAAGAAGTCCATTCGAAGGAGGCAACTCAAGACCAATCGAAGAGCATGGCCTGGAGGCATTCAAAAATTAAAGGTGTCCAGGTTCATTCACGATTCCAAAGAGACATTAATATTTCAAAAAAGGAAATCTTTTAATATGTCTGATTCTTGTCTCATGGCTTTAAAGGCCTGTTTAATTGGTTGTCTCTTGCCGTTACTAGACCATCATACTCCTATAAATACAAGGGCCAGCATACAGTGCCAGGAGAACGAAAAAAGGAGAAAAAGAAACAGGGAGGATTTGGAGATACGCTGCCCCCAAACCCACCAAAGGTTATCAGCATTTTCATAAGTAATCCAAGCCAAAGCAGCCATTCAACGAACATCTCCACACCCAGAGCCACAAATCATACATCTTTAATTGGTAAGGGTTTGCAAAACCAAAATTGCACCTTCATGACATTTAAATACACATTGCATATGTATTCTTGTTATTATTTATTATGTTGTATGTAAGCTGAAGCGCAAAGATGAGATCGTGCCATTGCTGGGGCACGATCTAAGTTTCTCCTTCGAATCTCAGGATAAAACAAACCCAGGCCCATATTCAGCAGATTCAAATTGAAGAAGGATTAGAATTGGGAGGAGATCCGAATTAGGGGGGGTAAAGTCCCCCCCTGGATCTTTAACATTTGTCTCGTTTTGCAGGAAATATCTTCTTAGAATCTTGTTCAGAGCTTCGAAGCTTGGCAGCTTAGCTTCGAACTGGATCTAGGGTTCCCAGATCGAAGGATGACATATCCAGATCTAACACCCCCAAAGTGCAGCCCCTCATGCACCTTAAATCAAGCCTTTTCACTGGATCGAAAGACAACCCACACCTCTTTCGATCCAGGCCTCCAGAATTATACCTTTCTTGATTTACTGCCTGTTCCTTCAATTTCGTCTTTGTTTTGACTATTTTATTTCTTTTTTTTAATCAACATAAAATCAATTAAAAAAAAACCACAAAAACATTAGGCTAGCTTTTCTATTAAATTAACTTTGTTAATTAATCATTTAATTATCTTAACATTTTCTCAAAACTAAAATTAAGAAGATTTAGATCATTTTCCCAAAATAAAATAAAACAACAAAAATATTTTATTCTTAGGATTTTTAGAGGTTATTTTCAGATTCGCGCGCGTTTATTTTATTGTAACTGCCTACTGGTTTGTAATAGTTTAACTAAGACTTTTACACTTTACTGCTTTATTCCCCCAATTTTGGACATGTAAATAATCCCCCTCCCCGAGGCCTTGTAATAGCTTAGGATTTACAATTCCCGCACTTTAAATTCCTATACATATATTAACTGTTTAGATGTATGCTAACTAGGATTGCATGACAAGATCTATCTTAACTTAAAATCAACAGTAGCTCACCATGACATGTAAAGATAATATAACTGAAAAACAATACACTCGCACATGCCACTCTTAGGGTATGCCTCACTTGGTTGCCTCGAACGTGGTCATTAAGTATAGGATGTTTTAGAGGTCGTCCTCTTGTCCAAAGATCATAAGTTGCCTCAAAACGGTTGCCTCGGAAAAATGATCTAAGACATTAGGGTTACCGCTAAGGCGTCCTAACATTGCTTTAGTGGCCACACGTCCCTTAAATCGAATTGACCCGAAAACTCCAACGACGGTGCTACCTACTCCTCAATAGTGGGATAACATTGTCTAAAGGACAATTGCACAATTTAATTCATTTTTGAGTAGGTAGATGTTCTTAAGTACTTGCTCCTTTTAAAACAAAACAAAACTTTTCGCACTTACACTCTCTTTCAAACAAAAACTCTTTTCAAACCCACAATCACAAAGAAAAGAAAACTTTTGAAAACATAGTGAGCAAGTACCTAAGAGCCCGTGGATAACCACTGATAGAAAGGGTGCTAACACCTTCCCTTTCTATAATCTACCTCCCGAACCCGAGAAACATCTCGAAAAGGAATTTTTCTGTGCTTTTGTCCTTTCCTTGTTGGATAATATAAAAGACGGTGGCGACTCTTGCTTACCGCGACATCTTGCAAAAACAAACGCAAACGCGAACCAACATTCCAAAACAGTCAGTTCTCATTCCCACCGATCACAGTGAGGATCCTAGAAGATTATTGCTTCATTGATCAAGTCTTGTCTGACGTAGTTACTTGCCAAGAAAATCCATAACTTTTGCCTAAGCTGCCCTTGTGGGTTTTCAACTTAGCGGGAAATTTATTCTGTTTATGTCTCTAATTTTTGCCTAGATAGCCGTTTCGGGTTTTAGGCCTACCGAGACGCTCCTTTTTGCCTAAGTCGCTTGTGATATGTTGGCAGAACCGACTATTTAAATTCTGGTTTGTGTTTTGCGTTTTTTGTTCGCAAAATGTCGCAGTAAGCAAGAGTCGCCACCGACTTTTATTTCATCCAATCGGAAAGGAAAAAGTACAGAAAAAAAATCCTTTTTCGAGATATTCTGAGTACGGGGGGTAGATTATAGAAAGGGAAGGTGTTAGCACCCTTTCTATCCATGGTTTTCCATGGGATCTTAGGTACTTGCTCATCTTTTTTAAAATTGCTTGTGTATGTGCTTTGTTTTTGAAAAGCTTGACTTCTTGATAACCCTTGTATCAGTCCTCAAAGGTGTGACGAAATTGTTTTGAAAATTTGTTTGAAAAGTGTAAGTGTGAAAAGTTTTGATTTGAGCAAGTACCTACTAGCATCTACCTACTCGAAAAAAGATTGTTTATATTCTTGTTTCCTTTAGACAGTGCTATCCTAATATTGAGAAATAGGTAACACCGTCGTTGGAGTTGTAAGGGTCAAGTCGAAAGGGACGTACGATCACTAAAGCAATGTTAGGACATCTTAGTAATAACCCTAGAGTCTTATGATCATATTCGAGGTAACAATTTTCGAGGCAACATTTCCGAGGCAATATTCGAATGGGACATTAGATCTTTTTTAGACAGGAGGGCAACCACTAAGACACCCTATGCTTAATGATTATTTACCGAAGGCAACCGAAGTGAGAGTATACCCTAAGAGTGATATGTGCGAGTGATTTGTTTTCAGTCATTTATCTTTGCACATTAAGGTTTTCTAACCGTTTTAATTTGTCATGCATTCTTGTCATACAATCCTATTAGCATACTGTTGTACCCCAAAATTTGCCCTCCCATATTCTTCAAGATTTGTCAAGATCAATCTTCAAATGCTTCAAGATTCCTCAAAGGTTGCACAGTCAAACATCCTCCTAAGCCAGTCAAAATTAGGGTCTTGGTTTTTGCAAGGAATTTAAGGTTTTCAATGGTTCAATCAAATCCCATAGGCCTACATATATTGTCAAACATCCACATATCAAGTCTCAAGACTCACAGGGTCAAATTGCACAGTCAAAAGCCCTATTTGGTTCACAATCAACTGTAGGGGTAAAATGGTCATTTGGCAGTCAAAAGTCAAAATTTTTGGTCAACATCTTATTTTGAGGCCACAATCATCATTTGATCAAGTCTTGATCATGATTCCATAAGCATGGCTCAAAAATCGTCAAAGATGCAAAAGTTACTATTTTGGGACAGCAGAAAAGTCAACTGTAACTTGACCAGGGCATAACTTTTTCATGGTTCATCAGAAAAATCCCATCCAATTCTCATTTTTAAGGGGATGACATTTTCTACAACCCATCTTCACACTCCAAGTCTAAGAAAATCTCTCACAAAAAGTTATCAATTTCTACATTATAGGTCACTTTCAAAAGTCAACAAAAAGGCACTTTAAGTCAAAGACCATAAATTGAGATTGGTAAATCCAAATGACATGGGACCAAAGTCATTGGTTAGAGGACTTCAAGACCTTTCCAAAATGTCCAAGAACATGTACATAGCTTCAAAATTGAGCAAGCTATGCATTAGAGAAGTTGGGAAATTTTTGAGAATTTGCAAAAGTCAACTTTGCTCAAAACACATCATTTTTGCTAATGGGCCTCAAATTTCCTCTTGAATCTCTGTCCAAGGCCTATGCACGACCCATTGAGCTTAAATTGATTTATTTTCTTATTTTTAACTAATTAATTGAATTTTTTATTAATATTAATTCATTTAATTGTAGGAAAATTCAAAAGATATGGGTTTCAAATCTTTTTGTGATGCAAATGAACTCAAGACAAGCTGAAGATCTCGTGTACACATCAAGGGGACAAAATCTCCCAATTTGGCAAGGTTTTTCAATCAAAAAGATTGAAAAATATTTGATTGAAAATCAAAGATGCAAAACATAATGCCATGGATCTTTTGCCCAAAGATTTAACCTAATTCATTCCATTACATATACTGAAGCTAAACCTAAATCCATTCACGTGCAAGCTGCTGTCAAAAGCCATAAGCAAATTCCAAAAATTCAAGAAAAATTTGAAAACTGAATTCCACCTTCCAGCACGATTCAAAGCTTTCTCTTGATTCATACCTATTGCAGGGGTTCCCAGAAGCCTTTTGCAATCAAAATCACGTGCCAACACTCAAAGAAACGTCCAGAACAAACTCACGGTTTGCTTAATTTTTCTAGAATCGAAACTCAAGTTTTATGCATCATTAACATGTTATGATCATTGCTTTGCATTACTAACACCATTCTGAAGCTAATGGTACAGATCAATTTGATTATGGTGCCCTGAAACGAAAACTGCCATTGGAGAATTCTAGGTTTTTCAAGCTTCAAAATTAGGGCTTTACAGCACAGAAAAAAATTGGACCTTGAGACGCATATGGTTGAATTCGTCAAGGCCAGACGAACTCAACCCAACCATCGCGCCATATTTAAATGCATCAGGGACCTAATCGCTATTTTTCCTTGTTGCATTTTGTGGGGGTTAAAAACCCCCGCTATTTGATTGTTTTTGTTACAGGCCAAGCGAAGAAGATAATACGTGGAAGCATGCTACTGGTTCATTCAAAAAGCGCGCGCGTGGTTTCATAATTTCCAGCATGTGTTGTTATTCTATATAATATATTCATTGCTTATTATTATAACAAAAGTGTGCAGTTGGCTTGGTGGATAGTGAGGTGTCTGGCAATCGTTGGGACCTGGGTTCGATTCCCAAGTCCACCCAAAAGTTCCATATTGTTTTTTCTAACATGATTGCATGCAGCTTCCTAAATGTGTTCCATCATGCGCTCCAGGCATCATCATGCCATGTGTCCATAATCCTCAATCCAATGGTCAAAGGGTGGAGATCATGGTGCTCATGAGTCAATGCATCTCTGGACGATTCAAGAAAGTCAACAGGCTTGAGTTGCTATTGGGCCTACATTTCCAGAACAAAACCTCCATACATGGGCCATCACACCCCCCTGGTTTGCTATTTTTATTTTCTTTTTCCCTTTAATTCTTTTAACTTATTATTATTATTATTATTATTATTATTATTATTATTATTATTATTAACTAACAAATTAATTTTCATAATAAATTCAGACTATTAAAATGTAAATATTTTTTATTACTAATTATTAATTTCACTTTAATTCATTATTTTGTAAATAAATACTAACCAAATTGATTTAGTTTAATTAGATAAATTTTGACTATTTTTCACAATAAATAAAAAGATTAGAATTAGGGTTTTTCCTTTTGACTTTTATTTTCTTTTTATTTTATTTTTATTAAAGACTTAAAAAACACAAAAAACATTTTTTTCTTTAAATTAATTAATTAATTAGTTTTAGGATTAATATTTAATTAATTGCAAAAAAGGACCAAAACTCATATCTTCTCAAAAGGGTTAAAACCCTAAGGACGTCCCGATTTAATTTCTTTCGCGCATTATTCTTATTTTGATTATTTATGTATCTGCTCAGAGGATGTAATAGCTAATTAGGATTTTACCGCTTTATTTACTTTTCTCGCACTTATTTACCAAAATGGGTTATGTTTTTGGCGATGTATAGACCCGCGCCTTGTAATAGCGTAGATTCATATTTCCGCAATTTATTTTCCGCACTCTTAACTGTTAATATGCATGCAAGACTTGGATGAAAATTAAAAACAACTCATAGCTCACAAGTGACATGTTCAAAGATAAATATAAACTGAAACAACACACATGCACATGCCACTCTTAGGGTACGCCTCACTGGTTGCCTCGAACGTGGTCATCAAGTATAGGTTGTTTTAGAGGTCGCCCTCCTGTCTAAAGATCCAGTTGCCTCGAAACGGTTGCCTCAGATAAAAAGGATCTAGGACATTAGGGTTACCGCTAAGGCGTCCTACTATTGCTTTGGTGACCACACATGTCCCTAATCATCGAATTGACCCGAATAACTCTAACGATGGTGCTACCTACCTCTCAATGGTGGGATAGCACTATCTAAAGGACTCTTACACAGCCTAATTCCTTAGAGTAGGTAGATTTCTCATGGGTACTTGCTCTCTCAAAAAATAAAAACATCTTTTCACACTTACACTTTCAAAAAGTTTTCAAACAAATTTTTCATACACTCTTGAGGACAAATACAAGAGTTACTTAGAAATTTTTCGAACGAAACTTTTTCAAAACCCACACACATTTGAAAAGCAAACAAAATTTGAAAACGTAAGAGCAAGTACCTAAGAGCCCATGGATAACCATGGATAGAAAGGGTGCTAACACCTTCCCTTTCTATAAATCTACCTCCCGAACCGAGAAACATTCTCAAAGAAGGAATTTTGCTGTGCTTTTGTCCTTTCCATGTTGGAGAACATAAAAGACAGTGGCGACTCTTGCTTACCGCGACATTTCGCGAATCAGCTTAAAAAACAGTCAGTTCTATTTCCACCAATCATAGAACTGGCGACTCTGCTGGGGACTTTATAAAAGTGAGGTGTACCTTAGGATTAGATCAAACTTATGTTTTCAATTGCTTGCTTTGATTGATTTATATTTGTGGGCATTGCATCGGAGTTTCATGGATCCTAACCCGGATCTGGGGATACCCTTTTAGGTAGCATAAGCTGTGAGGGACCTGTCCGGCGTAGACCGACACGGGTGAAGCAGTGGCTACATTGGTGTGGCACCTTGGTCTGTACCGATATCCCTTGTGTTGCAACGAGGAGAATATGGGTCTTCTGAGAAGTCATTAAGCACCAACCGACCTTAGAACCCTAAATTGACCCAACTTGGCCATAGAACAGTAGCGGTATGCTACGCTCATTGAGGCTAAACTCTCGTGATGGTTCTGGCCGCAAGAAAAGATTGCGACGCTGGAGTTATGACCGATTGAGGGTAGTCGATGATATTGAGATCCTCTAGAACCCGATTACTATTTTCTAGGACAGGTCTTAACCAACGAAACTGAAAGAGGGTAGTACCTGAACTTCATGCTGGCCTAAACTCTAAGGGCTGTCTTGTGTGACTTGTGTGCCTTATCATGCTTGCCTTTGTGAATACTTGTGGTGTGCTTTATCATAACATCATACCATCATACCATTGCATGCATCCTGCATAAGGACTGACCCATTTCAAAGACAAGAGGGTTTCATCTTTGCTCTGTTTTGTAGGACATTATGATGCCTATGCGAAGGAATACTATCCGGCTCAACTTTGTTCACCCACCTGATTTGCTTAAAGAGTTGGTTGACAGAATTCCAAACACTACTTCCTTCATCCAGAGGCATGGTTCTCTTCTCGGTTTAGTCACTTAAAAGTGGGACCAACAACTGATGAGTGTCCTGACCCAGTTTTATGATCCCCTGTACCATTGCTTCACCTTTCAAGACTTCCAGCTAGTCCCTACCCTGGAATAATTCTCTGATTTGCTTGGTATCCCTGTTTTGGAACAGACTCCATTCACTGGTTGGGAAAAGACTCTTAGGCTTGAGGAGATTGCTGCAACCCTTCCTTTGACCAACAAAGAGGTAATGGATAACTGGGTGACTAGATGTGGAGTTAAGGGCTTTCTGGCTAAGTTTCTGATTGGTAAGGCTAATAGTTTCTGGAATGACTTAGACGTCAGGGCGTACGAAGACATTCTGGCTCTCCTAATCTATGGTCTAGTTTTGTTTCCGAATCCTGATAACTTTATTAATGTCAATGCCATAAGGATCTTCATGTCTCGGAACCCTGTGCCCACTCTCTTGGGTGATATCCTGCAACAACTCTATGCTCGTACTGCTCGAAGACGGGGAACTTTGTGGTGTTGTGCTCCTTTGTTAGTGAGGTGGTTTATTTCGCACCTCCCTAAGTTCGTGCTGAAGAACAAAGAAGGAAGAGGCTGGGCTCATAGGTTAATGTCTCTCACTGATAATGACATCATTTGGACTCTAAGAGGTTTGGATGAGGTAGCTGTTATTGATCGTTGCGGAGAGTATCCTAATGTTCCATTGATCGGTACCCAGGGAGGAATCTCTTATAATCCATGTTTAGCTCTCCGTCAATTTGGAAGAGCCAGAAGAGCAGGACCTCATGAGATGTTGGTGCCTCACATCAGTTTTGAGTTTCAGGTAGATAGTGACGAGCTGCGTCGTAGATTCATCAAGGCTTGGGACAGAATTCACAAAGCTGACCCACATGAGTTGGGACCGAAGACTTCTCTACCAATGGAACCCTATTACAGATGGGTCCGCATCCGTGCTCAGAAGTTAGGTATGCCATACGAAGCTGTCAGGCCTATCATTCTTGAATTTCCTGATAGAGACGGGGTTCCTCCAACTGTTCTCCCTCCTCAGATACCTACTGATGTTGATACACTAAAGAGGTCTTGGGCGCAACTACAGGAAGAACGGGATTCTTATCGGGAAAGGTTCAATGAACAGGAACAGAAGATCCAGAAGCTGACTAAGCAATTGGAGAGCGAGCGAGTCCTGAATGACTATATCCGTACTGAGAAGAGGAGGCCATGGGAGCACTGATGGACTTTGGATGTTTCTTTACAGCTTTTATTTCCTTTTCAGTATTTTCATTCTTGTAACGCCTCAGGGCAATTTGTTGAACAATTTAAAGTTTGAATCTAATAAAGTGTGTTTCCTTTTTTTGTTTACAAAGTTGAATCCCGATTGTCTTTGAAAACATAAATCATACGCATTCCATTCATCATATGCATCACAAGTACCCTTTTTTACAGGTTGCTTAATCTTTTTCGCTATTTATTTCAGCAGTCATCATGAATCCTGAATCATCCAATGAACAAGCTATCAAGGCCCTCCAGGCCCATAACGCCCAGTTTCAAGAGCTGGTCATGAGCTTAGCCCAGGGTCAACAAGAATTGAAGACTCTGCTTTTGAAGAAAAAGAAGAAGAGGATTGTGCTGTTTAACACTGGACGGAGGTTTGGGAATACACTGCAGAATGAGGCTGATCAGGCTACTTCCTCTGTGGGGAAAGACAGTCCCCAAGGGGGAAGGGTTCCTAGTCCTGTGGTCTCCGACAACGAGACAGATTTCAATGATGAACAGTACCCTCCTGCTGAGGACAGGTACAAACAACTGGAGGACCGTCTGAGTGCCATGGAGATTCAACAGGTGCCTGGGTTAGATTTTGGGGATCTAGGTTTATCTTCTAGGGTGGTGATCCTACACAAGTTCAAGGCACCTTCTTTTGCGAAGTACGACGGGGCTTCCTGCCCTAAGCTGCATCTCAGATCATATGTAAGGAAGATCCAACCTTACACTGCAGACAAGAACTTATGGATCCATATCTTCCAGGATAGCCTTTCAGGGGCTCAACTCGAGTGGTTCTATCAGCTGGATGGAACCAGTATTCGAAACTGGGAGGACTTGGCTACTGCATTTTATAAGCAGTATCAATACAATTCCGACCTCGCTCCCACGCGTACCCAACTCCAGGGTATGTCACTTGGGACGGGTGAAGGTTTTAAGGAGTACGTGCAAAAGTGGAGAGACCTGACTGGCAGGGTGCGGCCACCTTTGACTGACCGAGAGCTCATTGATATGTTCCTAGGGACCCTGTCTGGTCCATTCTTCAACCATCTGATTGGTAATTCTTCTGCTGGGTTCACAGACCTGATCTTAACTGGAGAAAGGATAGAAGCTGGTATCAAGTCGGGGAAGATACAAAAAGGTGCATCCTCAAGTTCTGAAAAGAAGCCCTTCAAAAAGGAATCCAGTGCTGTTTATGGTTCCAGGAAACAGAGTAAACCAGAACGCCGCCAAGCTGTCAACGCGGTGGTAATTTCAAAGCCTGCTTCCGCTCCTCAGCAATACAACCAACCTAGGGGTGAGAGACCCAAAAGGCAGTACACTCGGCTCAGTATGACCCTGTCTCAGATCTTGCCGTAACTGCTGTCAACCAATCTGGTAACTGTCAAGGAAGCTCCGAAGGTAGTGAATACAACCTCTCCGAAGTACAATCCCAATGCCCGCTGCGCTTATCACTCTGATAGCCCGGGGAATTCTACAGATGATTGTTGGGCTCTAAGGAATAAGGTTCAGGACCTTATTGATGCTAAAGAAATACAGTTCGAGGCGCCCGAAAGGCCCAATGTTGTGACTGCTCCCATGCCCCAGCATGGAGCTAATGCTGTGGAAGAAGACCTGTATGTGGCCTCTGTGGATGATATTGTTACTCCGTTGTTGACTGTCAAGAGGAACCTGTTGCTAGCCGGTTTATTTCCGGGATGTAGTAAAGGTTTCCATTTATGTGCTGTTTCACCTGCTGGTTGTCCCTTGCTGAAGTCAGGCGTCTAAAACCTGATGGATAGCAAAGAGATCTTGTTCAAGAAGATTGCTGTTCCTGCTGTCCCTGCTGAAGAAGTTTCTATTGTCACTATTTTCAACAACTCTCCTAAGGCTCCCCCAAAGACGCCTGTCAAAATCATGTCCACTCAGAAGATTGCTCCCATCATCATTACTGTTCCGGGCCCCCTCCCCTATACATCTGACAAAGCTGTCCCGTGGCACTATGGGGCAGATGTTTATGTGCTCGGAGTAAAACAAGAGTTTGATACCAGTACCGGCATCGCCAAAATTACCGGGACTTCCAAAGTCACTCGAAGTGGTAGTCTTTTCTCACCAGATATTGCACCACCAGCTATTCAGAGACCTCTTGTCATCACACCTGCAAGTGTGCCTGCTCCCCTTCCTGACCAAGTTCCTATTTCCACCCCTGCTGCCGAGTCATCTGACGCTCGGGGCAAAGGGATTGCTACTGATATGCCTGCCCAGACGGAGGCACCAAAGACAACCACTGTCGAAGCTTCCAAGCAAGAGATGGAAGAGATCCTCAAGATTATCAAGAAGAGTGATTTCAATGTAGTTGAGCAGCTGGGGCACACCCCCTCTAAAATCTCTATGCTATCACTGCTGTTGTGTTCAGAGGCCCATGCCAAGGCTCTGATCTCCTTCCTGAAGACGGCCCATGTGCCACAAGAAATGTCTGCTGATCAATTTACCGATTGTGTGGCCAACTTGACTGTTGATAATGGGTTGGGTTTCTCTGATGCTGATCTGACCGCTAAGGGGAAGAACCATAATGACGCCCTGCATGTCTCCATTGAATGCAGGGGCACTACTCTTGCCCATGTGTTGGTAGACACCGGTTCTTCGTTGAATGTATTGCCCAAGAAGGCCCTAGACAGGTTGGATTGCGAGGGTTTAGAGCTCAAGCCAAGTAACATTGTCGTCCGGGCCTTTGACGGGTCGAAAAGGATGGTACATGGTGAAGTTGACATTCCAATCAGGGTTGGCTCTCAGGTCTTCGACTCTACATTTTATGTGATGAACATTCGACCGTCCTATTCCTGTTTGTTGGGTTGTCCATGGATCCACAAGGCTGGAGCTGTGACCTCCACATTACATCAGAAGCTTAAGTACCCGGTCAGAGGGAAGATTGTTACAGTGCAGGGGGAGAAAGAATATATGGTCAGCCATCTTAACTCATTCCGGTACATAGAAATGGATGGGGAGTTCATTGAGAGCCCCTTTCAACATTTTGAAGAGGTTCCTCAGACATTGGCGTCAGCAGAGACTGTAACTGAAGAAGATTCTCCTTTGAAGATGGCTTCCTTAAAGGATGCCCGGGCTGTGATTGAGAAGGGTGAGTGTGCAAACTGGGGCCGACTTCCTGATTTTACTCCGAAGACTGACAAGTTTGGTTTGGGTTTCACTGCAGAAGCTCAGAGGGTTGTTCGTAAGGCAAGGATTGGAAGACCTCATGTGTTAATCACCAACCCGGGAGTGAATGCTATTGAAGACGACGTGGAGGAATCCGAATTTGACAGCTGGATCTACCCAACGACCAACGGTGGACTGAACAACTGGACTGCCAAAGACTTCACACCTATTACTTTTGTCACTCAGTAATGAACTCCTTTGTTTTGAATTTGTAACGAACAATAATTTGAAACTTTATGGCTCGGTGTCTTACCCGGGGCATCGTGGCTTCATTTGTGAGGGATTATTATTTGTCATTCTCATATATCATGAATAAAAACATTGGACGTTTTTCGCATTTCAAATCTTGTGCTCCCTTTCTTTCTTTATATATTGCAAAACAGCTATATTTACACACACTCACCTATACAGGTTCCAATCCACTCTGGATCTCACTGGTAATGACTATGCTACTGCCAGTTATGACTTCGAAAATCCGATCAACTTAGCCGAAGACGAAGGTGAAGATGATTGTGAAGTGCCTGGTGAGCTTGCAAGACTGTTACTCCAGGAAGAGAGGGCAATTCAGCCACATGAAGAGCCAGTGGAAACGGTAAATCTGGGTACTGAGACAGACATAAAGGAAGTCAAGATTGGTGCCAATCTAGGGCTCAGTGTGAAACAACGGCTGATTCAAATGTTGCATGATTATGTGGAAATCTTTGCCTGGTCTTACGAAGACATGCCTGGGTTAGATACTGACATTGTGGTTCATCACCTGCCTACCAAGGAAGAATGCCCTCCAGTAAAACAGAAGGTCCGCCGTATGCGTCCAGAGATGTCCGAGAAAATCAAAGCTGAGGTTATGAAACAATTTGATGCCGGGTTTCTAGCAGTGACTTCTTACCCTCAGTGGGTTGCCAACGTGGTTCTGGTACCAAAGAAGGATGGTAAGGTCCGAATGTGTGTTGGCTGCATGGATTTGAACAGGGCGAGCCCCAAGGATGATTTCCCTCTGCCTCACATCGACGTTCTGGTTGACAACACTGCTCAGCATAAAGTATTCTCCTTCATGGACGGGTTCTCCGGTTATAATCAAATCAAGATGGCTCCTGAAGACATGGAGAAGACCACTTTTGTTACTCAGTGGGGAACCTTTTGCTACAAGGTCATGCCTTTTGGGTTGAAAAATGCTGGGGCAACCTACCAACGTGCCATGGTTGCTCTGTTTCATGACATGATCCACCATGAGATCGAAGTATATGTCGACGATATGATTGCAAGGTCCCAAACCGAGGAGGAACACCTTGACCATCTGCAGAAGCTATTTGACCGTCTGAAGTTGTACAAGCTGAGGTTGAACCCGAACAAGTGCACCTTCGGGGTGAGATCGGGAAAACTACTAGGTTTCATCGTGAGCGACAAAGGTATTCAAGTGGACCCTACCAAAGTGAAAGCCATACAAGAAATTCCAGTTCCCAAAACAGAGAAAGAAGTCAGAGGCTTTCTAGGACGGTTGAACTACATTGCCCGATTCATCTCACATCTAACTGCTACCTGTGAACCAATCTTCAAGCTGCTGAAGAAAGATCAAGTAGTACGTTGGAACGATGAATGTCAGGCCTCTTTCGAAAGAATCAAAGAGTATCTCCAAGAGCCACCCATTCTTATGTCACCGGTTGAAGGGAGACCTCTAATCCTATACTTGACAGTACTAGACAGCTCAATGGGGTGTGTGCTGGGGCAGCATGACGAGTCTGGCCGAAAAGAGCACGCTATTTATTACCTTAGCAAAAAGATTACCGACTATGAGACCCGATACTCACTGCTCGAGAAAACTTGCTGCGCTTTGGTATGGGCTGCTCGCCGGCTGAGACAGTATATGTTGACTCACACTACTCTGTTAATTTCAAAAATGGATCCGATCAAGTACATATTCGAAAAGCCTGCTCTGTCCGGAAGAATAGCAAGATGGCAAATGATCTTGACAGAATATGACATCCAGTACACGACTCAGAAAGCAATCAAGGGAAGTGTATTGGCAGACCATTCGGCACACCAGGTAGTGGATGACTACCAGTCGATGAACTTTGAATTTCCAGACGAGAATATCATGGTAGTGACTGATTGTGAAGTACCTGGACCGGATGAAGGACCTGAGGAAGGATCCCGATGGTCTATGCACTTTGACGGAGCCTCAAACGCTTTGGGTAACAGTATTGGCGCTATGATCATATCCCCTAAAGGCACTCATACTCCACTCACTGCCCGACTATGTTTCAACTGCACCAACAACATGGCAGAGTATGAGGCATGCATCATGGGTCTTCAAGCTGCAATTGACTTAAGGATCAAGTTGCTGAGTGTCTTCGGAGATTCCTCTCTCGTGATCAGTCAGATCAAAGGCGAGTGGGATACGAAACACACGAATCTTATTCCTTACAAAGAGTATGTGTTGACATTGATCCCCCACCTCGAAGAGATAACTTTTGAACACTTCCCAAGAGAGGAGAATCAGTTGGCGGACGCGTTGGCTACGATGTCTTCCATGTTCAAAGTAAAATGGGACAACGAGGCTCCCCGGATCATTATCTGGAAATTGAATGAACCTGCATATTGTTGTGATCTTGAGGCTGAAGAGGTAACTGAAAAACCTTGGTATCATGAAGTGAAGAGGTATTTGGAAGCTCAAGAATACCCCGAGGGTGAATCTGTTAATGACAAAAAGTTTCTGAGAAGGTTCGCGGCAAAGTTCTTCCTCAGCAATGACATTCTTTACAAATGGAACCATGATTCAACCTTACTGCGTTGTGTGGATAAGACTGAAGCAGAAAGGATCATGACAGAGTTGCATGAAGGTACCTTCGGAACGCATTCCAGTGGACATACCATGGTAAAGAAAATCCTTCGGGCAGGATATTTCTGGTCCACAATGGAAGCCGACTGTTACCAACATTCTCGGACGTGTCACAAATGCCAGATCTATGCTGATAAGGTGCACATTCCTCCAGTTCCTCTGAACGTCTTGACAGCACCTTGGCCTTTTGCAATGTGGGGCATTGATATGATCGGCGAGATCAGACCGACGGCATCCAACGGGCATCGCTTCATCCTCGTAGCAATTGACTACTTCACGAAGTGGGTTGAAGCAGCTTCCTATGCTACGGTAACCAAGAATGTCGTGGCACGGTTCATTCGGCATAACCTGATCTGTCGCTACGGTGTACCTGAGAGGATCATTACGAATAATGGTACTAATCTCAATAACAAGATGATCACTGAGCTCTGCGAGCAATTCAAGATACAGCACCACAATTCTTCTCCTTACCGGCCGAAGATGAATGGGGCTGTAGAAGCAGCTAATAAGAATATCAAGAAAATTATGCAGAAGATGACAGTGACCTACAAGGATTGGCATGAGATGTTACCGTTAGCTCTTCATGGGTACCGTACCTCAGCGCGGACGTCAACAGGGGCAACACCCTTTTCCTTGGTCTATGGTATGGAGGCAGTCTTGCCTATTGAAGTCCAGATACCCTCTCTCCGGATAATGAAGGATGCAGGTTTGAACGAAGATGACTGGATCCAGACTCGGCTTGATCAATTAAACCTGATTGACGAAAAGAGACTCACTGCTATGTGTCATGGTCAGACGTACCAAAAACGGATGATCAGGGCATTTAACAAGAAAGTCAGACGATGAGAGTATCAAGTCGGAGACCTGGTAATCAGGCGCATCATTCTTCCTCAAAGTGATCCCAGGGGAAAATGGACCCCTATGTACGAAGGGCCATTTGTGGTTAAGAATATCTTCTCAGGAGGAGCTATGATTCTAACCACCATGGGTGGTGACGACCTTCCTCACCCCGCCAATGCAGACATAGTAAAAAGATACTACACATGAATTAAAGACCCGCTAGGTTGACACACCTAGGCAAAAATAAGGGCTTCCCGACGAACCAAAAGGGTTCGGGCAAAAATAAGGGATGAAATGAAAAAATCTGTACACCCGGCAAGTCGAAAACCTGAAAAGGAGGCTTGGGCAAAAATGGGTATCCCGGTGGACTGAAAACCCGAAAGGGCGGTCCAGGCAAAAGTTAGGGATAAAGCGTAACACTATGTCTCATTGGATCACCTTGCATCCAGAATTCGGTATCAACTATCAGGTTCAGACGGCACCAATCAATCAGCTTCACCTTCAACTAAGCAGCCAAGTGATGAGACGCTTGAAGACATAAAGGCGATAATAGAGTTGGAACCGAGTGGGATTATTTTTCACATAGCTGTTTTGTTTCCTTTTCACAAAATTGTATAAACTCTATTTTGCTCGGCGGCGTTCTCTTACTAGGACGTCAGCCTCTTGTACACAAACGCCTATTTACAGGCAAATTTCAAAATCAATACAAATCCATTTTTCCAGACAAATTGCCAATTGTTTTTCCTTTATCTGTTTTGTTTTGCAAAGAACGTCCAATGTTCATTTTTGATATATGCATTTGACATTAATTGCTAATCATAAATATTTCATGAGAAACAAAGGACTAATTACAGGTGACATCAGAAACAGGGGCAATAATGAGTTGTCTAAGCGATCTAGTTGCTCTGTCCACCAAGGTACCAAGGTAAGTTCAACTGAAGAACGTGACCAAGTTACCTCCACTCCCTGCAGAGTAAGACAAGACTCAACAATACTCTCCCCCGAGCAGAGTTGGTCTCCCATCATCCCTAAAAAGGCACAGTATCTCCAGCAAGTCAGCAATACTCTCCCCAAGCAGAGTTAGTCTACTATTAGCCTTAAGGAAGTTGGGTATCCCCAGAAGATCTCAATATTCCCCAGCGGAGTATACAGATGATCCTAAGCAAGCATCCCCGACAGTCTTAATATAAGATTGTTCCCCGGCAGAATACAGACACCCCAGTGGAGCCACTTCCCCAATACAGTCCAAAGTTTCCCCAGGAGAGTTAAATCAGTCCTCCCCAGTAGATTTTGGAAGCTTATCCCCAGTAGATTCTGGAAGCTTATCACCTGCAGAGTACATGCATCTCTCCCCGACCATGTTCAAAGGTTATTCTCCACCAGAGCCTAACTGGGTTATCCTCAGCTAATTACCACGGAAAGACCGTCCTCGGTGAAGTTCTTCCTATCCCCCAACAAAGCTCATCAACGGAATCCCCAGCGGAGTTATCATCAAAACCTCAGCGAAGTATCTCTTTCCACAGAGTATTCCCCGCAGAGTAATCTCTCCAACAAGTTTATTCCCCAACGGAGTCATCTTCTCCTACCGGTTTATTCTTGCAACCATCATCCCCAGCGGAAATGAAGAACTCTACTCTTCAAACATCAGCCCAGGATTCAACAAGCTCCCGGCATCCGTCAAGGATTTATTTTCCTAGACGAAAATACGTTCATAGACATTTCACATTTCATACATCCTGCTTACATACATGATAAAGTGCATACAACACTATCTCATTTTGAGCATCATGACATCATGCATTTCATACATCATGACATTGCATACAACTGATGTTTTGCCTTTTCAGGAAAAGGTCAATCCAAAGATGATTACTATCAACTGTCGCAATTCTAGATTCGATACCTGTATCTAGCCAGGGCATATCTGTGATTGATTGATTGTAGATTCGATACATGTATCCGGCCAGGGCATATCTGCATGAAGAGTTTAGAGATTCGATACCTGTATCCAGCCAGGGCATATCTGTAGACGACTAATTCCAGATTCGATTCTTGTATCTAGCCAGGGCATATCTGTGAGTAATTGATTGTAGATTCGATACCTGTATCCAGCCAGGGCATGTCTGCATGAAGAGTTTAGAGATTCGATACCTGTATCCAGCCAGGGCATATCTGTAGACGACTAATTCCAGATTCGATTCCTGTATCTAGCCAGGGCATATCTGTGAGTAACTGATTGTAGATTCGATACCTGTATCCAGCCAGGGCATATCTGCAGGAAGAGTTTAGAGATTCAATACCTGTATCCAGCCAGGGCATATCTGTAGACGACCAATTCCAGATTCGATTCCTGTATCTAGCCAATGCATATCTGTGAGTGTTTGATTGTAGATTCGATACCTGTATCTAGCCAGGGCATATCTGCAGAAAGAGTTTAGAGATTCGATACCTGTATCCAGCCAGGGAATATCTGTAGACGACCAATTCCAGATTCGATTCCTGTATCTAGCCAGGGCATATCTGTGAGTGTTTGATTGTAGATTCGATACCTGTATCTAGCCAGGGCATATCTGCAGAAAGAGTTTGGAGATTTGATACCTGTATCCAGCCAGGGCATATCTATAGACGACCAATTCCAGATTCGATTCCTGTATCTAGCCAGGGCATATCTGTGAGTGTTTGATTGTAGATTCGATACCTGTATCCAGCCAGGGCATGTCTGCATGAAGAGTTTAGAGATTCGATTCCTGTATCCAGCCAGGGCATATCTGTAGACGACCAATTCCAGATTCGATTCCTGTATCTAGCCAGGGCATATCTGTGAGTAATTGATTGTGGATTCGATACCTGTATCTAGCCAGGGCATGTCTGCATGAAGAGTTTAGAGATTCGATACCTGTATCTAGCCATGGCACATCTGTGAGCGATTGTTTGTAGATTCGATACCTGTATCCAGCCAGGGCACGTCTGTAAGCAACCTTTTGAAGTTCCGGATTCGATTCCTGTATCTAGCCAGGGCATATCTGTGAGCGATTGATTGTAGATTCGACACTTGTATCTAGCCAGGGCATATCTGCACTAAGAGTTTGAAGATCAACCCCTGTAACAGGCCAGGTAATTATCTTTCTTTCTTAGGTACGCCAGTTCTCGCTAAGGAATCTCTTACGCGATCGACACACATTTCCAAATGGCATCTATAAGCCCATTCCCGACAAGGTTCTGTCACACCTTCAGATGGCATCTATAAGCCTATCCACCATCTCTCCAAATGGCATCTATAAGCCCATTCCCTCCATCACATTGCTGATACTCTACTATGCGAGTGCAAATTTCTGGGCACTCTAGTGTTCAATCATCTTCCACCTTCGGATCACGAAAGGCACGCAAGCCAATCTACATCCTCAGGTCTAAGAAGATTGAACAGGGGCAACTGTTGTACCCCAAAATTTGCCCTCCCATATTCTTCAAGATTTGTCAAGATCAATCTTCAAATGCTTCAAGATTCCTCAAAGGTTGCACAGTCAAACATCCTCCTAAGCCAGTCAAAATTAGGGTCTTGGTTCTTGCAGGGAATTTAAGGTTTTCAATGGTTCAATCAAATCCCATAGGCCTACATATATTGTCAAACATCCACATATCAAGTCTCAAGACTCACAGGGTCAAATTGCATAGTCAAAAGCCCTATTTGGTTCACAATCAACTGCAGGGGTAAAATGGTTATTTGGTAGTCAAAAGTCAAAATTTTTGTTCAACATCTTATTTTGAGGCCACAATCATCATTTGATCAAGTCTTGATCATGATTCCACAAGCATGGCTCAAAAATCATCAAAGATGCAAAAGTTACTATTTTGGGACAATAGAAAAGTCAATTGTAACTTGACCAGGGCATAACTTTTTCATGGTTCATCAGAAAAATCCCATACAATTCTCATTTTGAAGGGGATGATATTTCCTATAACTCATCTTCACACTCCAAGTCCAAGAAATGCTCTCACAAAAAGTTATCAATTTCTACATTATAGGTCACTTTCAAAAGTCAACAAAAAGGCACTTTAAGTCAAAGACCATAACTTGAGATTGGTAAATACAAATTACATGGGACCAAAGGCATTGGTTAGAGGACTTCAAGACCTTTCCAAAATGTCCAAGAACATGTTCATAGCTTCAAAATTGAGCAAGATATGCATTGGATAAGTTGGGAAATTTTTGGGAATTTGCAAAAGTCAACTTTGCTCAAAACACATCATTTTTGCTAATGGGCCTTAAATTTCCTCTTGAATCTTTGTCCAAGGCCTATGCACGACCCATTGAGCTTAAATTGATTTATTTTCTTATTTTTAACTAATTAATTTAATTTTTTATTAATATTAATTCATTTAATTCATTTAATTGTAGGAAAATTCAAAAGATATGATTTTCAAATCTTTTTGTGATGCAAATGAACTCAAGACAAGCTGAAGATCTCGTGTACACATCAAGGGGACAAAATCTCCCAATTTGGCAAGGTTTTTCAATCAAAAAGATTGAAAAATATTTGATTGAAAATCAAAGATGCAAAACATAATGCCATGGATCTTTTGCCCAAAGATTTAACCTAATTCATTCCATTACATATACTGAAGCTAAACCTAAATCCATTCAAGTGCAAGCTGCTGTCAAAAGCCATAAACAAATTCCAAAAATTCAAGAAAAATTTGAAAACTGAATTCCACCTTCCAGCACGATTCAAAGCTTTCTCTTGATTCAAACCTATTGCAGGGGTTCCCAGAAGCCTTTTGCAATCAAAATCACGTGCCAACACTCAAAGAAACGTCCAGAACAAACTCACGGTTTGCTTAATTTTTCTAGAATCGAAACTCAAGTTTTATGCATCATTAACATGTTATGATCATTGCTTTGCATTGCTAACACCATTCTGAAGCTAATGGTACAGATCAATTTGATTATGGTGCCCTGAAATGAAAACTGCCATTGGAGAATTCTAGGTTTTTAAGGCTTCAAAATTAGGGCTTTACAGCATAGAAAAAATTGGACCTTGAGACGCATATGGTTGAATTCGTCAAGGCCAGACGAACTCAACCCAACCATCGCGCCATATTTATATGCATCAGGGACCTAATCGCTATTTTTCCTTGTTGCATTTTGTGGGGGTTAAAACCCCCCGCTATTTGATTGTTTTTGTTACAGGCCAAGCGAAGAAGATAATATGTGGAAGCATGCTACTGGTTCATTCAAAAAGCGCGCGCGTGGTTTCATAATTTCCAGCATGTGTTGTTATTCTATATAATATATTCATTGTTTATTATTATAACAAAATCGTGCAGTTGGCTTGGTGGATAGTGAGGTGTCTGGTAATCGTTGGGACCTGGGTTCGATTCCCAGGTCCATCCAAAAGTTCCATATTGTTTTTTCTAACATGATTGCATGCAGCTTCCTAAATGTGTTCCATCATGCGCTCCAGGCATCATCATGCCATGTGTCCATAATCCTCAATCCAATGGTCAAAGGGTGGAGATCATGGTGCTCATGAGTCAATGCATCTCTGGACGATTCAAGAAAGTCAACAGGCTTGAGTTGCTATTGGGCCTACATTTCCAGAACAAAACCTCCATACATGGGCCATCACACCCCCCTGGTTTGCTATTTTTATTTTATTTTTCCCTTTAATTCTTTTAACTTATTATTATTATTATTATTATTAACTAACAAATTAATTTTCATAATAAATTCAGACTATTAAAATGTAAATATTTTTTATTACTAATTATTAATTTCACTTTAATTCATTATTTTGTAAATAAATACTAACCAAATTGATTTAGTTTAATTAGATAAATTTTGAATATTTTTCACAATAAATAAAAAGATTAGAATTAGGGTTTTTCCTTTTGACTTTTATTTTCTTTTTATTTTATTTTTATTAAAGACTTAAAAAACACAAAAAACATTTTTTTCTTTAAATTAATTAATTAATTAGTTTTAGGATTAATATTTAATTAATTGTAAAAAAGGACCAAAACTCATATCTTCTCAAAATGGTCAAAACTCTAAGGACGTCCCGATTTAATTTCTTTCACGCATTATTCTTATTTTGATTATTTATGTATCTGCTCAGAGGATGTAATAGCTAATTAGGATTTTACCGCTTTATTTACTTTTCTCGCACTTATTTACCAAAACGGGTTATGTTTTTGGCGATGTATAGACCCACGCCTTGTAATAGCGTAGATTCATATTTCCGCAATTTATTTTTCGCACTCTTAACTGTTAATATGCATGCAAGACTTGGATGAAAATTAAAAACAACTCGTAGCTCACAAGTGACATGTTCAAAGATAAATATAAACTGAAACAACACATATGCACATGCCACTCTTAGGGTACGCCTCACTGGTTGCCTCGAACGTGGTCATCAAGTATAGGTTGTTTTAGAGGTCGCCCTCCTGTCTAAAGATCCAGTTGCCTCGAAACGGTTGCCTCGGATAAAAAGGATCTAGGACATTAGGGTTACCGCTAAGGCGTCCTACTATTGCTTTGGTGACCACACATGTCCCTAATCATCGAATTGACCCGAATAACTCCAACGATGGTGCTACCTACCTCTCAATGGTGGGATAGCACTATCTAAAGGACTCTTACACAGCCTAATTCCTTAGAGTAGGTAGATTTCTCATGGGTACTTGCTCTCTCAAAAAATAAAAATATCTTTTCACACTTACACTTTCAAAAAGTTTTCAAACAAATTTTTCATACACTCTTGAGGACAGATACAAGAGTTACTTAGAAATTTTTCGAACGAAACTTTTTCAAAACCCACACACATTTGAAAAGCAAACAAATTTTGAAAACGTAAGAGCAAGTACCTAAGAGCCCATGGATAACCATGGATAGAAAGGGTGCTAAAACCTTCCCTTTATATAAATCTACCTCCCGAACCGAGAAACATTCTCAAAGAAGGAATTTTGCTGTGCTTTTGTCCTTTCCATGTTGGAGAACATAAAATACGGTGGCGACTCTTGCTTACCGCGACATTTCGCGAACCAGCTTAAAAAACAGTCAGTTCTATTTCCACCGATCACACATACATCTAAAGAGTTAAATATTTGCAGAAATTAAGATGCGAGAAAGTAAATCTACGCTATTACAAGGCTTCGGGGTGGGGGATTAATTACATAGCCAAAAACCCGGGGAAAAGCGATAAGTAAAAGCCCTAAATTAACTATTACAAACCATGAACAGTTACAAAAATATTGGCAAAAATAATAAATGCGCGGCGAATAAAATACGGGGCGATTAGGGTTTTGACCCTTGACTAGACCTATTCGGGATTGATTAAAAAAATGTTTTCTGTCATGTTTTAAGAAAATAATAAAATAGTTAAATAAAAAGAAGACCTAACTACTGATTAATTTTAATTAAGAAAAAAGATAAATTAATTCAATCTAAAAAAACCTATTTTTTGTATTTTTATTTATTTGAGAAAACTAAAAGAATTAAATCAAGAATTTTAACCTAATTTCTATTTGATTTTATTTGCCAAAATAAATTACAATTTCCCTAAGTTAACACTAAATTAAATTAAATTAACAAAATTAATTTTGATTAAAAAATTCTAATTCTATTTTATTTTTATTTTTATGATTTTATGGAAAATAGATTAATTTGTGAATTAAAATAAATAAAGAAAATTAAAAGAATAAAGAATAAAATAGAGAAAAGAAATAAAAAAAAAGTAAATGGGCCTGGTGGTATTGCTGAAAGGGGGGTGCCAACTGAATTTATGGGCCCAACAAGGCTAAGGCCTGTTTGACTTCGTTTAGTCCAGTATGCACGTTGACTTGAGGAGCATGGTAGGCCTCTTGCTACATGTACGTTGGATCCACCTGGCTGATGGATCTGATGGTAGAACACAAGGGTGTATAGTAGGCGTATGCTAATGTATTGTATGAGATCCACCTGAAATAAGCAAGAAAATAATAAAATGCACACGCCTGGGATCAAACCCAGGACGTGTGCATCAAAGGCCTTCGCCCCAGCCATCTGAGCTAGTGTATTAACTTGTAAGTAACATAATAACGGAATATAATATGCAAAACAAACTAGTGGAGCCAGTCCCAGCGCGCGAAATTCAAATGAGTGAATCACACGTTGCCACGCCAGCTTCTTCTTCCTCTCTCCGTCACTTTAGCCCAAGATACTTTTACCTACGGATGCTTCGTTGTAGCTACAGACCTGTTCATCTTAAAAATTCTCTACAAGCAATATAAATAAAATTCAAAGGTACCAATCAACTCGTCTCATCCTCACGAGTATCATGGTACCAGAATCCAAGCCCAATTTAGCCTATACTACAAAGCCCTAAATCAAACCCAGAAACCCTAACAATGGCGTATCCTGATTCCTGTACTAAAAATGCAATTAAACAATATCAAAAGCTTGCAAACTCAATGACAATCATGAATATATGAATCAAACGTGCAAATGATGCATAAATCAATGAAAACAAAATTCAGTTTTTGGGACAAACCATGGCCTATGTACTTACGATTCCAAGCATGAGAAGGCTTACAATTGATTGAAATTCCTTCTAGAGATGTCCAGGAGTCTGTTGGTATTGTGAGAATGGCTTGAATTGGCCTATAGGATGGAAATTGGATCACCACTTTTTCTTGAATTTTTTTCCAGTTTTGTTCTTGACTATGCACGACTTCTAACCTCTTCTTTTTCCTTGGGTGCGTTCAATATATATCATAGAGTGTATTAGGGTTGTAAAAATCGATCATATCTTTGGAAGTTTTCAAGATTTGATTTTATTTTCATGGCAGATGTGAACTTGCTATATTGAGCCAAATTATGCCTTTCTTGTCCCAATCAGCCTTGATTCGAATTGATCATGCAAGCTCATCAAGTCTTGGTTGCTAACCTGTCAAAAAAACAATCAAATCAAATCTTTGCTAATTTTCATCATTTATTTGATTTAATTCACCTTTTAATTAATGAAAAATCAAGATAAATTGAAAAATGAAGCAAACAAATGGTGGATGATTATTTGAGTCTTGGACCACATTTTAAGCAAGATTAAATCATGACAAACTAGTCCCATTTGACAAAAATGCAAATTTGAGCACATTTGTCTTTTAGCAATTTTGCAAAAAAGGTCAACTTGTCCAATGCATAACTCTCTCAATTTTGACCCTAGAGAGGTGTTCTTGGACTTTTTAGAAATATTAGGATGTCCCCTAAGCAAACCTTTTGTCTCATCTCAATTGAGTCTTCCATGTTCATGTATGATGCTTTGACCTAAAAGGTGTTTTTGTTGACTTTTCAAAATGACCTATAATGTCAAAATTTATATCTTTTTGTGAGTGCATATTATGAACTTGGGAGATGAAGATGAATTGTATGTAATTTCATCCTCTTAAAAATGAGATTTGGATGGGTCATTTTTGATAAAGTATGAGAAAGTTATGCTTGGTCAAAGTTGAGTTGACTTTCCTTGTAAAACCCTAATTTAGCAACTTTTGGGTTTTGATGAATTGTGAGCAATCCTTGAGGAATCATGATAAACCCTTGATTAAATGATTAATAATACTTAAAAATGAGTATTTTGACCAAAAATATTGAAGTTTGACTGTATGTGGGCCACATTTGACTTTTGACCTAACACAATTGATTTTCAGGCATTTGAGCAATTGACTGAGCAAACTTCTTTTGCAAGGCTTGAAACTTGACATGGATGATCTTGAGGACATATTAGGAAAATGGTGAGCATTTGAGTCCTTTGTGGTTCACACATCTTGATGAATATGGAAACCCTAATTTGAGGTAGATTGCCTTAGGAGAGAGCTTGTCTGGTCAACTCTTTGAACTTCCTTGAGCAATTTAGGGACCATACATGACATTTGTTGAGAAATATGGGAGGGAAAATTTCGGGGTACAACAGATGCCCCTGTTCAATCATCTTAAACCTGAGGATGTAGATTGGCTCGTCTGCTTTTCGTGATCTGAAGGTGGAAAATGATTGAACACTAGAGTGCCTAGAAATTTACACTCGCATGAAGTGATACTTGACTTGCGATATCGGGAATAGGCTTATAGATGCCATTTGGAAGTCGATGATGGAAGATGGGCTTAAAGATGACATCCGAAGAGGTGTCAATCACATAAGAGATTCCTTTACGAGATCCTGTATACGTGTTGTTGAGGAGGACTTCGTTGAGGAATGCTGGTCTCTGTCTTGAGAGAAATAGAGTTTTAGGAGCTTCCGTTGTCCGTTAATCTACTGGGGAATAATTCTGGTTTGGGAAGCGGAAGTAAACTGTGTGTTTGGTCGGGGTATATGTTGCACTGTGACTTACTGGGGAAATGCGAAACCAGTCGTGTTTGATTGGGTCCCGGTCTTACAGTGTTGTGGACTGCTGTCTGGGGATAGGAGAGGCAGAACCCGGATGGTAAGGTTATGAGAAGGAACCTAGATGGTAGGGTTACTTCGATATGAAAGCCTGAATAGTAGGGCTGTGAGAAGGAACTTGGATAGTAGGGTTACTTTAATTTGAAAGCCTGGATAGTAGGGCTGTGAGAAGGAACCTGGATAGTAGGGTTACTTCGATATGAAAGCCTGGATAATAGGGCTGTGAGAAGTAACCTGGATAGTAGGGTTACTTCGATATGAAAGCCTGGATAGTAGGACTGTGAGAAGGAACCTGGATAGTAGGGTTACTTCGATATGAAAGCCTGGATAGTAGGGCTGCTGGGAATGAGTTTGGGTAAAACTGTAGAGGGAACCTGGGTAAGGTTGTTCTTGTCGCACCGATGATTACTCTGTTTAGCTTCGAGCATTGATCATGGACCTGCTGGAAGTTGCTGATAATAACTGTCTTTCCTGAAAGAAATACAGGGTTAGTTATGTGCGATGCATGAGATGCATTGTATAATGACATTCTCAAAATAAATGAGACTATGTTATATGTGAGGTATGCACATGTCGTGATGTATGAACATGAAATGCTGACATAATCATCTGAGTCCGGGAAAATAAATCCCTGACTGTTGTTTGGAGAGTGTGAGAAATGGTATTCTTGACTGCTGCAATAAACCATAGTTCCTCTGCTTCTGTGAGGGATGGTGAACAACGATGACTGTGCTGGGGATTTTCCCCTTGGCTGGTAAATATTCTGCCGAACGAGACTCTGTTTGAGGACAAACCTGCTGGGAATAACTCTGTTGGAGAGGAGATACTCTGTTGATAGATCTGCTGTCTTGGAGAGATAACTCAGTTGGGGATGAATTTTCGCTGCTGGTGATAACGAATTCTATCGGAGATTGAATTTCTGCTTGTGAGAGAAATAAACTATGCTTGGGGAAAAATTTACCGACTCACTCGCGATTGTGAACCTTAGCTGGGGAGAGTTATATTCTATTCGGGAAAGCTAACATCACTGTCTTTGGATACCTTTTACTCCGTGGGGAGTGTATGTACCACTACTCATGTTCTCAAGCTGGCTCTATACTGGTACCTGATGGGCAGAGCAAATGTAAGGTTTGGGCACTTCTTATTTTCCCCTGTTTCTGGAATTGCGAGTAATTGTATCTGTTTCTCGTGTAAATATTTATGAGAAAGCCATTATTTTCAAATGCATATATAAAAAATGAATCGTTGGACGTTCTTGTAAAAAAAAAAACAGAAAAAGAAAAACAATTTGGAATTTCTTGTGAAAATGAATTGTATTGATTTTTGAAGTTGGCCTGTAATAGGCGTTTTATACAAGGAGGCTGACGTCCCAGTAAGAGAACACCGCCGAAAGATAGAAATTACAGAAAGAAAAAAAACAGCTATGTGAAACAATCCCGTTGGGTTCCAACTCTGCTATTGCATTTATATCTTCAAGCGTCTCATCACTTTGCTGCTAGCCCGAAGGTGGATCAGATTGATTGGCGCCGTCCGAGCTTGATAGTCGATACCGAAGTCTGGTTGCAAGATTATCCAATGAGACATAGTGATCGCCTTTTCAGGTTTTCGACTTGCCGGTTGTATAATTTTTTTTCATTTTCATCCCTTACTTTTGCCCAAACCCTTTTTGTTCGCCGGGAAGCCCTTATCTTTTCCTAGGCCAGTCAACCTAGCAGGTTTTTGATTATGCGTAGTATCTTTTCACTATGTCTGCATTGACGGGGTGAGGGAGGTCGTCACCATCCATGGTGGTTAGAATCATAGATCCTCCCGATAAAATGTTCTTAACCACAAATGGCCCTTCTTACATGGGGGTCCATTTTCACCTGGGATCACCTTGTGGTAGTATGATGCGTTTGATCACTAGATCCCCGACTTGATATTCTTGACATCTGACTTTCTTGTTAAAGGCCTTAATCATTCACTTTTGATACGTCTGACCATGACAGATAACAGTAAGTCTCTTTTCATTGATTAGATTCAGCTGATCAAGCCGGGTTTGGATCCAGTCGTCTTTGTTCAAACCCATATCCTTCATAATTCTGAGAGAGGGTATCTAGACTTTGACGGGTAGGACTGCCTCCACGACATACACCAAAGAGTAGGGTGTTTCCCCTGTCGATGTCTGTGCTGAGGTACAATACCCATGAAGAGCGAATGGTAACATCTCGTGCCAGTCTTTGTATGTCACCATCATCTTCTACACAATCTTCTTGATGTTCTTGTTAGCTGCTTCAATAACCCCATTCATCTTCGCCCGGTAGGGAGAAGAGTTATGATGCTGAATCTTGAACTGTTTGCAGAGCTTGGTGATTATTATGTTATTGAGATTTGTACCATTGTCAGTAATAATTCTCTCTGGGACACCATATCGACATATCAGATTATGTCGGATGAACCGCGCCACGATGTTCTTGGTTACTATAGCAAAGGAAGCTGACTCAACCCACTTCGTAAAGTAATCAACGGCTACCAGAATGAAACGATGCCCGTTAGACACAGTAGGTTTGATCTCGCCAATCATGTCGATGCCCCACATTGCAAATGGCCAAGGAGCTGTCAAGACATTCAGGGGGATTGGAGGTACATGCACCTTATCAGCATAGACTTGGCACTTATGACAGGTTCGAGAATGCTGATAACAATTGGCTTCTATAGTGGACCAGTAATATCCTGCCCATAAGATTTTCTTCGCCATGGTATGTCCATTGGAATGAGTTCCGAAGGTACCTTCATGTAATTCTGCCATGATCCTTTCTGCCTCGCTCTTGTCCACACACCGCAGTAAGGTTGAATCATGGTTACGCTTATAGAGGATACCATTACTGATGAAGAACTTCGTAGCGAACCTTCTCAGAAACTTCTTATTATTAACAGATTCCCCCTCGGGGTATTCTTGAGCCTCAAGATACCTCTTTACCTCGTGAAACCAGGGTTTACCTGCTACCTCTTCAGTCTCAATGTCACAACAATGTGCGGGTTCATCTAACCTCTCAATGGTAATTTTGGGAGCTTCATTGTCCCACCTGACTTTGAACATAGAAGACATGGTAGCTACGCGTCCGCCAACTGGTTCTCCTCTCGTGGGAAATGTTCAAAGGTTATCTCCTCAAAGTGTGGGAGCAATGTCAGTACATACTCTTTGTAAGGAATAAGATTCGGGTGCTTCGTATCCCACTCGCCTTTGATCTGAATTATCACCAGAGCCGAATCTCCGAATACACTCAAGAACTTAATCCTTAGGTCAATAGCAGCTCGAAGACCCATGATACACGCTTCATACTCCGCCATATTGTTGGTGCAGTTGAAACATAATCGGGTGGTGAACGGAGTATGACAGCCCTTAGGAGATATGATTACAGAACCAATGCCGTTACCCAATGCGTTCGAGGCTCCATCAAAATACATAGACCATCGAGATCCCTCTTCGGGTCCTTCATCCGGTCCAGGTTCTTTGCAGTCGGTTACCAACATGATATTCTCATCCAGGAACTCGAAATTCATGGACTGATAGACATCCACGGCCTGATGCGCCAAATGATCCGCCAATACACTCCCCTTGATTGCTTTTTGGGTTGTGTATTGGATGTCGTACTCGATTAAGATCATCTGCCATCTTGCTATTCTTCTGGGTAAGGCGGGCTTCTTGAAAATATACTTGATCAGATCCATTTTTGATATCAACAAAGTAGTGTGAGTCAGCATATACTGTCTCAGTCGGCGAGCAGCCCATGCCAAAACGCAGCAAGTTTTCTCGAGCAATGAGTATTGGGTCTCACAGTCGGTAAATTTTTTGATAAGGTAATAAATGGCGTACTCTTTTCGACCAGACTCGTCATGCTGCCCCAACACACACCCCATTGAATTATCTAGCACTGTCAAGTATAATATCAAAGGTCTTCCTTCAACTGGAGGCATCAAAATTGGTGGTTCTTAAAGGTATTCCTTGATTCTTTTGAAAGCGGTTTGGCATTCATCATTCCACTTTACCACTTGATATTTCTTCAGCAGCTTCAAGATTGGCTCACAAGTAGCAGTCAGATGTGAAATGAACCTTGAAATGTAATTCAGACGTCCCAAGAAACCTCTAACTTCCTTCTCTGTGCGGGGAACCGACATCTCTTGTATGGCCTTTACCTTTGTTGGGTCCACCTGAATACCCTTATCACTGACGACGAAACCCAGAAGCTTACCAGACCTTACTTCGAAGGTACACTTGTTCGAATTCAACCTCAGCTTGTACATCTTCAACCTGTCAAACAGTTTCTGGAGATGATCAAGGTGCTCTTCCTCAGTCTGGGACATGGCTATCATGTCGTCAACATAAACCTCTATCTCGTGGTGAATCATATCATGGAACAAAGCAACCATGGCGTGCTGATAAGTTGCCCCAACATTTTTCAACCCAAAAGGAATTACCTTGTAACAGAAGGTGCCCCACTGTGTAACGAAGGTTGTCTTCTCCATGTCCTCAGGAGCCATCTTGATCTGGTTGTAGCCAGAAAAACCATCCATGAAGGAGAAGATCTTGTGATGCACGGTGTTGTCGATAAGAACATCAATGTGAGGAAGTGGGAAGTCATCGTTGGGGCTTGCCCTGTTCACATCTCTGTAGTCCACACACATCCGTACCTTACCATCCTTCTTAGGTACCGGAACGATGTTGGCAACCCACTGTGGATAAGAAGTGACAGCTAAGAATCCTGCGTCGAACTGTTTCATGACCTCTGCCTTGATTTTCTCTGATATTTCAGGGCGCATATGGCGGACCTTCTGCTTTACCGGATGGTAGTCTTCTTTGGTCGGCAGGCGATGTACCACAATATCAGTGTCCAAACCAGGCATGTCTTCATAGGACCAGGTGAATATCTCAACATAGTCGTGTAGCATCTGTATTAACCGTTGTTTGATACTAGGTTCCAGATTCGCACTTATCTTAACTTCTTTCCTGTCTTCTTCTATACCCAAATTCACTGACTCAACCGGCTCTTCATGAGGCTGTATGGCCCTTTCTTCCTGCTGTAATAGTCTAGCAAGTTCTCCAGGCACCTCACAATCGTCCTCACCTTCGTCCTCGGCTTGGTTGATCAGATTTTTAAAGTCATAACTGGCAGTAGATGAGTTGTTATCAATGGGATCCAGAGTGGATATGGATCTGCAGTATGATATGTGAGTGTGTGTAAGAGAATAGCTATTTTGATAAAGTGAGAGACAGAAAAGAAAAAACAAGGAGCACAAAATTTGTAATGCAAGAAATGTCCAATGCTTTATTAATGATATATGAAATGACAAATAATAGCCCTCACAAGCAAAGCCGAGGTGCCTCGGGCAAGGCACCAGGCCGTAAAGTTTCAAATTGTTTATTATAAATCTTAAAACAAAAGTCAATTACTGCGGAATAAAAGAAACAGGTATGAAGTCCTCCACCGTCCAGTTATTCGATCCACCGTTGGTTGTTGGGTAGATCCAATTGTCGATGTATGAATCCTCTTCACTATCCTCAATTGCATTTACTCCCCGATTACTGATGTGCAGAGGAGGCCTTCCAATCCATGCGCGCCTAACAGCCCTTTGAGCCCCTGTAGTAAAGCCCAAACCAAATTTGTCAGTTTTGTGAGTGAAATCAGGGAGCTGACCCCAATTGGTACACCCACCTTCTTCAACTACAGCCCTGGCATCCTTGAGAGAAGCCATCTTCAGCGAAGGTTTGTTGGTAGTAACTTCAGTTGACACCAAAGTCAGAGGGTCCTCTTCAAAGTTCTGACAAGGAGTTTCTATGAATTCCCCATCCATCTCCACTTAGCGGAAGGAATTGAGATGATTCACCATATACTCTTCTTCACCTCGCACTGTGACAATCTTCCCCTTCACCGGATACTTCAGCATTTGATGGAGCGTGGAAGTAACTGCGCCAACCCTATGGATCCAAGGACGACCCAGCAAGCAAGAATACGATGGCTTGATGTCCATTACGTAGAAGGTGGACCCAAAAGTCTGAGAACCCACTTTGACAGGGATGTCCACCTCCCCATGCACCATTCTCTTTGATCCGTCAAAAGCCCTTACCACAATGTTACTAGGCTTTAGTGTCAAACCCTCATAATCCAAACAGTCTAACACTTTCTTCGGTAGAACATTCAACAAAGATCCGGTATCTACCAACACGTGAGCCATAGTGGTGCCCCTGCACTCAATTGAGACATGCAAATCATCATTATGATTCATTCCTTTCGGTGTCATATTCGCATATGAAAAACCCAGCCCATTGTCGACAGTCAGGCTGGCCACACAATCTTTGAACTGATATGCTGAAGTTTCCTGTGGCACATTCGCACGGGCTTCAGAACATAATAGCAGAGACAACATGGAGATCTTTGACGGGGTCTGCCCCAACTGCTCGACCACATTGTAATCGCTCTTCTTGATAATTTTCAGGATTTCCTCTATTTCTTGTTTAGAGGCTTCCATAACGATTTTCTTAGGTGCCTCCGTCCGGGCAGGCTCACCTATAATTTCCTTGCCCCGAGTCCCAGATGGATCAGCAGCAGGGGTGATAACTGGAGTAAGAATAGGAATAGTAGCAGGTGTAATAACTGGAGTAGGAACATGGGAAATGTCAGGAGTGCTGGTTAGAGCAACAATTGGAATAACGGTAGGCTTGATGATAGTCTTCGGGGAAATCTCAGGATAGAAGACCCTTCCACTTCAGGTAACCTTACTAGTCTCGACAATATTACTGACATCAGTATCAACTTCTTCATTCTTTAGGTCTTTCTTAAGACCGTGATAATACACATCAGCACCATAATGCCATGAGACAGCCTTGTCTGAGGTGTACAGGATGGGACAAGGAACAATGATTATTAGCGGAGAAATTCTTTGAACAGGTGTAATCCTAACAGGGCTTCTCGAGGAAACCTTGGAAGGATTGGCGGAAATGGTTATAATGGCAACGTCTTCATTGGGAACAACGGGAATCATAGTCTTCTCGAACAAAATCTCTTTATTATCCATCAGGCGCTGAACACCTGACTTCAACAAACGACAACCAAAAGGTATAATCGAACACGTGTGGCAACTTTCACCATAACCCGGAAATAAACTGGCCAACATCAAATTCTTCTTAACGGTTATCAGAGGAGTAGAAATTTCTTCAACAGAGGTCACAAACAAATCAATGTCAACAGCATTAACCCCACGACCATGTTTGGGCATAGGAGCAGTTATTACATTCAACTTTTTTGGAGCATCAAACTCTATCTCCTTAGCTTCCAGCAAATCTTGTACTTTGTTTCTCAGAGCCCACCAATCATTTGTATCATGGCCAAGGCTCTCAGAATGGTAGGCGCACCACGCGTTGGGATTGTATCTGGGAGAGGTAGTATTCAGATTCTTGGGAGCCTCTCTCAAGGTTGCCAAGTTAGATTTTAACAGATGAGGCAGAACTTCAGCCAAAGTCATGTCGATGCGGGTAAACTGCCGTTGTGGTCTTTCCACCCTTTGTTGATTGTTGCGTTATGGAGCAATTGTGGATCTTGGTATCACTACAGCATTTACCGTTTGACAGTGTTCAGATCTTCTTTGGCCCTTCGAGCTATATACTGCACTAGCTTCCTTCTTACCAGTGTAAGGCTTCTTTACCAAACTCGAAGAGGCATCCTTCTGTATTTTCCCACTTTGAATGTCAGCTTCTACTCTTTCTCCAGTCAAAATCAACTCAATAAAACCAGATGACGAGCTGCCGATCAAGTGATTGAAAAATGGGCCAGATAGCGTCCCTAGAAACATGTCAACCAACTCCCCATCAGACAACGGGGGTTGGACACTTCCAGCCAAGTCTCTCCACTTTTGAGCATAGTCCTTAAAATCTTCACCTGCACCCATGGACATACCCAGGAGCTGAGTATGAGTGGGAGCAATGTCGGCATTATACTGATACTGCTTGTAAAAAGCAGCGGCAAGATCTTCCCAGTTTCGGACATTAGCTCTCTCCAACTGGTAGAACCATTCAAGCTGAGTCCCTGAAAGACTATCTTGAAAGAAATGCACCCACAAATTTCTATCAGCAGTGTGGGGTTGGATTTTCCTGACATACGAGCGGAGATGGAGTTTTGGACAGGATAATCCATCGTACTTGGCAAAAACTGGAGCTTTGAATTTATGAGGGATGACCACTCCTGATACCAGTCCCAATTCTCTTAAATCCAAACCAAGTATCTTTTGAATTTCCATAGCGCTCAGACGGTCTTCTAGCTGCTTGTACCTATCCTCAGCAGGAGGATATTTCTCATCATCATAATCAATATCGTTGTCAGAAACTGTAGGACTAGGGTCATTTTCCCTTTCTTGGTTATCTCCGTCCTTGGATGAAGAGGTCAGATCAGTTTGATGCTTCAACCTTTCTCCGAATCTTCTGCCCATATTCAGAATTCTGACCTTCTTCTTCTTCTTCTTCTTCTTCTTCTTCTTCTTTCAGAATAAGGGTCTTAAGATCCTCTTGTCCTTTAGCCAAACTTATAAACATCTGTTGAAATTGGGCGTTTTGTGCCTGAAGATCTTTGATGGCTTGATCGGAAGACATTTCTGCTGAAATAAACAGCGAAGAAGATGAGAAACCTGTAGTGGTACCTGTAATTATATGCATGATAATGGGATGCGCATGTAATGATTTCAAAGACTTTGGGAGATTTAAATTTGCAAACCAAAAATATAAACAAAACGTTATTAGCTTAACTTTGAAAGGTTCAACAATGCCTTTAAGGCGTTACAAAGATGTAAATAAAACAAATCTAAAACTAGAAAAGAAAAATCAAAAGTCCCATGGACGCTTCCTCTTTGTGCTGATGTAGTCATTGATCACTCTTTCTTCCTCGAGCTGCCCGGTGAGCTTTAGAATCTTCCTTTCTTTCTCATGGAACTGCTCCCGGTAAGTGTCCCGCTCATTCTTCAGCTGAATCCAAGACCTCTGCAACTCCCCAAGATCAGTGGGCATGTAAGGATAGAGAATCGTGTACGGAATGCCTTCTTCATTAGTGGGCTCTACAATCACTGGTAATACGACCTCATAAGGAATCATAAGCTTCTGGGCACAAGCTCGGACCCATTGAAGGTAAGGCTGTATAGGAAGGGAAGTCTTTGGTCCCAACTCTTCGGGGTCAGATCTGTTTACCATGCCCCAAGCTCGTATAAACCTCCGGAGATGCTCCTTAATATCCTCCTTATAGTCAAATACAATGTCCTCGAGAAGTAACTCATGGGGACCATCTCTTCGGGCACGACCAAATTGTCACAAGGTTAGACAAGGATTGTAAGTTATACCCCCTCTGATACCAAGCAATGGGACATTAGGGTACCCCCCACAACGGTCAATAATAGTAGTGTCTTCCATAGCCCGGGAACACCAAAGAATATCTGTATGAGCAAGTGACATTATCCTGTGAGACCAACCCAAACCTTCTTCGTTCTTCAACACATATTTAGGGAGGTGAGAAATAAACCACCTCGACAGCAACGACATGCAGCACATAAGAGTCCCTCTTCTCTTCATAGTACGAGTATGGAGGGCATGCAAGATATCCCCAAGCAAGGTAGGCACAGGGTTGCGAGAAAGGAAAATCTTGACAGCATTCACATCTACAAAGGAATCCGGATTAGGGAAGAGAACCAAACCATAGACAAGAAGAGCCAAGACATCTTCAAAATCCTGAAAATCCAAATCATCCCAAAATAGCTGAGCCTGGTCTATCAGAAATTTGGCTAGAAAACCTTCGACCCCGCTTCGAGTTTCCCAATTGGATACCACATCGGCCCATTTTAAATGCAAAGCTGAGGCAATGTCTTCTGGCTTAGGAACCTCTTCCATACCTATGAAGGTTACCTGTTCAAGAATAGATATGCCCAATAGATGAGAGAATTCTTCTAAGGTGGGTACCAACTAGTAATCTGGAAAGGTGAAGCAATGATGTTTGGGATCGAAGAACTGAAATAGTACGCTCATCATCTGTTCATCCAGGTTTGAAGTAACCAGGCTGAGAAGTAGACCGTGTCTCTTAATGAAAGTAGACGTTTCAGAAACTCTTGATGCTAACTCTTTAAGTTGGGCAGGTATCTGCACAAAGTTTATTCAGATGGTATTTCTGCGCACGAAAGCCATGATCTGCAAAACAGAACAAAGATAAATTCCCTTGGTCTTTGAAATGGTTAGTGTAATGAAGCATGAATGCCATGTTATGATGCATGATGTCATGATAAACCACAAGTATAGCAAACACAAATATTGCAAACACAGTCAAATCACACAAAGCCCTTAGGTTTAAGGCTTGCATGAGGTCAAAGGTAATACCCTCTTGAAGTTAAGTTGGTTCAACCTGTCCTAGAAAAGTAACCGGGTTCTAGAGGATCTCAATATCATTGACCATCCTCCATCGGTCATGGTTTCAGCTCACGCAATCTTTTCTTGCGGCCGAAATTATTCCGAGAGTATGGTCTGCGTGAGTGTAGCATCGAGTATCAACCAGTTCTCAGCTCTACACCGAGGCCGGCTATCTCACTACTTTCTAATGGCCAAGTTGGGTGATTAAAGATTCTAAGGTCAGTTGATGCTTAACGACACCATGCAGCGACCCCATATTCTCCTTGTTTCTCCACAAGGGATACTGGTACCAACCAAAGTGCCACATCAACGTAGCTACTGCTTCAACCGTATCGGTCTACGCCGTACAGTTCCCTCACAATCTATTGCTACTTACCTAAAAGGTGTTCCCCATATCCGGGTGTAGGATCTATAGTAACCCCAAATAGAACCCTCAAAAATAAAGCAAACAAAGCAATCAAGAGAAGGAATTATGATGAACTAGATCCTAAGATATACCCCACTTATTAATCCCAAGAAGAGTCGCCAGTTCTGTGATACGGTGGCAGAACCAACTGTTTAAATGCTGGTTTGCATTTTGCGTTTTTTGTTCGCAAAATTTCGCGGTAAGCAGGAGTCGCCACCGACTTTTATTTCATCCAATTGGAAAGGAAAAAAGTATAGAAAAAAAAATCCTTTTTCGAGATATTCTGAGTATGAGGGGTAGATTATAGAAAGGGAAGGTGTTAGCACCCTTTCTATCCATGGTTTTCCATGGGCTCTTAGGTACTTGCTCATCTTTTTTAAAATTTCTTGTGTATGTGCTTTGTTTTTGAAAAGTTTGACTTCGTGATAACCCTTGTATCAGTCCTTAAAGGTGTGACGAAGTTGTTTTGAAAATTTGTTTGAAAAGTGTAAGTGTGAAAAGTTTTGATTTGAGCAAGTACCTACTAGCATCTACCTACTCGAAAAAAGATTGTTTCTATTCTTGTTTCCTTTAGAGAGTGCTATCCTACTATTGAGAAATAGGTAACACCGTCGTTAGAGTTGTAAGGGTCAATTCGAAAGGGACGTACGATCACTAAAGCAATGTTAGGACATCTTACTAATAACCCTAGAGTCTTAAGATCATATTCGAGGTAACAGTTTCCGAGGCAACATTTCTGAGGAAACATTTTCGAGGCAACATTCGAACATGACATTAGATCTTTTTTAGACAGGAGGGCAACCACTAAGACACCTTATGCTTAATGATCCTTTACCGAAGGCAACCGAAGTGAGAGTATACCCTAAGAGTGATATGTGCGAGTGCTTTGTTTTCAGTCATTTATCTTTACACATTAGGATTTTCTAACCGTTTTAATTTGTCATGCATTCTTGTCATACAATCCAATTAGCATACATCTAAACAGTTAAATATTTACAGAAATTAAGATACGAGAAAGTAAATCTATGCTATTATAAGACTTCGGGGTGGGGGATTAATTACATAGCCAAAAACGCGAGGAAAAGCGATAAGTAAAAGCCCTAAATTAACTATTACAAACCATGAGTAGTTACAAAAATATTGGCAAAAATAATAAACATGCGGCGAATTAAATACGGGGCGATTAGGGTTTTGACCCTTGACTAGACCTATTCGCGATTGATTAAAAAAATGTTTTCTGTCATGTTTTAAGAAAATAATAAAATAGTTAAATAAAAAGAAGACCTAACTACTGATTAATTTTAATTAAGAAAATAAATAAATTAATTCAATCTAAAAAAACCTATTTTTTGTATTTTTATTTATTTGAGAAAACTAAAAGAATTAAATCAAGAATTTAAACCTAATTTCTATTTGATTTTATTTGCAAAAATAAATTACGATTTCCCTAAGTTAACACTAAATTAAATTAAATTAACAAAATTAATTTTGATTAAAAAAGTCTAATTCTAATTTTTTTGATTTTTATGATTTTATAGAAAATAGATTAATTTGTGAATTAAAATAAATAAAGAAAATTAAAAGAATAAAGAATAAAATAGAGAAAATAAATTTAAAAAAAAGTAAATGGGCCTGGTGGTATTGCTGAAAGGGGGGGTGCCAACTGAATTTCTGGGCCCAACAAGGCTAAGACCTGTTTGACTTCGTTTAATCCAGTATACGCGTTGACTTAAGGAGCATGGTAGGCCTCTTGCTACATGAACGTTGGATCCACCTGACTGATGGATCTGATGGTGGAACACAAGGGTGTATAGTAGGCATATGCTATTGTATTGTATGAGATCCACCTGAAATAAGCAAGAAAATAATAAAATGCACACGCCTGGGATCAAACCCAGGACGTGTGCATCAAAGGCCTTCGCCCCAGCCATTTGAGCTAGTGTGTTAACTTGTAAGTAACATAATAACGAAATATAATATGCAAAACAAACTAGTGGAGCCAGTCCCAGTGCACGAAATTCAAATGAGCGAATCACACGTTGCCACGCCAGCTTCTTCTTCCTCTCTCCGTCGCTTTAGCCCAAGATACTTTTACCTACGGATGCTTCGCTGTAGCTACAGACCTGTTCATCTTAAAAATTCTCTACAAGCAATATAAATGAAATTCAAAGGTACCAATCAACTCGTCTCATCCTCACGAGTATCATGGTACCAGAATCCAAGCCCAATTTAGCCTATAATGCAAAGCCCTAAATCAAACCCAGAAACCCTAACAATGGCGTATCCTGATTCCTATACTAAAAACACAATTAAACAATACCAAAAGCTTGCAAACTCAATGATAAACAGGAATATATGAATCAAACGTGCAAATGATGCATAAATCAATGAAAATGAAATTCAGTTTTTGGGATAAACCGTGGCCTCTGTACTTATGATTCCAGGTGTGAGAAGGCTTGAAATTGATTGAAATACCTTTTGGAGATGTCCAGGAGTCTATTGGTATTGTGAGAATGGCTTGAATTGGCCTCTGGGATGGAAATTGGATCACCACTTTTTCTTGAATTTTTTTCCAGTTTTGTTCTTGACTATGCATGACTTCTAACCTCTTCTTTTGCCTTGGCTGCATTCAATATATATCATAGAGTGCATTAGGGTTGTAAAAATTGATCATATCTTTGGAAGTTTTCAAGATTTGATTTTCATGGCATATGTGAACTTGCTATATTGAGCCAAATTATGCCTTTCTCGTCCCAATCAGCCTTGATTCGAATTGATCATGCAAGCTCATCAAATCTTGGTTGCTAACCTGTCAAAAAAACAATCAAATCAAATCTTTGGTAATTTTCATCATTTATTTAATTTAATTCACCTTTTAATTAATGAAAAATCAAGATAAATTGAAAAATGAAGCAAACAAATGGTGGATGAGTATTTGAGTCGTGGACCACATTATAAGTAAGATTCAATCATGACAAACTAGGCCCATTTGACAAAAAATGAAAATTTGAGCACATTTGTCTTTTAGCAATTTTGCAAAAAAGGTTAACTTGGCCAATGCATAACTCTCTCAATTTTGACGCTAGAGAGGTGTTCTTGGACTTTTTAGAAAGCTTAAGATGTCCCATAAGCAACCCTTTTGGTATCATCTCAATTGAGTCTTCCATGTTCATGTATGATGCTTTGACCTAAAATGTGTTTTCGTTGACTTTTCAAAATGAGCTTTGGATGGGTCATTTCTGATAAAGTATGAGAAAGTTATGCTTGGTCAAAGTTGAGTTGACTTTCCCTACAAAACCCTAATTTAGCAACTTTTGGGTTTTGATGAATTGTGAGCAATCCTTGAGGAATCATGATCAACCCTTGATCAAATGATTAATAATACTTCAAAATGAGGATGTTAACCAAAAATCTTGAAGTTTGACTGGGCCACCGTTGACTTTTGACCTAGCATAGTTGATTTTCAGGCATTTGAGCAATTGAATGAGCAAACTTCTTTTGCAAGGCTTGAAACTTGACATGGATGATCTTGAGGACATATTAGGACAATGGTGAGCATTTGAGTCCTTTGTGGTTCACACATCTTGATGAAGATGGAAACCCTAATTTGAGGTAGATTGCCTTAGGAGAGAGCTTGTCTGGTCAACTCTTTGAACTTCCTTGAGCAATTTGGGGACCTCACATGACATTTGTTGAGAAATATGGGAGGGAAAATTTTGGGGTACAACACCGCCCTTTCAGGTTTTCAACTTAGCGAGTTGTTCTTTTATTTCTTTAGGCGAAGTATTTCTTGACTGCGTCAGCATTCATGGGACGTGGGAACTCCTCGCCATCCATAGTTTCAAGAATTAATGCACCACCAGAGAAGGCTTTCTTGACAACATACGGGCCTTCAAAATTGGGAGTCCACTAGCCCCTAGATTCAGTGTTGAAAGACATGATCTTCCTGAGCACGAGGTCGCCTTCTCTAAATTCACGAGGTTTGACCTTTTTATCAAATGCTTTCTTCATTCTTTTCTGATATAACTGCCCATGACATAAAGGTGTCATTCTCTTCTCTTCAATCAAATTCAATTGGTCAAACCTGTTCTGGACCCATTCAACCTCTGTCAATTTTGTTTCCATTATCACACGTAACGAGGGAATCTCTACTTTGATAGGGAGTACCGCTTCCATTCCATACACCAGGGAGAATGGGGTTGCTCCTGTTGAAGTGCAGACAGATGTTCGATATCCATGCAGAGCAAAAGGGAGCATTTCATGCCAATCCTTATAAGTGACAACCATTTTCTGGATAATTCTCTTGATATTCTTATTAGCAGCTTCAACAGCCCCATTCATCTTTGGCCTGTATGGAGATGAATCATGATGGACAATCATGAATTCTTCGCACAATTTTGTCATCATCTTGTTGTTCAAATTCGAGCCATTGTCAGTGATGATTCTGCTCGGCACACCATACCGGCATATAAGATTATTTTTGATGAAACGCACCACCACCTATTTGGTAACATTGGCATATGAAGCAGCCTCTACCCATTTGGTAAAGTAGTCAATTGCTACCAAGATGAAACGGTTTCCATTCGAAGCTTTAGGTTCTATCATCCTGATCATGTCAATACCCCACATAGAGAAAGGCCATGGGGAGGAAATCACATTGAGAAGTTTCAGAGGCACATGAACCTTGTCCGCATAAACCTGGCATTTATGGCACTTCTTTACAAATTTGTAACAGGCAGATTCCATTGTCAACCAATAATAGCTTTCCTTTAGCATCTTTTTAGCCATCGAATGTCCATTAATATGAGTGTTAAATAAAACTTCATGAATCTCATGCATCAACATGTCTGGTTCGTGTCTATCGACGCATCTGAGCAAGACCATGTCATAATTTCTCTTGTATAACACATTTTCACTGAGGAAGAAACTGCCTGCCAATTTTCTCAGTGTCTTTCTATCTTTCCTCAACGCACCAATCGGGTATTCCTGAGTCTGAAGAAAATGCTTGATATCATAATACCAAGGTTTTTCATCTGCTACCTCTTCTGTCGTAAACACATGAGCGGGCCTATCTAGTCGTCGAACTATAATTTGGGGTATATCATTCCAAGTATTCACTTGGTACATGGAAGCCAGAGTTTCCAGAGCATCCGCCATTTGATTTTCATCTCTAGGAATGTGATGGAATTCAACTTTATTGAAGAAGGGTAATAATCTTCTAGCATAATCTTTGTAAGGGATCAAGCCAGGGTGACGAGTGTCCCATTCTCCTTTAATATGATTTATCACCAAAGTAGAATCACCATACACATCTAGAATCTTGATTCTGAGATCAATAGTTTCCTCAAGACCCATGATGCAAGCCTCATATTCCGCCATATTATTAGTGCAATCAAATGTTAACCTCACGGTAAAAGGAATGTGCGATCCATGAGGAGTGACAATCACAACACCAATTCCTTTACCATAAGCATTCACCGCTCCATCAAAATACCATACTCCAACGAGATTCAGGGTCAATTCCCTCCTCAGGCAATGGTTCATCACAATCTTTCACTTTCAGGAACATCACATCCTCACCGGGGAATTCATATTCTGCAGACTGATGATCTTCCATCGGCTGGTGAGAAAGGTAATCTACCAACACATTACTTTTAATATCCTTTTGAGTGCGGTACTCGATATCATATTCAGATAACAACATTTGCCAGCGGGCAATTCTCCCAGTAAGAGCAGGCTTTTCAAAAATATACTTGATTGGATCCATTTTGGAGATCAACCAAGTGGTATGATTCAACATATACTGCCGCAAACGCTTTGCCGCCTAGGCCAAAGTACAACATGTCTTTTCTAGCATGGAATACCGCGACTCACAATCAATGAAATTTTTGCTGAGATAATAAATGACGAACTCCTTCTTCCCTGTTTCATCCTGTTGTCCCAGAATACAACCCATGGATTTATCTAACACTATTAGATACATAATCAACGGTCTTCCTTCTACGGGAGGGAGCAAGATAGGAGGTTCAAGTAGATATTCTTTAATACTCTCAAATTCCCTTTGGAAGTCATCTGTCCACACACAACCTTGATCTTTCTTTAACAACTTAAAGATCGGTTCGCATGTTGCCGTCATGTGGGAAATAAATCTGGAAATATAATTCAAACGCCCGAGGAAACCCCTGACTTGCTTTTCAGTTCTTGGTGCTGGCATTTCTTGAATTGCTTTGAATTTATCAGGGTCAAATTTAATTCCTTTCTGGCTAACAATAAAACCCAACAATTTCCCCGATCTAACACCGAAGGTGCATTTATTTGGATTCAAGCGGAGACGATATTTCCTCAAACGCTGAAACAACTTCAACAAATCTACTATATGCCCTTCTTCAGTTTGGGATTTGGCAATCATATCATCAACATATAATTCAATTTATTTATGCATCAGATCATGTAATAGGGTTGTCATATCCCTCTGGTACGTTGCACCAGCGTTCTTCAACCCGAAGGGCATCACTCTGTAACAGAATGTTCCCTAGGGTGTGATAAACGTTGTTTTTTCCATGTCCTCTGGAGCCATTCTTATTTGATTATACCCGGAAAATCCGTCCATGAACGAGAATACTTTGAATTTTGTTGTGCTGTCCACTAACATGTCAATGTGAGGCAATGGAAAATCATCTTTTGGACTAGCTTTATTTAGATCTCTGTAATCTACGCACATGCGGACTTTTCCGTCTTTTTTTGGTACTGGGACAATATTGGCAATCCATTGAGGATACACTGACGTCACAAGAAAACCAACACTAATCTACTTTAGGACCTCCTCTTTGATCTTTACTGCCATATCTGGGTGGGTTCTTCTCAACTTTTGTTTAACTGGCGGACACTCTGGCTTCAACGGAAAACGATGCTCGACAATGTATGTATCTAGACCAGGCATATCTTGATAAGACCAAGCAAAAATATCCACATACTCTTTCAACAGCTCAATCAACCCGCTCTTTACATCAGGATGCAACGATGCTCCAATCTTGACTTCCTTCGGATCTTCTTCTGAACCCAAATTAATCACTTCCAAAGGCTCCTTATATGGATGAATGGTATTTTCCTCGTGCTCAAGAAACCGTGAGACCTCTTCCGAAATCTCATCATAATCTTCTTCTTCAGCCCCAAACACAGGACATTAAAAGTTGGGAGAGGGTGCAGGGTCATTGTATTCAACAGGTTTTTTTAATTAATCTGCACATATGATTTATGATTTCTTTTAGAAACTGACACATATAACAAGTGATCATGCAAATTAATTTTCAGTTATTATTTATTTTGAAAGGGTTTTTTTTATTACCATTTCCCAAGAAAAAGCAGAAAATAAAGACATATTTTTGGAAGCAAAGACAACTTTTATTAATGATCTTAAAAGTCATAGCAAACAGATAAGCCCTACAACATTAATACTTCCACCTTGGGAAGAGTGAAAGCTTTTCAAAAGAAAGAAACAAATTAACCAAACAAATTACTTTGAAACATGTATGCAAGAAGGAACATCAATGGTGACCCAGTTCTGAACTCGTACTCCATGCGTTACATAATTCGGTACTTCCTGTTCTGCTTTATCCTCTTCAACAACATTAATTCCAGAACCAATTGGATGGAGGTAGCCTCCGCTGCGGAAAACATCATGATAACTGTTCATAGTAGACTTTGACTTAAAACTTTCACCTTTGCCATTCCTCGAAGAGAAACCCAAACCAGCTCTGTTTTTGTTCACGGGTGGACCCACAAGTCGTCCCCAAACTGCATTATGACCATTGCGCACAACCTGCTGCACGTCCTTTAGGGAAACCACAGAGTTCTCATTTCTCCTTATGTTGTCAATGGATAAGGCTTGGAACTGGGTTCCAACATCAGCCTCATCTGCTTCTAGAATACTGAAAGAGGATAGATGGGATATCAACAACGCCTGCTCCCCATTTATGATCATAACTTTCCCTTCACGCACAAATTTTAGCTTTTGATGCAGAGTTGAAGTGACAGCCCCTGCTTCGTGTATCCATGGCTGTCCTAGCAAACAGTTATATGCGGGAATAATGTCCATGACCTGGAAGGTTATCAAGAACAAATGTGGTCCTATATGGATGGGCAAGTCCACTTCACTGATGACAGATTTCCTCGACCCATCAAAAGCCTTCACAATGATGCCACTCGGGCGCATAGGTGCTCCTTGATACTTTAACTTCATGAGAGTACTCCTCGGTATAACATTCAACGCAGATCCATTTTCAATTAGAACATTGGATAGCGAGTCATTCTTGCAGTTCATAGATATGTGGAGGGCTAGGTTGTGATTCCTCCCTTTATCTGGTAACTCATCATCGCAGAAACTCAAGTTGTTACATGACGTAATGTTTCCAATTACGCTTCTGAATTGATCTAACGACATGTCACTCTCCATAAAATCTTGTTATAGTACTCTCATCAGTGATTCTCTATGAAAAGAGGAGTTCATCAATAAAGCCAGGATAAATATCTTTGAAGGAGTCTGCAGTAGCTGATCTACAATTATGTAGTCGCTCATCTTAATTATCTTCAAAATATCATCCACTTATTTCTCTAATGTGGCCCCACTAGTCTCTCATGTAGCCTTCTTAGGCTCATCATTCTCAGCAATTTTCTTTCCAGCAACAAAATCTATTCGTACAACTGGCTCAAACACACGACCGCTACGGGTCACCCTGCTATTTTCAGCTATATTTCCAACATCAGGCATTGGCTGGAAGGGAACTTCCACCCCATCTTCTAATATTGTAGGGTTGTATTTGTAAGGCACAACCTTATCTGATTTATAGGGAATAGGACCTGTCAGACTAATTACCAATGGGGTAATAACTGGTTTGCTATGGTACTCCACTTCAAGATGAGCGGGTGAACCAAAACAAGGTACAATGACGTTTACCCCTTCCTTAACACAATCAGGCATCAAAAAGTCATTTCCGGCAAACAAATCTTCGTCTGAAGAGAAATACTCATCCGCGGAGGCATACTCTTCCTCTGACTCTTCTTCCATTAAACAAACTTCAACCATATCAATCTCATGGTAATCATCTCTCTGACCTGTGATCTTGATAGTTCCATTGTCTAACAGCATCTGAACACCATCCCTCATAATAGAACATCCTCGGGGGTCTTGACAGCAAACTATGCAAGATCCATATTGGTGTTCCACCTGACCAGTAGTACGGCAGAAGGTAGCATGCAACTGCACGAGATCCTCATTCAAATACTCCACATCAAAAATTTTGAATTCACCAGGACATCCAGAAACCATTTTCACTTCCTCTTCATATTCTGCCCTAGGCCTGATTATATGGATTAAACCCTCATCCATCATCTCCTGTAAATCAACCTTTATCTTCTCTCAACCCTGTATGTTTGTACTGCAAACAGCACAACCGGCATGGTCATGCGTATAGTAGCTGAATTCATAGAGGTCTGTGTGCATCTTCACCAAATCTCGTCTAACCATATTAATGTCAAAAATACGGAAGTCTCCTGGACAACCGGCCACCATATTCACAGCATTCACCCCCCCCCCCCCCCCCCCCCCGTACTTGGGTGGAGGATTATCTTTCACATTAGGTCCCATGTCTTTGAAAGATAGTATTCCAGACTTCACCAACCTTTGCACTTCAGTTCTCAAAGGATAACAATTCTCAACACTATGCCCTGGTGCTCCCTAATGAAAGGCACACGTCTGGTCTGCTTTGTAATACCAAGGCAATGGTGATGGTACGACGGGAGGTGGTCGTGTCTGGACCAACTTCTTCTGAATCAATGCCGGTAGTAGCTTTGTGTAGCTCATGGGAATAGGGTCATAGTTCTCCCTTCTCTGATTATTCACTTGGTTCCCCTGATGGGACGGTCTTTGATAAGCAATGGTAGTTGGAGCGGCACTCATTACATGAGTAACTGAGGCGACTTGCTGGTGACGCTGATAATTCCTTCTAGGAGCATTTACTCTCCTCTCTTGTATGACAACATTTGTATCCCACTCTTTCTTCTTGGTAAACCCATAAGATGGCTTTTCAAACCTCCGGATCCTTCACCCTTCGTCAAACGACCTTCTCTTACTGCGTCATCCAGGAGGACACCCATCCCTACCATCTCTGTAAAATCACTTGGGGAACTTGCTACCATTCTTTCATAGTAGAAAGCGCCCAACGTCTTCAGAAATTTTTTAGTCATTTCCTTCTCCTCCATGGGAGGAATCACTTGGGCAGCCACTTCGCGCCATCTCTGTGCATACTCTTTGAATGATTCCCTGTCTTTCTGAACCATGGCCCTAAGCTGGTCACGGTCGGGAGACATGTCCACATTGTATTTGTATTGTTTGATGAATGCTTCTCACAAATCATTAAAAGTATGGATGTTGGCGCTGTCTAAACTCATGTACCACTTCAACACTGCGCTGGTCAGACTATCCTGGAAAAAGTGAATCAGCAGACGCTGATCATCGGTGTGGGTAGACATTCTCCTCACATACATCACCAAGTGAGCACGAGGGCAACTGTTTCCCTTGTACTTCTCAAACTCCGGGACCTTGAACTTAGTAGGTAATTTAATATTCGGGACCAAACACAGCTCATTCACATTCTGCCCAAATAACTCTTTTCCCCTAAGAGCCTTCACCTCTCTTTTCATTCTATCAAATTGCTCTTGAAAATCATCCATTCTGTCATAAAGACCCAAGTCTTCACTCGGCAGAGGGAAATGACGACACACATCTTCATTAATAAACGGAACCAAATTCACCGAAGGAGGTGCAGCAGGGACAACATGCACCACAGGAGGCGCCGGAGTAACAACAGTCTGAACCACTGGAGCATCTTGAGGGCCAAGATTGAAACCTTCAGGTGCGAAATTCTCTGGCATTCCCCACGGATAACCTTGAGGCATACGGTTTTGAACAACAACCGGAGTAGCGGATACAGGAACAGTTGGAACTTCAGTATTTTCCCTTGTTGGTTGAGGTTGAACACTCGGTGGCTGATTCTGAGAAACCACCAGAGCTTCCATCAGAGTATTCAAATTGGCCAAGCCAGCCTTCAAAGCAGAAACTTCTTCGCGCAGCTCGCGATTCTCCTGTTCTAAGTTGTCCATCTTCTTTTTGAAATTAGCCCGAGTGTTGTAGTGATGAGTCAGTTTGTTGAATGAAGTAAAAAGCTGGGTAAGGCACCTAGATATGCATAGTAAATGAAAGAAATATGTGTAATATGATGCATGATATGCAATGCATATGATTATTTTTACTTTATCATTTAATATTTCAAGGGATTTAACGTTTATAGACATATTGCAACCATCAAAATAATAACGCATTTGAAATACTCAAATTTTTTATTATAATAACTTCAAAATGGATTACAAGTTTCAATGATCCCAAGTACAAGATGAAAATACAATTTAAAAATCCTGAGAAAAAGAACTGATAGAGATCAATCTGTACGCTGGCGCTTCCCTGTGAGCCTGGCAATTTGAGCCCTCAACCTCTGGTTTTCTTCCACATGTCTGATGGCAACCTCTTTCCAATCATCTGGATCAGGAAGTGAGTAATCAACACCTGTTTGAGGCTTAGGAGAAAATAAATCCCCTTTCCTCTCCATAGACTCTACCGCTCAACTCTCAAGGATCTCGACCAAATCGTCTTTCTCATTCAGGTCTGCTCTGTAGGAACTCTCTAAAGTCTGGAACTTGTTCTTCCAAGCATCCCTTTCCTGTTGCATCCTAACCAAAGCGAGTTGCAACTCTTCTAGATCGTCTAATAAGGGAGGAGTGGTCTTCACAAACAAATCAGGCATGGGTGTCTCCCGAGTATACGACATCTTCAACTGAATGGCTCTCGATCGGACCCACTGAAGATATGGCTCCAAAGAAACAGCACCCCTAGGTCCCAAATCCTTCCTACTCTTCTTATGAATGTGATGCCAGGCCTTCGCAATCTTCTCCCTAGCTTCCCTATGGTCTTCTCCTTCCTTCAGAAAGAAACTAATCAAATGAATATTATTCGGTTTACCCCTCATCGGATAACCAAGCTATCATTGTGCAAGAACAAGGTTATAGTTAATTCCTCCCTTTGTACCAAGAAGAGGCACATTGGGGAAACTACCACAACTGTCAATAATCTCTATATCCTGATAAGCTTGATGATACCAATCAATATTCGAGTGAGTAAGTGCCATGATCTTAGGAGCCTAATAGGGTTCCTTCTTGACATCCCAAAAAGCATCAGACTGAGGCATATGAGAGATGAACCACCGGTACAACAGAGGCGTGCAACATATAATCATTCCCCCATGATAAGAATTCCGAAGATGAACAGAGTAATAAGCATCACCCAACAGTGTAGGAACCAGGTTTCCAATCATGAAAATCCTGATAGCGTTAATGTCGACAAACTTGTCCACATTAGGAAATAAGAATAATCCATAAGCAAGTAAAGCAAAGATGGCCTCAAAAGCAACCGTACTCTTCATTCTGGAAAAGTAACGAGCTTTCTCCAATAAGAACTAAGCTGGTAATCTTCTAATCCCTCCTTTAGTAGTCATATGGGCTTCCACCTCAGACTTCCCCAGATGAATCAAAGCAGCAATCTCATGTGGTTTTGGATCACCCTTCAAACCAGTAAAAGGAACACGATTGGTAACGAGTAAATCCAATAGATAGGAATACTCCTATAGTGTAGGCATCAACTGATAATCAGGAAAAGTAAAGCAGTGATACACCAGATCATAGAACTGGACCAAGGTTGAGAGAATACACTCCTTCATCTTCAGCTTCATGAGAGGAATAATGGATCCATACTTCTTCCGAAAGTCTCCAGAACACTCGATCTCTGGAATTAGACTGATCAACTCATCTTTCTTGGGATCCTTGAAACTGTATTTCCCTGTCTTTCTCTTTCCAAAATCCATGGTTAACAGTACCTGAGATATTCACAAATAGTCAACCTTTAAATCCCTTGAAATATTATTTTCTTCAAAATATGCTTATGAGTGCATGGATGCATGATGCAGCAATCACACACAAGATCACACATATAGGGTTCATAGGTTCAACTTCATGAGCATGAGGTCGAAGGTACTATCCATAAGGTGTTGGTCTAAGAGTTATCACCTTCCGAACAAGGTTCTAGAGGTTCCCAGAGTCTACATCCTTCCTTTGGATATTACCAACTTCCCGATTAACTCGGTAATTAGTAATATTCTCAAGAAAGACTCGTCTGAGCGTAGTATCGCGTGACAACTATTTCCAGATTACTCCGTCATAGCTTTCGCACTACACCTAAAAGGCCAAGATGGGTTTGGTATTCTACGGTCCTCAGTTTCAGAAGGCTCCCAGGTCGAAAGCAGTATGTCTTCCAGATTACTCGGTAAACGACACTACAGTCAAAGGGGCCTCCACTGAGTGGGGGATCTCATGCCTCCTTTTTTTGGATTACTCCCTCAAAGTTAACATGACTATACCGCCAGTCCTATCTTAAAGTTTGCCCATGTCCGAGTATAGGACTTATGAGTAATCACCAAGCACCCTGAAAACCAGGTAAATCCAAACAAACATATATACAAAATATAACACATAGTTTCTTCGAGACCCATAATACAAGCTTCATACTCCGCCATGTCATTGGTGCAATCAAACATCAACCTTGTAGTGAAAGGGATGTGGGAACCATGGGTAGTGATGATCACAACACCAATTCCTTTACCATAAGAATTCACAGCTCCATCAAACACTAGACCTCAATGGGATTCAGGGTCTGGACCTTCCTCAGGTAAGGGCTCATCACAATATTTAAGTTTTAAATATATCACATCCTCATCAGGGAAATAAAACTTGATTGATTGATAATCATTAAACGGTTGGTGGGCAAGGTACTCTTCCAACACACTTCCCTTAATAGCCTTCTGAGTATGATATTCAATATCATACATATACAACAACATGTGCTAATGGGCAATTCTTCCAGTAAGAGCAAGATTTTCATATATATACTTAATTGGATCCATTTTAGATATCAACCAAGTAGTATGATTCAACATATATTGCCGCAGACGCTTCGCGGCTTAGGCCAAAGCATAACATGTCTTTTCCAGCAAAGCATATAGTGACTCACAGTCAGTAAACTTCTTACTCAGATAATATATGGCATATTCTTTTCTACCTATTTCTTCTTGTTGTCCCAAAATACAATCTGTGATACGATGGCAGAACCGACTGTTATACTGGTTTTACATTTGTGTCCGCAAATGTTGCGGTAAGCAAGAGTCGCCACCGACTTTTCTTTTATCTAACAAAGGAAAGGGTGAAAAGAACAAAAAAGACCTTTTTCGATATTTTCTGAGTAAAGGGGGTAGATTATGGAAAGGGAAGGTGTTAGCACCCTTTCCATCCGTGGTTTTCCACGGGCTCTTAGGTACTTGCTCATTTTGAAAATTGCTTTCGTGTTTGTGTGTTTTGAAAACTTGTTTGCTTTATGATGTCTTTTGTATCATTCCTCAAGAGTGTGATAAAGCGTTTTTTGAAGAAAAGAGTTTTGAAAGTGGTGTGAAAAGTTGTTCTTTGAGCAAGTACTTAAAAACTATCTACCTACTCGAAAAAAGGATGTTCTTTTCCTCCTACCCTTTAGATAGTGCTATCCTACTATTAGTGAGTAGGTAACCCTATCGTTGGATGTTGAGGGACTATCGTAAGGGACATTTATGGCCATTGAAGGCAACATGTAGAGACACCTTAGCATTTCAAAGGGACTTGTCATCATATATTCGTAGGCAACATCAAGGGACAAGATCATTTCTCGTAGGCAACTCGAGGGACATTTAGGGACTATGATCTTTATGACGACTTTAAACTGAGGGTCTTTTCTAAGATATCCCTACGTTCGAGGGACATGACCATTGTTTTTCCGAAGACAACCAAAGTGGGAGATACCATAGGGGTGCAAGTATGCAATAGTATGCTTTTTTTTCCAGGTAATTTTATCTTGATGTTAGTGATCTAAGACTATTTGATTAGTTCTTGCCATACACGCCTAATTTACTAGCAGTTTATATACATGCATATAATATAGTGCGGAAAGTAAATTGCAGGAAATAAACACTCCTAAGCTATTATAAGGCTTCAAGGCAATTACAATTATATATGACTGAAAATGTAAAGTGCGGAAATTAAAACCCTAATTAAACTATTACAAACCGGGCACAATTACATAATTAACAAAAAATAATCGTACGAAGAATTACAACGCGCAAAAATTAATACGGGAATACGTTTGGAACACTAATCATCTAATTGCTTATTAAATATATTTTTTTTTTGGTATTTTATGAAAGAAAATTTAAGATTCAACCTAATCTCTAATTAATTTTAAATTAAAGAAGACAAATTAAAGTTAATTAAATTAAAATAATTTTCAAAAAAATTAATTTTTATAATAAAAAACCTAAGTCCTATTTTTTATGATTTTCTGATTTTATAATTTTTAAAAAAAGAATTTTAAAAAAATATAATCTAATTAAAACAAGAAAATAAAGTAATTAAAAAAGATGGGCCTGGGGGGTGAGAAACCCAAATTGGGGGTATAGCGCTGAGTTTTAAGGCCCAGATCTGTGCAAGCCCAAAGCCTGCGTGAGATCCAATGGGAGGCGTGCTTGGGGGTCCATCATGGGGATGCGTTACTGGGCACTGGATCTGGAGGATGAATGATCCAATGGATGAGCGTGAGGGTGCAAGATGGTTGTCTTAGGAAGCCACACACTGGAATTTGTAGGAAATATCAAGAAAACAGAAAAATGTTGGACCCGGGATCGAATCCAGGTCCCTTCCTTCACATGTTCATACCTTTTCCAACTGCGCTTCATGCTCATTCATATATATAATAACATAATAATATTATAAATGAAATTAAGCGCTAGTCCTAGTCAACAATCAAATACATGCGTCAGCAATACCAACAACTAATCAAAATGTATCAAACTGCCACGCATGCTCCAAACAGAGTCAACTAGGTCAACAATGCCGGAGTGGATCTCCGGTCATCTTCTCCGGGATCACCTAATCGTGATCTGTAAATTCTGGAAGTTTAAACCTTAAATCAAAATCCTATCCCACACCAAAAATGCTCCTGAGTTCAAATCCAGTCTCAGTTTTCATTGATCATGCCTGTATCGCTTGATTCAAAGCACGATACATATTTTGCCCTAGACATGGCAAAATATTTGTTTCACATCATACCACTCATGTTTCACGTTGGTCCCGCCTTAAATGACACCCTGAATACGAATCAAACTAGGAAAAGGATTAATACATCATAGAATCATCAATATAAACTTAAGAAATTACCCATGATGAGCTCTTTTGATTTTTTGGTTCTGGGAGGATTTTCCCTTCAAAGATGGATGGATTGGCTTGCTAAGAGTCCCAGGAATTCGATTGGATGGCTGGAACTGATTGAGATTGTCTGGAGAGGGATATTTCCAATTGCACCAATTTTGAACAACTTTGAAACTTTGTTGGGGTTTTCTTGCAGCAGCCATGCGTATCCTATTAGGTCTGAGTTGTTATGTATATGTAGTGAATCATATTAGGTTAACAATTGTAGAAAAAGATCCATGCTTTGATGAGAAATATTTTCTTTCTAATTATTTGATTTTTGGCTTGTTTTGGACTAAATCTAATCTTATCTTCCCTCCACGATTTTCCTTTGACATAATCAGCAAATCTTGCCTAATACTTAATGGAAAAAGATCCCAAATCAAATCTTACATAATTTCCATTATTTCTTTATTTAATTTTAAATTTTAATGAATTAAAAATCAAAATAAATAAAAAAATAATGTATGGGTGGGCTCAGAGGTCGTGGGCCATGTTAGAAACAAGTTTCAAGCATGAAAAGATGGGTCCATTTGGAAAAAATTCAAGTTTGGTCACTATGGGCTTCATGCACTTTTCCAAAATTTCTCAACTTTAGCAATGCATATCTCTCTCATTTTTAATCCTAAGAGGGTGTTATTGGACTTTTTAGAGAGCTTAGGATGTCTTCTAAACAATCTTTTTGGTTTCATTTCAATTGGATCTTCCATATTCATGTAAGGAGCTTTGACCCAAAAGGTATTTTTGTTGACTTTTTGAAAGGACCTATAATGTCTGAGCTTGTATCTTTTGACTGGGGAATTTCTTGATCTTGAGGGATGCATAGAAGTTGTAAGGAATTGGATTCTCTTCAAAATGAGACTTTGTGGTAAAATTTCTGATAAAGTATGAGAAAGTTATGCCCGGTCAAAGTTTGGTTGACTTTTCCTATAGAAACCCTAATTAACAATTTTTGACTTTTGATGAATTAGGAGCATTTCTTGAGGAATCATGATCAATCCTTTATCAAATGATGGATATCACTTCAAAATGTTGATGTTGACCAAAAATCTTGAAGTTTGACTGTATTTGGGCCACAATTGACTTTTGACCTAGTATAGTTGATTTTCAGGCATTTGAGTAGTTGATTGAGAAAACTTGTTGTGCAGGGCACCAAATTTGGCATGGACAATCTTGAAGATATATTAGGACCATGGAAAACATATGGGATCCTTGGGACTCACACATCTTGCTTAAAATTGAAACCCTAGTTTGAGGTTCATTGCCTTTAGGGGGAGAGTTGCCTGGTCAATTCTTAGTCATCCTAGGGAAAGTTATGGATCTCAATGGACATGTCTTGAGTAGAATGAGAGGGAAAATTTTGGGGTACAACAACTTCCCCTGGTCAATCTTCTTAAACATGAGGATATAGATTGGTTGGTCTGCCTTTCGTGATCTAAAGGTGGAAGATGATTGAACACTAAAGTGCCCAGAAATTTGTAATCATCTGAAATGATACTTGACTGTGTAGATAATATCAGGAATGGGCTTATAGATTCCATTTGGAGAAGATGACGAAATATTGCCGGAGATGGGCTTAAAGATGCCATCCAGAGAATATGACGGAGAGTCGTCGGAGATGGGCTTAAATATGCCATCTAGAACAATGTTGATTTCATGAGATATTCCTTTGTGGGAATTCCTATACCTATTATTGAGGAGGAATCTGTTGAGAAATGTTGGTCTTTATTCGGGAAATAGAGTTTAGGAGCTTTAGTTTTCTATTACTCTACTGGGGAGTCATCTCTTGATTGAAGAGACAAAAGTGAATTGCTATCTAGTCAGGATCCAGGCTTCACAGTGACTTACTGAGGATAATAAGGCTGACTACTATCTTGTCGTATTCCAGGCTTCAAAGCTATTTACTAGGGAAACGTGAAATTAACTACTATCTGGTCAGACTTCAGGCTTTGAAGTTTCTTTAACTAGAATAGAAATCAGAAAAATCTTAGTATCGATTTAACTGAACCATAGGAATGTCTTGGATTATCTTCAACTGGAATACAAATCCGAGAGATCTTAGTATCGATCTAATTGAACCAGAGAAGGTCTTGAATTAACTTTGACTGGAATGGAAATCAAAAAAATCTTAGTATCGATTTAACTGAACCAGATAAAAGTCTTGGAATTATCTTCAACTGGAATAGAAATCAGAGAGATCTTAGTATCGATCTAACTAAACCAGAGAAGGTCTTGCATTAACTTTGACTGGAATGGAAATCAGAAAATCTTAGTATCGATTTAACTGAACTAGAGGAATATCTTGGATTATCTTCAACTGGAATACAAATCTGAGAGATCTTAGTATCGATCTAACTGAACCAGAGAAGGTCTTGAATTAACTTTGACTGGAATGGAAATAAGCAAAATCTTAGTATCAATTTAACTGAACCAGACAAAAGTCTTGGATTATCTTCACCCGGAATAGAAATCAGAGAGATCTTAGTATCGATCTAACTGAACCAGAGAAGATCTTGAATTAACTTTGACTGGAATGGAAATTAGAAAAATCTTAGTATCGATTTAACTGAACCAGTCAAAAGTCTTGGAATATCTTCAACTGGAATAGAAATCAGAGAGATCTTAGTATCGATCTAACTGAACCAGAGAAGGTCTTTTGAGAACATCTTTCTGAGGAAAATTCTGAAATAGCCCTTCATCAGACGTAGCTTTCGAGAAGACTACCAGGCCACGTACGTAGTCAACGGTGTTTGTTGATTTGATCTTTCCTGAAAACGGTAACGAGTTAGTCGTATGCAATGTCATGATGTATGAAATGCATTGTGATGATGGTCTCAAAATAAATGAGACTATGATGTATGTGATGTGTATGTGCATGCCATGATGTATGAATATGGGATGCGGCTGTGATATTTCCTAGTCTGGGAAAATAAATCCCTAACTGCTGCTGAAGAGTATCGAGAAGATGAATCTTTCATTTCTGCTGGGGATGATTGTGATACGGTAGGAGAACTGACTTGGGATGTTTGTGTTTGATCGCAATTGTTGCGGATAGCAAGAGTCGCCACCGACTTTTCTTTTATCCAATGAAGGAAAGGGTGAAAAGAACAGGAAAGACCTTTGAGATATTTTCTTGAGTTTGGGGGGTAGATTATGAAAAGGGAAAGTGTTAGCACCCTTTTTATCCATAGTTATCTATGGGCTCTTAGTTGCTTGCTAGATCACTTGCTTTGTTTGAAAATATGCTTTGTGCTGGTTTTTGAAAGTATTTTTGAAAAGGCGCCTTTGTTTAGGAAAACTTTGTAATGGTTCTCGTTTTGTAAGAACGTATACAAATTGTTGGACTTTTTGAAAATATTTCATGTTTTGAAAGTGTTTGGTGTGTGTTTATTTTGAAAGTGTTTGGTGTGTGTTTATTTTGAAAGTGAGCAAGCAACTAAGAATGTTTTTACCTACTCAAAAGTCTTTTGTTCATTTCTCTCCTTTCCTTTGATATTGTTATCTTACCATTGATTGGTGTGATGCGGTGAGAGAACTGACTTGATTGTTTTGCGGTTGATCTCAAATGTTGCGGTTAGTAAGAGTCGCCACCGACTTTTCTTTTATCCAAAAGGAAAGGTGAAAAAGCACAGGAAATACCTTTTGAGATTGTTTCTTTAGTTTAGGGGGTAGATTATGAAAAGGGAAGGTATTAGCACCCTTTTCATCCATGGTTTTCCATGGGCTCTTAGTTACTTTCTAGATCACTTGCTTTTGTTTGAAATTGTGCTTTTGTGTGGTTTTGAAAGTATTTTGTAAAAGAGACCATTGTTTAGGCAAACTTTGTAATGATTCTCGTTCGTAAGAATGTATACAAAGATGTTGATCTTTTTGAAAAATGTTTTCAATTTTGTAAGATGTTTGGAAATGTGAGTGTTTGTTTTTGAAAATTACAAGGATATTTGTTTTGAAATGGAGCAAGTAACTAAAAGTAATCTACCTACTCAAATGTCTTTCTTGTTCATTTTCTTTTCCTTTGATATTGTTGCCTTACCATTGATTTGGTAAGCAACCCTATCTTTGGATGTAAACGGGACGGGCGTGGGTCATCGTATAGCCATGATTAGCAATGTTGCAAAGTATCGTATCATTTTTTAGGGACTAAGATCATTTTTGTGAGGCAACTTTGGATAGCGTCATCGAGGGACTATGATCTTGTATTTGTTTGTTTTTGCTAAGACACTTTACATGCGTAATATGGCCATTTTGTATAAGGCAACCAAGTGGGATAACCCTAGGGGTGTTTTGTGTGCAAGTGTGTCATTTTCATGCTTTATTTTGTCTTGGATTAAGGTTTTCTATTTGGTTGATTTTATCTTGCCATACAAACCCTAATTACTAGCATGTTATATAAAAGCGATAAATTGCGAAATTTAAATGTCCTACGCTATTAGAACATTTGTGGGAGGGGGGAATACAATTTATGAATGGGTATTTGCAATAATATAAACCTAATTAAGCTATTACAACCAAATTGAATATGTACAAATATTGGAATAAATAATATACAAGATAAATTAAATATGCAAAGATGTATGAATGCAAAGAAGATTTTGTTTGGTTTTTTCATGTGGAAAAAGTTTTAACCTAAACCTAATAAATAAATCAAGATTATCTCAAATTAAAAAGAAATTATTTTTTTAGAAAAGATTTTTTATAAACCCTAATTCCATTTAATTAAAAGAAAATAAATTTCTTTAAGAAAAGGTTAGTATTTTTGCATTTTTTTGTCTTGAAAAATAAAATATGGCATCATGAGATAATTTTGGTCTTTTTTTGTTAAAAAATAATATGCTTAATGAGTGTGAAGAAAGATAAATAAATATTAAACTAATTTTAAATTAATTACAAAGTTATTTAATAAAATAGATAATATATATAACTAAAGAAAATATTTTTTATTGGGAAAAATGAAATAAAATAAGTCAAAATAAAATCTATCATTTTTATATTTTTTGTGATTTTTAATATTAAGAAAATATATTTAATAAAATAAAATGAAAGGTAAAATAAATAAATAAAATTAATATGGGCCAGGGGTGCTGCAAGCAAATAGGAGGCAGGAGGTTAGCAAAAAAAACACAAGGCCCAACAATCAGAAAGCCCACGCTGCAAGAAACCAAAAAAAAAAAGGAAAAATGTGAGAAAAATTGCAAAAGGTAGCGCTAAGGCTCAAACCCGTGACCTATATCATTTTTGCGTGCCGCCTTACCACTGGGGTTGCTATACATGCATTTTATAGAAACACACAAATAAATATATATTAGAAAACGCCCCCTGAAGGCAACTTCATCTTCAACCTTGAGCCATGCCCGAACCACCTGTATCTCTCTCATTTCTCCATGAAAATGGAAAGTCCAAACATGAAAATTACAGTGTTTCTTCTTATGAGTTCAACCATATATTTTATGTAAACTAAAAGTCAAAGATCAAAGTTAATTTTTCTTGCCCTAATTTGAAACCTAATTTTTACGGAAAATTCAAATCCAAAATTCTCTATGCACAATTAATATAAATGAAAACTATGAACATGGTTAGCTTTAATGCAAGGATATCTACATTTTGTTTTCACAAATCAAGACCAAAGGATGCTTGTATGAAGAGATAGAAGTTTGAGTTTTTACCTCTTTCAGTTGAGGTCGTGAATGGAGTTTGAGCAAGTTTTGAGAAGGCATGAGGATCTGTTTAGCTTGCTTGGACCTCCCTGAGTGTATTCCAATCCTTACTTTGTCCTGAAAGTCTCTGAATCTCCCTACTCAAGTCAACCTGCAAGCTTGAAACTTGAAAATGATGGATGGAGGAGGAAGAGTTACACTGAGGGAACATGGGCATGGAACACTTAGATATGATGTATGTTAAGTGTTTAGGTGGTTAAAACTCAAAACGCACGAGTGGTTCTTGAGATTGCTATGTAAGGTGAAAAACTGCAAGTTATGGCAGATTTTCAATGTCAAAGTGTTTGGGAGAGTTTCTGAGCTTTTGCCTTCTTGTTTTAGGTTCCAATACACTTGTGTATTAGTGTGGAAGAGGTTATACCTCAAGCTTTCTCAAGATTTCTGAGTTATAGCCTTTTGGCTCTATTACTTGCTTTTGAAGAAAAGTGAGGAGACAAGTCCCTAAGTGTTGTACAAGCATGGTCTGGTAGAGGTTTCAGGTAAGTTTCTTTTGGTTTTGGCTTTGCTTGTATGCAGAGAAAACAAGTTCAAGGCTCAAGGAGTGGAAAATTGCAAAAGTTGTGCTTTATCAAAATGGAAATGGCACCTTTGTGCCAAAAATGGAATTGTTCTTGTACAATGCATTTAATGCTTGGCTAAAAGCTTCCAACAACTGTGAAAACATTTAATTATGGAGTGAAAGTAAAGTTAAGAGCCTGAAAAGTAAGATTTGTTCAGCATGCTTGAGGATTTGAATTTTGTTCTTCATGAAATGGCTTGAAATCAAAGTGATAAATTGCTAACTTCATCTCTTTGATTCTCCATACTCAAGAATGATCTCAAGGAGTTCTTGGACATTTTGGAAAGCTTGAAATGTTCTCTACAACCCATCTTTGAATTGCTTTTGAATATGCCCCTTGGAACTATGTGAAAAATTGGCATGAAGTTAGGTAAAAAATCTGCCTAACTAGGGCAAAATTTCACTAAGTTATTTTGGTTCATGAGCATGTATTCAAAAAATTATATATTGAGATCCAAGAATTTTTAGGAGAAATTGTGTGAAGAAAAGTTGTATATTTCATGGAGATCTACAACTTTCATGTTAGAAGTTTCCTTTGAATCATCTAGCATCATGGTGAAAATTTGGCTCAAAGTTGAGAAAAAATAAGAAATTTTCTATACTTAGAAAAATTTCTAAGTTAAAATTTTTCAACTTTTCAAAACCAAATCTTATGTCCTTGGTTTCTTGATGAACAAGTTTCACATTTTGACATGTTTTGATGAATTATGATCTTTGGCACTTAATTTTGACCAAAAAGTCAAAGTTTGACTTTTTAGTATACTGTTGACTTTTGATCAGTTGACTGAAAAATTCATCTGTCAATCCAATGGATTTGTAATGTTTTGAATCATGTTTTTGAATCAATATGATGAAATTGAACTCTTTAAATCATACTTCAAACCAATTGATCCTTTTCTAGGTCAAAAATCAGAAATTTCCCTTTCTCAGTCAAAACCCTAATTTTGACCATTTTGCCCTTTTGATGATTTGATCAAATTTCTTGTGGAATTGTGGTCCAAACTTGATTAAATGATACATATGATTCTAAGATGTTGTTGTGGGTCAACAATTATGAAGTTTGACTGTAAATTGGCCATGGTTGACTTTTTCCCCAATACAACTGATTTTTAGGTCAATTGTCCAATTGACTGGTCAAAAATGTGATTCAAGGCTTGAAAGTTGACATGAGTAATCTTGGGGGTCCATAATGATCCTTGAAAGTCATATGAAACATTGATGGTCCAAAAATCCTTGTGCAAACGCAAACCCTAATTTTGGTCATCAGTGTATGAGGAGGTGTCTTGAGCTGGTCAAACCCTAATGCAGTCATGATCCCAAGGAGATCTTGTGAAAATCCTTGATAATTGAGAGGGAAAATTTTGGGGTACAACAGCTGCCCCTGTTCAATCTTCTTAAACCTGAAGATTTAGATTGGTGAGTTTTTCCATTCGTGACTCGAAGGTGGAAGATGATTGGACACTAGAGTGCCCAAAAATTTTCACTTGCTGATGTGAAGGTTGAGGGAATGGGCTTAAAGATGCCATTTGGAGAGTTAATAGAAAGCTGTGGGAGATGGGCTTATAGATGCCATCCATAAGTGATTGCTGAATTGTAATTAGTAAGTTGGAAGAATGAGTATCAGAATGGTTTCCGTGTCTGGAGCGTATCCGAACTGTATTTAAAAACCTTGTTTGTATGAACATCATAATGGCATCCGCGTTTGGAGCGTATATGCACCATATTTGAAAGTTGAATCTGAATGAGTATCAGAATGGCATCCGTGTCTGGAGCGTATATGAACTGTATTAAGAGGTGGAATCTAAATGAGTATCAGGATGGCATCCGTGTCTGGAGAGTATCAGAACTGTATCAAGAGGTTGAATCTAAATGAGTATCAGGATGGCATCTGTGTATGGAGCGTATCTGAACTGTATCAAGAGGTAGAATCTGAATGAGTATCAAGATGGCATCCATGTCTGGAGCGTATCTGAACTGTATCAAGAGGTTGAATCTAAATGAGTATCAGGATGGCATCCGCGTCTAGAGCATATCTGAACTGTATCAAGAGGTTGAATCTAAATGAGTATCAGGATGGCATCCGTGTCTGGAGCGTATCTGAACTGTATCAAGATTGAATATTGTTAACGGTAGCTGTTAATCTTATCCTGAAAAGGGTAAAATGTTAGCTAAAATACAAAGTCATGTTGCATGAAATGTATGATGTAATGTATTTTATTTATAAATGTTTATGATATATGGATGCAATGTATGTGTATGTGAGCTAATCTGCTGCATTGTTGTTGGATTGAAAAAAAAATTCTTGAACGTTGATGAGGATATGTAAGTATAAGTCTTCATGTTGTGAACTCTAGGTGTTGATGAATTTCCATTTTGAGAAATAAACTTTGTTGTAAGGGCAATGCCATGTGCTGTTTGTAAAATCTTATTGGGGAATCCTGAGAAATTTGACGACTTCTACTGGGGATCAATAATTTGAAACTTTGTTCTGCTGGGGATTTAAATGACGTACTGGAGGGGATTACTTATGGAATAGCCTAGAGACATTTCTCTATCCTTTCAACCTATCAATAATTGTCTTTCCTATTTTGTTTTATTTGTAAACAGTAATTATGTTCAAATGCATATGTTCAACAATGAATCATTGGACGTTTTTGTAGACAAAACACAAGCGTAAAGAAAAACAGATAGTTTTTTTTGCACTTTCAAAGAGATATCTTTGTATTGACTTTGAGTAAGTATTTTTTGTACAAGGAGACAAACATTCTAGTAAGAGAATGCTGTCGTAAAAATGAAAATTTTGATACAAAGAAAAGATAACTATGTGTACAAGAATCCCATGGGGTTTCCATTATGCTATAGCCTTCGTTTCTCCGAGCGTCTTGTCTATTTGTTGCCTCGTCCAAAGATGATTGAATTGATCAGAACCTCTGAGTTTGGTGGAAGCTAAAGGTTGTCCGTAAAGTGATCCAACAAAACATAGTCATATGCTTTAATTCCCTAACTTTTTCCTGGACCGCCCTTTTGGGTTTACAGTCCACCGGAAAACCCTTTTTTTCCCAAGTCGCCCTTTCGAGTTTTCAAATTGCCGGGTGTACAAATTTTTTTTTATCCCTAGTTTTTGCCCGAACCCTTTTGGTTCGCCGGGATGCCCTTGTTTTTCCTAGGTATGTCAACCTAGCGGGTCTCTTATGCGTAATATCTTTTGACTATGTCCGCGTTAGCAGGGTGTGGAAGGTCGTCTCCATCCATGGTGGTCAAGATCATTGCCCCACCGGAAAATATGTTTTTGATTACATATGGTCCTTCATAGGTAGGGGCCCATTTGCCCCTGGGATCACCTTGTGGCAAGATGATGCGTTTGATCACTAGATCCCTAACTTGATACACTTGGCGTTTGACCTTCTTGTTGAAAGCCTTGATCATCCATTTTTGATACATTTGACCATGGCAAACAATAGTAAGTCTCTTTTCATCAATTAAATTCAGCTGATCAAGTCGAGTCTGGATCCAATTGTCTTCGTTCAACCCTACATCCTTCATAATCCTCAGAGAGGGGATCTGAACCTCAATAGGCAAGACAGCCTCCATGCCATAAACCAAAGAATAGGGTGTTGCCCCGATTGATGTGCGAGCCGTGGTACGATACCCGTGGAGAGCAAATGGTAACATCTCATGCCAGTCTTTGTATGTGACTGTCATTTTCTGTATGATCTTTTTAATGTTCTTATTTGCAGCTTCGACAACACCATTCATCTTCGACCGATAGGGAGAAGAATTATGATGTTCAATCTTGAATTGCTCGCACAAGGAGGTGATTATAGTGTTGTTGAGATTTGTACCGTTATCAGTGATGATCCTTTCGGGGATACCGTACCAGCAAATGAGATTCTGCTTGATGAAACGGGCAACAACGTTCTTGGTGACGGAAGAGAAGGAAGCTGCCTCCACCCACTTTGTAAAATAGTCAATGGACACTAGGATGAAGCGGTGTCCATTGAAGGTTGTCGGCTTGATTTCCCCAATCATATCTATTCCCCACATAGCAAAGGGCCAAGGAGCCGTCAAGACATTCAGAGGAACCGGAGGTACGTGCACCTTGTCAGCATAAATTTGACACTTATGGCAGGTTCGAGAGTGTTGATAGCAATCTGCTTCCATGATAGACCAGTAATAGCCTGCCCGTAGGATTTTCTTTGCCATCGTATGCCCACTAGAATGGGTGCCAAAAGTGCCTTCATGTAATTCAGCCATGATCTTTTCAGCTTCAACCTTATCTACGCACCTAAGTAACACAGAGTCATGATTGCGTTTGTACAGGATGCCATTACTAAGGAAGAACTTAACAGAAAATCTCCTTAAGAACTTCTTATCATTGATTGAAGCTCCTTCTAGATATTCTTGAGCCTCGAGATACCTCTTGACTTCGTGAAACCAAGGTTGGTCCACTACTTTTTCAGTATTAATTTCGTGACAGTGTGCTGGTTCATCCATTCGTTCGATGGTGATCTGGAGAGCCTCGTTATCCCATTTAAGTTTAAACATAGATGACATTGTGGCTAGTGCGTCTGCTAGCTGATTTTCTTCTTCGGGAAATGCTCGAAGGTAATCTTCTCAAAGTGTGGTAGCAATATCAAAACATGTTCTTTATAAGGGATAAGGTTAGGGTGTTTGGTGTCCCATTACCCTTTGATCTGGATGATGACCAAATCTGAATCTCCAAACACATCTAACGTATGATCTTTTTATTGAAAGCCTTAATCATATGTTTTTGGGACATCTGGCCATGACAAACGGCAGCCAGTCACTTTTCATCGATCAAGTTCAACTGATCCAATCTTGTCTGAATCCATTCGTCTTTGCCTAGGACTTCCTCATTCATAATCCTTAATGAGGGAATCTGAACTTCCACTAGCAGAACAACTTCCATGCCATAGACCAAAGAAAAGGGAGTTTCCCCAGTTGATGTCCGAGCTGAAGTACGGTAGCCATGAAGAGCAAACGGTAACATCTCATGCCAGTGTTTGTAGGTTACTACCATCTTCTGCTAAATCTTCTTAATGTTTTTATTGGCTGCTTCCACTGCGCCATTCATTTTAGGTCTATAAGGAGAAGAATTGTGATACTTGATTTTAAACTGAGTGGAAAATTCTTGTAATCATAACATTGTTGAGGTTAGTCCCATTATAGGTGGTGATCCTTTCGGGGATACCATAGTGGCAGATGAGGTTGTGTTTGATGAACCTGGCTACCATGATCTTTGTGACCGAGGAAAATGAGGCGGCTTCGACCCATTTAGTGAAATAATCGATAGCAACAAGAATGAAGCGATGTCCATTGGAAGCAGTGGGTTTGATCTCTCCAATCATGTCAATGCCCCCACATTGCAAATGGCCACGGAGCGGTCATGACGTTCAGAGGGATAGCAGGCACATGGCAATCAGTCTCCATTGTTGACTAATAGTGACCAGCTCTCATGATTTACTTGGCCATAGTATGTCCGCTAGAGTGAGTCCCAAAGAGACCATCATGCATGTCTTCCATAATTTCCTCTGCCTCCTTCTTGTCCACACATCGGAGTAGAGTAGACTCATGGTTGCATTTGTACAATATTCCATTACTTAGGAAGAATTTGGCTGAAAATATTCGTAAGAACTTTCTATCATTGATGGATGCTCCTTCAAGGTACTCTTGTGCTTCAAGGTATCTCTTCACCTTATGGTACCATGGCTTTTTTGTGTCAGTGTCGAGCTCATAGCAGTGTGCAGGTTCGTTGAATCTCTCAATTGTAATTATAGGAGCTTCATTGTCCCATTTGACCTTGAACATAGAAGACATTATGGCCAAAGCATCGGCTAACTAACTTTCTTCCCTAGGGAAGTGTTCAAAGGTGATCTCTTCGAAGTAAGGAATCAGAGACAGCACGAGTTCTTTGTAAGGAATGAGATTAGGGTTTTTAGTGTCCCAATCTCCTTTTACTTGGCTAATCACTAGATTAGAATCCCCAAACACATTCAAATGCTTGATCCTTAAATCAATGGCAACCTTCAGACTCAAAATGCATGCTTCGTACTCGGCCATGTTGTTTGTACAATCGAAGCATAGTCTGGCAGTGAAAGGAGTGTGGAAACCTTCAGGGGAGATTATCACAACACCAATTCCATTACCCAAAGCGTTTGAAGCCCCATAAAATACCATAGTCCATCGGGATCCTTGTTCACGTCCGTCATATGGTCCAGATTTCCCGCAGTCGGTCACTAGCATGATATTCTCATCCGGGAAGTCAAAGTTCATAGACTGATAATCATCAACAACTTGATGGGCCAAATGATTTGCCAATACACTTCCCTTGATGGAATTTTGCGTTGTTTATTGAATATCGTATTCAGTCAAAATCATTTGCCATCTAGCTATTCGTCCGGAAAGAACAGGTTTCTCGATGTACTTGATAGGGTCCATCTTAGAAATCAGTAGAGTGGTATGAGTCAACATATACTGTCTTAGTCGAAAAACAACCCATTCCAGAGCACAACAAGTTTTCTCGAGTAGTGAATATTTGGTTTCACAGTCGGTAAACTTTTTTCTCAGGTAGTAAATATCATGCTTTTTTCGGCCCGACTCATCATGTTGGCCCAAAACACAACCCATAGAATTCTCTAGCACCGTCGAGTACATGATCAAGGGAATTCCTTCAACTGGAGGCATGAGAATAAGAGGTTCTTGCAGATATTATTTGATTTTGTCTAAGGCAGCTTGGCATTCATCATTCCATCTGACTACTTGATATTTCTTCAAGAGTTTGAAGATTGGCTCACAAGTAGCAGTTAAGTGAGATATGAAGCGGGCGATGTAGTTAAGACGACCCAAGAATCCTCTAACCTCCTTTTTAGAGTGGGGGACTGGAATTTCTTGGATGGTCTTTACCTTTCCAGGATCGACTTTGATGCCTTTACCACTGACAACAAAACCTAGAAGCTTTCCAGACCGTACTCCGAATGTGAATTTATTAGGGTTCAACCTCAACTTGTACTTTTTCAGCCTCTCGAATAGCTTGTATAGGTGATCGATATGTTCCTCTTTGGTTTGTGATCTTGCAATCATATCATACACATATACCTCTATCTCATGATGGATCATGTCATGAAACAAAGCCACCATAGCCCTTTGATATGTTTCCCCTACATTCTTTAATCCGAACGGCATGACCTTGTAGCAAAAGGTGCCCCATTGCCTAACGAAAGTGGTCTTCTCCATGTCTTCGGGAGCCATCCTAATTTGATTATAGCTGGAGAAACCATCCATGAAAAGAAGACTTTATGCTGAGCGGTGTTATCAACTAAGACATCAATATGATGTAGAGGGAAGTCATCCTTGGGGCTTGCCCTATTCAGATCCCTGTAATCTATGCACATACAAACCTTTTTGTCTTTCTTTGGTACTGGCACCACATTTGCAACCCATTGGGGATAAGATGTCACAGCTAAGAATCATGCGCCAAATTGTTTCATCACCTTAGCTTTTATCTTTTCGGACATGTCAGGCCTCATGCGACGAACTTTTGTTTGACAGTAGAACAATCTTCCTTTGTCGGCAGACGATGAACTACAATATCGGTATCCAACCCTGGCATATCTTCATACGACCAAGCAAACACTTCCACATAGTCACGCAACATCTGAACCAATCTGCTCTTGTGACTGCTTCCTAGGTTAACGCCGATCTTGACCTCTTTCTTTTCCATCTCGGTACCTAGATTGATGACTTCAACTGACTCTTCAAGGGGCTGAATAACTTTTTCCTCTTATAATAGAAGTCTGGCTAGTTCTCCCAGTATTTCACAATCTTACTCGCCTTTGTCTCCGGCTTGGTTAATCGGATGTTTGAAATCATAGTTGGAAATAGTAGAGTCATTGGCAATGAGATCCGGAGTGGACGAGGACCTGCAAGAGTGTGTGTGTGTGTGCATGTAAGACACATGGCTATTTTGAAAAATGCATTGAAGAAAAAGAAAGACAATGAGCACAAAAGTTTGAATGCAAAAAAGTACAATGGTTTGTATTGAATGATCATATGATAAAATGAACATAAATAAAACCCTTGACAAATGGACCATAATGCCCCGGGCCAGGCACATGGCTTAAAAGTCATTGTTTAATATTACAGACAAAATGTTCTTGAATTAATAGAAAGCAATAAACAAGTAATTACTCCTCAATGAAGGAGATGGGAACGAAGTCCTTTGCATGCTAATTGTTGAGCTCTATTTTAGTAGGGTATATCCATTCTTCAAATGCATCCTCATCATCAGAATCACCCACAGCATTAGCTTCATGACTTCCAATACAGAGAGGGGGCTTCCTCGAAAGAGCGCACCTCACTTCTTTCTGAGCCTTGATAGTGAAACACAAACCATATTTGTCCGCTTTGAATGGGATCTTGGGGAGTTTCCCCTAAGTATCACAACTTCCTTCTTCGACTGTGGCACGAGAATCTCTAAACGAAACCATCTTTGGCATGACCTTAACATCTTTGGACACATCATAGGAAAATTTGGCAGTAGCAACCATTGGTGGCACAACTTCAAAAGCCTGACACGTGGTTTCTATAAATTCGCCATCCATATCCACATATTTGAAAGAGTTGATGTGGCTTACCATGAACTCCTCCTCACCACAGCCAGTGACAATCCTTCCTTTGACCGAATACTTGAGCTTTTGATGAAGGGTTGACGTTATTGCCCCTGCTTCGTGGATCCAAGGGAGACCCAACAAACAAGAGTAAGAAGGACGGATATCCATGATGTAGAAAGTAGATTTTAAAATCTTTGAGCCCAACTTGATCGGGAGATCCACCTCTCCATGAACTGTCCTTTTGGACCCATTGAAAGCCCTCACAATAATATCACTTGGTTTCAAAACCAGTCCTTCACAGTCTAAACGGTCCAAAACCACCTTGGGTAGCACATTTAAAGAAGAGCCAGTGTCAAACAGAACATGTGCTAGGGTAGTCCCCCTACATTCAACAAAAACATGCAGAGCTTTGTTATGGTTCTTTCCCAGTGGTGTCAGATCAGCATCTGAGAACCCCAAACCATTGTCGCCCGTCAAGCTTGCCACACAATTTTCAAACTGGTGTGTTGTGGTCTCATGATGGACATGAGCCTTCTTCAAGAATTTGATTAACGCCCGAGCATGAGCATCAGAACAAAGTAGCAAAGATAACATAGAAATCTTGGAAGGGGTTTTCCCCGGCTTCTCCACTATCTTGAAATCACTCTTTTTTATAATTTTCAAGATCTCATCCATTTCTCGAGCGGAAGGTTCCTCAGCCGCAATGTCTTTCGCGGGTATTTCTGTTTCAACAGGCTCAACTACTTTCTCCTTTCCCCTTGTGTCAGCACTAAGCTTAGCAGTGGTGATGTGGACAAGTGCCTTTGTAGCAGTTGGTAGTGAGATGTTGGGTGAAAAGATTCTCCCAGTTCTGGTCACCTTACTAGAGCCAGTAATGATACAAATTTCATCAACTTTGCTTTCTTCAATCCAAGCGTCTTACTTTATTCCATGGTAAAACAGCTCAGCACCATAGTTCCATGGCACTGCTTTGTTGGAAGAGTACGGAATTGGCCCGGGGGCGGTAATTATCAGAGGAGCAATAGTCGGTTCATTAGAAAACTTGATAGGACCCTTGGAGGAGATCCTAAGAGGCTTGTTTGAGATCGTTATGATGGAGAGGTCTTCAAACTTATTGGTCAATCTTTTGGCGGACAGAGTCTTCTCAAATAGGATCTCATGGCTATTCATCAGGCGTTGAATACCTTCCTTCAGCCCTTTGCATCCATTGAGTTGTGTGGCGCAACAATCGCAATCCTTCAAACAGCCAGGGAAAATCCCAGCTTTCAGCAGATTCTTTTTGATAATGTTTAACGGAGTAGTCAAGTCTTCGATAGAGGAAACAAAAATGGTATCTTCAATAGCATTGACACCCTTTCCATGGTTTGGAATTGGTGCCTTTATCATATTGGGAATTGGAGGCGGATCAAATTCGATGGTTTTGTTGTCTATTAAGTCTTGAATTTTATTCTTTAGCGCCCAACATTGGTTAGTCTCATGCCCGAGACTATTCGAGTGATATGCACACTTGGTATTCATATTGTATTTAGGTGAAGAGGTATCTAGATTAGCCGGAGGATCACGCAATGTCACCAAATTAGCCTTTAATAGGTGTTGTAATGCTTGGGATAGAGACATGCATATCCTTTTATATTATCTTCGTGGAGCCTCAAATCGTTGATGATTGGAAGATTGTCTTTGAACAGGCGGTGGGTTGGAAATCCGAACAACATTAACGGACGGATGATCATCCTTCTTGGTACGAGCCCTTTCCCCATACACAACATTCGTTTCTTTTTTCCAGGTAAAAGGTTTCTTTACGGGATTGGAGGTGGAAGCAGATGCTATGGGAATCTTCTCACTTTTGATACCGCTTTCAACTCGATCACCGGTTAAGATCATCTCGGTGAAACCAGAAGAAGATAAACCAACCAATAAGTTGAAAAGTGGACCAGATAAAGTTCCCATAAACATATTAATGTGCTCCATGTCGGTTAACGACGGTTGGACCCTACTGGCAAGATCCCTCCATTTTTGGGCGTACTCTTTGAACCCTTCACTCTCACCCATTGTCATGTCTTACAGTTGAACTCTTGTCGGCACCAGGTCGGTATTGTACTTGTATTGGTGGTAGAAAGTGGTGGCTAAGTCTTCCCATGTATGGATATGGGAACCCTCCAATTGGTAAAACCACTCTAGTTGCATCCCAGCCAAGATTTCTTGAAAGAAGTGAACCCAGAGTTTCTTGTCGGCGATATGTAGTTAAATTTTGCGCCCATAAGACTTCAGGTGAAGATTTGGGCAGGAAACCCCATCATATTTAAAGAAGACTGGTATTTGGAATTTGTGGGGAATGACAACTCCAAATATTAAACCCAAATCGTCAAAATCCAAACCAGGGACGACTTGAATCTCAACGGCCTTCAGTCTGTCCTCTAGTTGCTTGTACTTAACATCAGCAGGAGGATACTGCTCGTCAAAATAATCCTCATCATCGAACGCTTGATCATTGATGCACCCAGCCTGGGTACTCCTTGCTTCTCCAATTTGATTTCCGTCTTCCTCAGACGAGTCTTCCACTACTGGTATCTGACGGATCGGCTCTCTGAATCTCTTACCCATATTGACTAGGGCTTTCCTTATTGGTTTCTTTTTGGATGCAAAAAACATCATCAACTCTTGTTTCCCCTTGGCCAGGGTCAGTAGAGTCTCTTGAAACGGAGAGTTTTGTGCTTGTAGGTCTTTCACTATTTTCTCGATATCCATCTTGCTGAAATAAACAGCAGAAAGATAAGGAAACCTGTCGTGGAAAACCCGTTATGTTATGATGCATGGAAGATGTGTATGCAAATAATTTCAAGGATTTATGAAATTTAAATTTGTATAGACAAAGAATGAACAAACGTCAAATTTCATTAATTAGTTCAAAATGACTACATCGTGCCTCTTGGGCTTACAAAATAAATCTCTAAGATATAAAGGTCGAACGCATCCTCTTCGGCGCAAGATAGGCGTTCAAGCTTTGTTCTTCACGGAGTTGCTTTGTAAGTTCCATAACCTTTTTCTCGCTTGCGTAGAATTGAGCTTAGAAGATATCTCGTTCTTCCTTTAGCTAAATCAACCCTTTTGCAAGTCTTCAAGAAAAGTAGGCATGTTGGGATGGAGGACAGTATACCTGACATCTTCTTCAGCCATAATGTGATCGGTGGAAATAGAACTGACTGTTTGGAATGCTGGTTCGCGTTTGCATTTCGCAAAATGTCGCGGTAAGCAAGAGTCGCCACCTTATTTTATTTTATCCAACAAGGAAAGGACAAAAGCACAGAAAAATTCCTTTTCGAGATGTTTCTCGGGTTCGGGAGGTAGATTATAGAAAGGGAAGGTGTTAGCACCCTTTCTATCCGTGGTTATCCACGGGCTCTTAGGTACTTGCTCATTGTGTTTTCAAAAAGTTTTGCTTTTCTTGTGTTTGTGGGTTTTGAAAAAGTTTTGTTTGAAAACTTCGATTTAACTCTTGTTTCTGTCCTCAAGAGTGTATGAAGTGTTGTTTGAAAACTTTGTTTGAAAAAGTGTAAGTGCGAAAAAGTTGTTTTGTTTTGAAAGAGCAAGTACATGAGAACCTCTACCTACTCAAAAGGAATTAAACTATGTAAATGTCCTTTAGACAGTGCTATCCCACTATTGAGGAGTAGGTAGCACCGTCGTTAGGGTTTTCGGGTCAATTCGATTAAGGGACATGTGGTTACTAAAGCAACGTTAGGACGCCTTAGCGGTAACCCTAATGTCTTAGATCATTTTATCCGAGGCAACCATTTCGAGGCAACTTTGATCTTTAGACAGGAGGGCGACCTCTAAAACTTCCTATACTCAATGACCATGTCGAGGCAACCAAGTGAGGCGTACCCTAAGAGTGGCATGTGCGAGTGTGTTAGGTTTCAGTTGTGTTATCTTTGTGCATGTTATGGTGAGCTACAATTGATTTTAATTTAAGAGAGATCTTGTCATGCATAGCCTATTATTCATACATCTAGCAGTTAATGGTTGCGGAAAATAAAACTAAGCTATTACAAGGCGTCGGGTATTTACATCGCCAAAAACAAACCCTTGAAAAGTAAATTGCGGAAAATAAATAAAAGCGATAAGAGGGTCCTAAACTATTACATCCTCGGAACAAATACAATTATATGGATAAAAAAAGTAATATGCGCGAGAAAAAAATTAAATCGAAGAGTTTTTTAGGGTTTTGACCCTTTTTTAGGAAAGAAAGAGATTTTTTTGTTATTTCTTGTATTTAATTAAATTAAACCTAAACTAATTAATTAATTAAATAAAAAGAAAAATATTTTTGGGTTTTTTTGAATTTTTAAGGGAATAAAAATAAAAGGACTAAATATATTAAAAAACCTAATTCTAATTTATTTTAATTTATTACAAAAAATGTTAGTATTATGCCTAATTAGAAACTAAATAAATTATGTTAATATTTATTTACAAAATAAACTAATTAAATTTAATAAATAAAAATATTGTGTTTTTTGTTTTCTGATTTTATTAAGAAAAATAACAATTATTTTGTTAGCAATTAATTAGGAATAATAAAAATAAAGCAAGTAAGTAAAATAAAAAATAATGAGAAGAAAGTAGAATAAACCAAGGTGTATTGGGTCCAAAGAGGGGGTCTGAATGGCAATTGTCTGGGCCCAACGTAGGCAACCCTGTTGACTTTCAGAATCCAGCGCGTGCTTGTTGACCAGGGAGCATGGTAGTCCTTCAATCCTAGCCACTGGATTAGATCTGAAGCCACTTGGACAACATCTGGATGAGGGCGTATGATGGGCCCTGCTTTGAGTGTTGCATGGGATTTCCTGAAACAAAATTGCAATAACGTTTTGGGGGACCTGGGATTCGAACCCAGGTCCCAAGGGATAATGCTTGAACCTGCTTGCCAACTCAATTGCGCTGTTTCTTTGTTATTATAATAAGAAGAAATTATTATATATGAAAATAATCAAAAATGCTGTAAATAAAAAATAAAACGCGCGCTTTTCAAATAGGCCAATGGGAGGGCGACGTGTGGTCGTCTTCTTCCTCAAACCCTTGTATTTGTTTCCTGCGGATTTGATTCCGCATCAAAATCCGTGGCTTATTCCTAAAATCCACCTTAGGCTATGAAAATGCCATCTAAGGCCATGGCTGATCTCGTCTCTGCCTCCTGATCACTCCTATACCAATTATTGTGGCCAATTTCCCCTGTATCAAAAACACCTAAAAAGCAAGCATATGAACCCTAGAATCGGGCATCACAGTATAGGGCATAAAAACAAAATCGAATATTGCAGTCATGTTAGAAATCAAACAATAAACATGAATATGCCAATGTTTTGAAGAAAAAGTGCAAGAACTAGAAGTTAGGATTCCATGTTCAGAGGCCAGTTCGCGAGGACTTACAGCGCTATTTAGGAGGTCTTGAGGTCTGGTTTTGATTGCTTTTGCTTCACAGGGTATCAGGCTAGAGAGCTACGTTCTTCTTTTCGTCTGAAAACGCCTCCAATATCGTTCTTGATCTCACACTTTTTCAAGGATTTTTTGCAATTCGTTCTGGCTGTTTTAGCAGTTCTTAGGTCATGAATTAGGTTTGTGTGGCTTGCTTATGTATAAGGCAATGATTTTAGGTCAAGAGTTGGGCTTATACCCATCTATATTGAAGATTGAATCTTTGATTGACCACCATTGTTAACCTTTCCAAAATTGAATCAAATCTGAGATTTTGTGCACAAAAAGCCAAGACACGAATTTGATTAGGTGTCATATGATATATGAAAGCTGTACAAATCACAAAGATACTATTTCATTGATTTTTGGATTTTATTTGAATTAATATAGATTTAAAATGAATTAAATCAATAAAAATTAAATAAAATAGAAAAATAAATTTTTGATCCTGAAACTAAGTATGGGACACGTGTGTGGCATGACAAGACTAAATCAAATGGAAAAAAGTGGGCCCTTTTGTCAAAAATTGGTGTTTTTAGGATAGTTGACTTTTGGAAATTTTGGAAAAATGCCCAACTTCAACAATGCACAACATCTTCAATTTTGAACTTTTAGAGGTGCTCTTGGACTTTTTAGAAACCTAGAGATGTCCTCTAATCAACCTTTTCGGTATCATCTCATTTTGATCTTCCATTCTCATGTTATAAGCTTTGGAACAAAAGGTGTTTTTGTTGACTTTCAAAAATGCCCTATAATGTCCAAATGTGTAACTTCTTGTGAGTGCATTTTCTGATCTTGGGGTATGAAGATGGATTGTAGGAAATTGCATCCTCTTAAAAATGAGCTTTGGATGGGTCATTTCTCATAAAGTATGAGAAAGTTATGCTTGGTCAAAGTTGAGTTGACTTTTCCTACAAAACCCTAATTTAGCAACTTTTGAATCTTGATGAATTTTGAGCAATCCTTGAGGAGTCATGATCAACCCTTGATCAAATGATGAATTATCCTTCAAAATGAGAATGTTGACAAAAATCTTGAGGTTTGACTGCAAAATGACCATTTTGCCCTTGCAGTTAACTGTAGATCAAATGGAGCTTTTGACTGTGCAAGCTGGCACTGTGAGTCTTGAAACTTGGCATGTAGGTGCTTGAGAATGTATATAGGCCTATGAGACTTGATTGAACCATTAAAAACCCTAAATTCCTTGAAAGAACCAAAACCCTAATTTTGAATTGACTGCCTTAGGAGGTGACTTGACTGTACAACCCTTGAGCCATTTTGAGTAATTTGAGGATCATTCTTGACAAATCTTGAGGAATATGGGAGGGAAAATTTTGGGGTACAACAGTTGCCCCTGTTCAATCTTCTTAAAGCTGAGGATGTAGATTGGCTTGCGTGCCTTTCGTGATCCGAAGGTGGAAGATGATTGAACACTGAAGTGCTTAGAAATTTGCACTCGCATGGTGTAGTATCAGCAATGTGATGTCGGGAACGGGCTTACAGATGCCATTTGGAGATTGTTGGTAGAAGGATGGACTTATAGATGCCATATGGAGATTGTTTGTTGAATTTTAATTTTGTAAGTTGAAAGAGGGAACCTGTGTAGGGTTGCCTGATGATGAGCCCGTGTAAAACTGCACCTTGGAAGGAAGGAACCTGTGTAGGGTTGCCTGATGATGAGCCTGTGTGAAACTGCATCTTGGAAGGAAAGAACCTGTGTAAGGTTGACTGATGATGAGTCTGTGTGAAACTGCGCCTGAAAGAGAGAAGGAACCGGTGTAGGGTTGCTTCATGATGGTCAAGTAGATGATTGTCCTGTCTGGTTTCAGGTATTAATCTCTGACCAGAGAAATAAAGTCTTCCTATCTTGTTACAGGTATTAATCTTCATTCTCTTCATGTAGATAACTTTCCTGGCTTGTTACAGGTATTGATCTACAATTAGTCGTCCACATATGCTTTTCCTGGCTTGTTACAGGTATTAATCTGGAACTTGAAAAGTTTGGCCGATGAGATAGTTGTCCTGGCTGGTTACAGGTATTGATCTCTGACCTGAGAAAGAAAAATAGTTTTCCTGGCTTGTTACAGGTATTAACTTTCAATCTCTTCGTGTAGGTGGTTTTCCTGGCTTGTTTCAGGTATTAACCTACAATCAGTCGTCCACAGATGTTTTCTTGGCTTGTTACAGGTATTAATATGGAACTTAAGAAAGGTTGGTCGAGGAGATAGTTATCCTGGCTTGTTACAGGTATTGATCTCTGACCTGAGAAATGAAGATCTTTCTGGCTTGTTACAGGTGTTAATCTTCAATCTCTTTGTGTAGATGACTTTCCTGGCTTGTTACAGGTATTGATCTACAATCAGTCGTCCACAGATATTTTCCTAGCTTGTTACAGGTATTGATCTGGAACTGCAAAGGTAGATGGTAATCATCTTTTAATTGACTTTTTCTTGAAAAGGTAAAACGTTAGTCGTATGCCATGTCATGATGTATGAAATGCATGATGTCATGATGTTTTCAAAAATAAATGAGATCGTGTCGTATGCACTTTATCATGTGAAATGTTTATGAATGTATTTTCGTCTGGGAAAATAAATCCTTGACAAATGCCGGGGAGTTTGTTACATCCTGGGCTGATGTTGAAGAGTATGGTTGAATTCTTCGTTTCCACTGGGGATGATGCACGAAGATGGTTGCAAGCATAAACCTGTAGGAGAATATGACTCCTGTTGGGGAATAAACCTGGTGAAGAGATTACTCTGCAGGGAATTACTCTGTGGGAAGAGATGTTGTGCTGAGATTTTAACGATGACTCCGCTGGGGATTCCGTCGATAAGCTTTGTTGGGGATTTTGATGAACTCCGCTGGGGATAGAAAGAACTTCGCTGGGGATGATCTTTCTGTTGCAACTTGCTGAGGATAACCCAGTTAAACTCTTGTGAGGATAACCTCTGAATTTGGCTGAGGAGATGCATTTATACTCTGCAGGGGACAAGCTTCCAGAATTTACTGGGGAAGATGATTCAACTCTGGCGGGGAAGCTTTTTTAGACTGCGCTGGGGAAATGGCTCCCCTGGGGGTATCTGGTATTCCGCCGGGGAACATTCTTATACTCTGTTAGGAATATTAAGACTGCCGGGGATGCTCTCTATGCTTGTTGGAGAATATCCTTATACTCCGCTTGGGAATATTAAGACCTTCTGCGAATACCGAGCCTTTTCAGGGCTGAGGATAGGCCAACTCTGCTTGGGGGAGAGTATTGCTGATTCCTTCGTGGTTGCAAGTCTTAGTGGGGAGAGCTTCCATTACTGTCTTACTCATGGGGAGTGAAGGTATCTTGGTCATATTCTTCAGTTGAACCTACCCTGGTACCTTGGTGGACAGAGCAACTAGACCGCTTAGACAATTCTTATTGCCCCTACTTCTGATATCGCTTGTAATTAATCCTTTGTTTCGCATGCAAATACTTATGAGCCATAATTAATGTCAAATGCATATATCAAAAATGAACATTGGACATTCTTTACAAAACAAAACATATAAAGGAAAAAACAATTTGCAATTTGTCTGAAAAATGAGCTTGTATTGATTTTGAAGTTTGCCTGTAAATAGGCGTTTTTGTACAAGAGGCTGACGTCTTAGTAAGAGAACGCCGCCGAGCAAATAGAATTTATACAATTTGTGAAAAGAACACAAAACAGCTATGTTAATAATCCCACTGGGTTCCAACTCTGCTATCGCCTTTATATCTTCAAGCATCTCATCACTTTGCTGCTTAGTTGAAGATGAATCTGATTGATGGGTGCCGTCCGAGCCTGATAGTTGATGCCAAAGTCTGGATGCAGGGTGATCCAATGAGACATAGTGTTACGCTTATCCCTAACTTTTGTCTGGACCTCCCTTTCGGGTTTTCAGTCCACCGGGATACCCATTTTTGCCCAAGCCGCCTTTTCAGGTTTTCGACTTGCCGGGTGTACAAATTTTTCTTTTTTTCATCCCTTATTTTTGCCCGAACCCTTTTGGTTCGCCGGGAAGCCCTTATTTTTGCCTAGCCAGTCAACCTAGCGGGTCTTTAATCATGCGTAGTATCTTTTTACTATGTCTGCATTGACGGGGTGAGGAAGGTCGTCACCATCCATGGTAGTTAGAATCATCTCTCCTCCTAAGAAGATGTTCTTAACCACAAATGGCCCTTCGTACGTAGGGGTCCATTTTCCCCTGGGATCACCTTGAGGTAGAATGATGCGCTTGATTACCAGGTCCCCAACTTGATACTCTTGTCATCTGACTTTCTTGTTAAATGCCTTGATCATCCGTTTTTGGTACGTCTGACCATGACAAATAGCAGTGAGTCTTTTTTCGTCAATTAGGTTCAGTTGATCAAGCCGGGTCTGGATCCAGTCGTCTTCACTTAAACCCGCATTCTTCATGATCCGGAGAGATGGTATCTAAACTTCAATGGGCAGGACTGCCTCCATGCCATATACCAAGGAGTAGGGTGTTGCCCCTGTTGATGTCCGTGCTGAGGTACGGTACCCATGAAGAGCAAATGGTAACATCTCGTGCCAATCTTTGTAGGTCACTGTCATCTTCTGCACAATCTTCTTGATGTTCTTATTAGCTGCTTCTACAGCCCCATTCATCTTCAGTCGGTAGGGAGAAGAGTTGTGGTGCTGTATCTTGAATTGCTCGCAGAGCTCAGTGATCATCTTGTTGTTAAGATTGGTACCATTATCCGTAATGATCCTCTCTGGTACACCGTATCGACAGATCAGGTTGTGCCGAATGAACCGTGCCACGATGTTCTTGGTTACGGTGGCAAAGGAAGCTGCTTAAACCTACTTCGTGAAGTAATCAATCGCTACCAGGATGAAACGATGCCCGTTGGATGCCGTAGGTCTGATCTCGCCGATCATATCAATGCCCCACATTGCAAAAGGCCAAGGTGCTGTTAAGACGTTCAAAGGAACTGGAGGAATGTGCACCTTATCAGCATAGATCTGGCACTTGTGACATGTCCGAGAATGCTGATAACAGTCGGCTTCCATCGTGGACCAGTAATATCCTGCCCGAAGGATTTTCTTTGCCATGGTATGTCCACTGGAATGAGTTCCGAAAGTACCTTCTCAGAAACTTCTTGTCATTAACGGATGCACCCTCGGGGTATTCTTGAGCTTCAAGGTACCTCTTTACTTCATGATACCAAGATTTTTCTGTTACCTCTTCAATCTCAAGGTCACAACAATGTGCGGGTTCATCCAATTTCCAAATAATGATCCGGGGAGCCTCGTTGTCCCACTTGACTTTGAACATAGAAGACATCGTAGCTAGCGCGTCCCGCCACCTGATTTTCCTCTCTTGGGAAGTATTCAAAGGTTATTTCCTCGAAGTGGGGAAGCAACGTCAATACATACTCCTTGTAAGGAATGAGATTTGGGTGTTTCGTATCCCACTCGCCTTTGATCTGACTGATCACGAGAGCAGAATCTCCGAAGACACTCAGAAACTTGATCCTTAGGTCAATTGTAGCTCGAAGACCCATAATGCAGGCTTCGTACTCCGCCATGTTGTTGGTGCAGTTAAAACACAGTCGGGCGGTGAGCGGAGTATGAGAGCCTTTAGGCGATATGATCACAGCGCCAATTCCATTACCCAAAGCGTTTGAGGCTCCATCAAAGTGCATAGACCATCGGGATCCTTCCTCAGGTCCTTCATCCGGTCCAGGTATCTCGCAATCAGTTACTACCATGATATTCTCGTCTGGAAATTCAAAGTTCATAGACTGGTAATCATCCACTGCCTGATGTGCCAAATGATATGCCAACACACTTCCCTTGATTTCTTTTTGATTCGTGTACTGGATGTCATATTCAGTCAAGATCATCTGCCATCTTGCTATTCTTCCGGACAAGGCGGGCTTTTCGAAGACATACTTGATTGGATCCATCTTTGAAATCAACAGAGTAGTGTGAGTTAACATATACTGTCTTAGTCGGCGAGCAGCCCATACCAAAGTGCAGCATGTTTTCTCGAGTAGTGAGTATCGGGTCTCACAGTCGGTAAACTTTTTGCTAAGGTAATAAATAGTGTGCTCTTTTCGGCAAGACTCGTCATGCTGACCCAACACACATCCCATTGAGTTGTCAAGTACTGTCAAGTATAAGATTAGAGGTCTCCCTTCAACCAGTGGCATTAGAATGGGTGGCTTCTGGAGATACTCTTTGATTCTTTCGAAAGCAGCCTGGCATTCATCGTTCCAACGTACCACTTGATCTTTCTTCAGTAGCTTGAAGATTGGCTCACAAGTAGCGGTTAGGTGCGAGATGAATCGGGCAATGTAGTTTAGGCGTCCTAGGAAGCCTCTGACCTCTTTCTCAGTCTTGGGAGCTGGCATCTTTTGTATGGCTTTCACTTTGGCAGGGTCCACTTGAATACCTTTGTCGCTTACGACGAAACCTAGTAGTTTTCCAGATCTCACCCCGAAGGTGCACTTGTTTGGATTTAATCTCAGCTTGTACAACTTCAACCAGTCAAACAACTTCTGTAGATGGTCAAGGTGTTCCCCCTCAGTTTGGGACCTCGCAATCATATCGTCGACATATACTTCGATCTCATGATGGATCATATCATGAAACAGAGCAACCATGGCACGCTGATACGTTGCCCCAGCATTTTTCAACCCAAAAGGCATGACCTTGTAACAAAAGGTGCCCCACTGAGTAACAAAGGTGGTCTTCTCCATGTCTTCAGGAGCCATCTTTATCTGATTATAACCAGAGAACCCGTCCATGAAGGAGAATACCTTATGCTGAGCAGTGTTGTCAACCAGAACGTCGATGTGAGGCAGAGGGAAGTCATCCTTAGGGATCGCCCTGTTCAAATCCCTGTAATCAACACACATTCGGACCTTACCATCTTTCTTTGGTACTGGAACCACATTTGCGACCCACTGAGGGTAAGAAGTTACTGCTAGAAAACCGGCGTCAAATTGTTTCATAACCTCAGCTTTGATTTTCTCGGACATCTCTGGACGCATACGGCGGACCTTCTGTTTTACCGGAGGGCATTCTTCCTTGGTAGGCAGGTGATGAACCACAATGTCGGTATCCAACCCAGGCATATCTTCGTAAGACCAGGCAAAGATTTCCACGTAGTCATGCAGCATCTGAATCAACCGTTGATCACACTAAACTCCAGATTTGCATTGATCTTGACTTCCTTCCTGTCTGTCTCAGTACCCAGATTTACCGTTTCCACTAGCTCTTCATGTGGCTGAATGGCCCTCTCTTCCTGAAGTAGCAGTCTCGCAAGTTCACCAGGCACTTCGCAATCATCTTCACCTTCGTCTTCGGCTAGGTTGATCGGATTTTCAAAGTCATAACTGGCAGTAACAGTCGTTACCAGTGAGATCCAGAGTGGATTGGGACCTGTATATGTGAGTGTGTGTAAATAGTTGTTTTGAAGTATATAATAAAGAAAGACAAGGAGCGCAAAATTTGAAATGCAAGAAACGTCCAATGCTTTTATTAATGATATATGAAAATGGCACACAAAAGCCCTCACAAATGAAGCCACGGTGCCCCGGGTAAGACACCGGGCCATAAAGTTTCACAATATTGTTTGTTACAAATTCAAAACAAAAGAGTTCATTACTGAGTAACAAAAGTAATAGGGACGAAGTCCTTTGCCGTCCAGTTGTTTGGTCCACCGTTGGTCGTAGGGTAGATCCAACTGTCAAATTCAGATTCCTCCACGTCATCTTCGATGGCATTTACTCCCGAGTTGCTGATGAACACAGGAGGTCTTCCAATCCTTGTACTATGAACAGCCCTTTGAGCTTCTGCAGTGAAACCCAAACCAAACTTGTTAGTCTTCTGAGTGAAATCAGGAAGTCGGCCCCAGTTTTCATACTCACCCTTCTCAATAACAGCCCGGGCATCCTTTAAGGAAGCCATCTTCAAAGGAGAATCTTCAACGATAGTCTTGGCTGATGCCAGTGTCTGAGGAACCTCTTAAAAGTGTTGAAATGGAGTCTCAATAAACTCCTCATCCATCTCTATGTATCGGAACGAGTTGAGGTGGATGACCATGTACTCTTCCTCCCCCTGTACTGTCACAATCTTCCCTCTGATCGGGTACTTCAGCTTCTGATGGAGTGTGGAGGTCACAGCTCCTGCCTTATGGATCCATGGACGACCCAGCAAACAAGAATAGGACGGTCAAATGTCCATCACATAGAATGTAGAATCGAAGACTTGAGAACCAACTCTAATTGGAATATCGACTTCACCATGCACCATCCTTTTAGACCCATCAAAGGCCCGGACAACAATGTTACTTGGCTTTAGCTCCAGCCCTTCGCAATCCAACCTGTCTAGAGCTTTCTTGCGCAAGACGATCAACGAGGACCCCGTGTCAACCAACACATGTGCAAGAGTAGTGCCCCTGCATTCAATGGAGACATGCAGGGCATCGTTATGGTTCTTCCCTTTAGCAGTCAGATCAGCGTCAGAGAAACCCAAACCATTATCAGCAGTTAAATTGGCCACACAATCGGTAAACTGATCAGCTGATGTCTCTTGTGGCACATGGGCAGTCTTCAGAAAGGTAATCAGAGCCTTGGCATGGGCCTCTGAACACAACAACAGCGATAACATAGAAATCTTGGATGGGGTTTGCCCCAGTTACTCAACTACATTAAAATCACTCTTCTTAATAATCTTCAGAATCTCTTCCATCTCTTGTTTGGAAGCTTCAACAGTGGTTGTCTTTGGCGCCTCCGTCTGGGCAGGCATATCAGTGGCGATCCCTTTGCCCTGAGCGTCAGATGACTCGGCGACAGGGGTAGAACTAAGAACTTGATCAGGAACGGCATTAGGCACACTTGCAGGTGTGATGACAATAGGTCTTCGGACAGTTGGTGGCGCAATATCAGGTGAGAAAAGTCTGCCACTGCGGGTGACTTTAGCAGGCCCGGTAATGTTGCTGACGCCGGTATTAGTATCAAACTCTTGCTTAACTCCAAGAACATAAACATCTGCCCCATAGTGCCAAGGGACAGCTTTGTCAGAGGTGTAGGGAATAGGCCCCGGAACAGTGATGATTATGGGTGCAATCTTCTAAACAGACGTAATTCTGACAGGCTTCCTCGAGGGAGCCTTGGGAGAATTGTTGAAAATGGGGATAATGGAAACTTCTTCAGTAGGGGTGGCAGGAACAACAATCTTCTCAAACAAAATCTCCTTGTTATCCATCAGGTTTTGGATGCCTGACTTCAAAGATGGGCAACCAGTAAGTGAAACAGAACACAGACGACAACCTTCACTATATCCCGGAAATAAACTGGCTAGCAATAGGTTCCTCTTGACAGTCATCAGCAGGGTAACAATATCATCCACAGAGGCTACAAACAAGTCTTCCTCTATAGCATTTACTCCATGTTTAGGCATGGGAGCAGTCACAACATTGGGCCTCTCGGGCGCCTCGAACTCAATCTCCTTTGCATCGATTAGATCCTGAACCTTATTCTTCAAAGCCCAACAATCATCCGTATTATGCCCCGGGCTGTTAGAGTGATACGCGCGGCAGGCGTTAGGATTGTACTTTGGGGATGTTGTGGTTGAAATCTTCGGAGCTTCTTTTAGAGTCACCATATTGGTTGTCAGTAACTGCGGCAATATCTGGGACAAGGTCATGCTGAGACGAGTGAACTGCCTACGAGGCCTCTCACCCCTTTGTTAGTTGTGATGCTGAGGAGTACTAGCCGGTTTTGAAATAACCACCGCGTTGACAACTTGGCGGTGTTCAGATCTATTCTGTCTCCTTGAACCATAGACATCACTAGATTCTTTCTTGAACGACTTCTTCTCAGTGCTCGATGAGGCACCCTTCTGTATCTTCCCAGCCTTGATACCAGCTTCAATCCTCTCACCAGTCAAGATAAGGTCTGTAAACCCGGCTGAAGAGTTTCCAATCAAATGGTTAAAGAATGGACCAGACAGGGTCCCCAAAAACATATCAACAAGTTCACGATCAGTTAAAGGTGGCTGCACCCTTCCGGCAAGGTCTCTCCATTTTTGAGCATACTCTTTAAATCCTTCACCCGTCCCTATTGACATACCCTGGAGTTGGGTACGCGTAGGAGCGAGGTCGGAATTATATTGATATTGCTTATAGAACGCAGTAGCCAAATCTTCCCAGTTACGGATACTGGCTCCATCCAGCTGATAGAACCACTCCAGCTGAGTCCCTGAAAGACTGTCCTGAAAGAAATGTGTGATCGGTGGAAATAGAACTGACTGTTTTTTAAGCTGGTTCACAAAATGTCGCGGTAAGCAAGAGTCGCCACCGTCTTTTATGTTCTCCAACATGGAAAGGACAAAAGCACAACAAAATTCCTTTTCGAGAATGTTTCTCGGTTCGGGAAGTAGATTTATAGAAAGGGAAGGTGTTAGCACCCTTTCTATCAGTGGTTATCCACGGGCTCTTAGGTACTTGCTCACTATGTTTTCAAAAGATGTTTGCTTTTCAAATGTATATGGGTTTTGAAAAAGTTCGTTTGAAAAACTTCTAGGTAACTCTTGTATTTGTCCTCAAGAGTGTATGAAGTATTTGTTTGAAAACTTTTTGAAAGTGTAGGTGCGAAAAGTATTTTTGTTTTGAAAGAGCAAGTACCTAGGAGAAATCTACCTACTCTAAGGAATTAGGCTGTGTAAGAGTCCTTTAGATAGTACTATCCTACTATTGAGAAGTAGGTAGCACCGTCGTTGGAGTTATTCGGGTCAATTCGATTATAGGGACAATGTGGTCACCAAAGCAATGGTAGGATGCCTTAGCGGTAATCCTAATGTCCTAGATCCTTTTTTATCCGAGGCAACCGTTTCGAGGCAACAGGATCTTTAGACAGGAGGGCGACCTCTAAAACACCCTATACTTGATGACCACCTTGAGGCAACCAAGTGAGGCGTACCCTAGGGGTGGCATGTGCATGTGTGTTGTTTCAGTTTATATTTATCTTGTACATGTTATTTGTGAGCTACAGATTGATTTTATTTTTTAGGCAATCTTGTCATGCATAATTAACAGTTAAGAGTGCGGAAAATAAAGTGCGGAAAGGTAAATCTACGCTATTACAAGGCGCGGGTCTATACATCACCAAAAAACAAAACCCGTTTGGAAAATAAATGCGAGAAAAGTAAAGAAAGTGGTAAAGCCTAATTAACTATTACATTTCCGGAGCAGATACATAAATTTAATGAATTAAAATAATAGAATTAAAAATATGCGCGCGAAAGAATTGAATCGGGACGTCTTAGGGTTTTGACCCTTTTTGAGAAAAGAATTGAATTTGTCCTTTTTTGCAATTAACTTAAATATTGAACCTAATAACTAATTAATTAATTAATTAAAAGAAATTTTTTTTTTGTGTTTTTTATGTTTTTAATGAAATAAAATAAAAAAAGAAATTAGAAGTGTCAAAAGAAAAACCCTAGGTCTAATTCATTTTTATTTATTGCAAAAGAAAATTAAAATTAATACCTAATTAAACTAAATTAATTTAAGTTAGTGTTTATTTACAAAATAATTAAACTAAAGTGAAATTAATAAATAATATAAATAAAAACATTTACATTTTAATTTTCTGAATTTTATTGTGAAAATAATATTAATTATGTTAGTTAAATAAATAATAATAATAATTAATAATAATAATTAGTAAAAGAAAATAAAAAATAAAAAAGAAAACAAAAAAGAAAATAAGAAAGAACCAGGGGGTATTGGGCCCTGATGGAGGTCTCTTAGCAATTTTCCAGCCCACTAAGCTTTCAGCCACATTTGACTTTCTGAATGGTCTACGTGCATGTTGACTGAGGAACATGGTGGTCATCCATCCTTAGCCTTTGGATTCACCTTTGTGGCCACTTGGCATGCTGATTTGTGAGGTGTATGATGGACCCTCTTTGGAAACCTGCACACAAGCGTGTAAAGAAAAATAATATGGAATTTTGGGTGGACCTGGGAATCGAACCCAATCCCAATGATGATCAGCCAGGTCACTAACCACTCCACCACGCGCTTGCTTCTGTTAGTATAATAACCAATAAATATAATATAAAAAACATAACGCTAATGTTGGAAAGAGAATCAAGCGCGCGTTTTATTTGAATGGACCAATCGTGGAGCAACACATCTTCATCTCCTTCGCTGAAACCTGCAAAATATATGTTAGATAGCGGGGGTTTTTAACCCCCACAAACTGAAAAAGGAAAAATAGCGATTAGGTCTGTGCGCAATATAAATTCATCGCGAGGGTTCCATCTTGATCGTCTTGTTCAGACAGTTTCGACCATGGGCATTAGGGGTCCTGATTTTTCCTATGTAGCAAAGCCCTAATTTTGAAGCTTGGAAACCCTAAAATCCATTAATGGCGTTTTCTGTTTCAGGGCATCTTAATCCAATTATCTTGTACCAAAAGCTTCGTACAGTCCTTATGAACACAAAACAATTAACAAAAGGTGTCAAATATGCATGAATCAAAGTATATGATTTTGGAAAAATTGTTCAAACCGTGGGTCTGTGTAGAACGTTTTCTTGAGCTTTGGCGCTTGGTTTCGATTGCAAAAGGTTTCTGAGTGTCCCAGCAATGTGTTTGAATCCACAAAAGCCCTTGAATTGGCCTAGAAGTGAGAAAACAGTTTTGACTTTGTTCTTGATTTTTTTCAATATGGTAATGGCTCTTTGAAGCAGTTTTGCACGTGAATGGCATTAGGGTTAAGTTCAGCATATATATGGGAATAGAATTAGGGTACAATCTTGCCAAGGAATCCATTGTATTGAAGTTTCAATATTTGATTGGAAATCAAATAATTTTCAATCTTTTTGATTGACAAAACTTGCCAAACATGGAGATTTTGATGTACTTGATTGATACACGAATTTTCCAGCTTGCCCTGAGTTTATTTGCTTCACAAAAAGATTTGAAAACCATATCTTTGAATTTCCTATATTTTAAATCAATTAAATGAATTAATATTAATAAAAAATCCAATTAATAAATAAAAATAAGAAAATAAACTAAAATAGGCTTGATGGGTCGTGCATATGCTTTGGGTAAAGATTCAAGAAGGAATTTGAGGCCCATTAGCAAAAACAAGGTGTTTTGGGCAAAGTTGACTTTTGCAAATTCCCAAAAATTTCCCAAATTCTCCAATGCATATCTTGCTCAATTTTGATCCTATGAACATGTTCTTGGACATTTTGGAAAGGTCTTGAAGTCCTCTAACCAAGGCCTTTGGTCCCATGTCATTTGGATTTACCAATCTCAAGTTATGGTCTTTGACTTAAAGTGCCTTTTTGTTGACTTTTGAAATTGACCTATAATGTAGAAATTGATAACTTTTTGTGAGAGCATTTCTTGGACTTGGAATGTGAAGATGAGTTGTAGGAAATGTCATCCCCTTCAAAATGAGCATTGGATGGGATTTTTCTGATGAACCATGAAAACGTTATGCCCTGGTCAAGTTACAGTTGACTTTTCAACTGTCCAAAAATAGAAACTTTTGCATCTTTGATAATTTTTGAGCCATGCTTGTGGAATCATGATCAATACTTGATCAAATGATGATTGTGAGCTCAAAATAAGATGTTGACCAAAATTTTTGACTTTTGACTGCAAAATGACCATTTTACCTCTGCAGTTGATTGTGAAGCAAATAGGGTTTTTGAATGTGCAAACTGGCATTGTGAGACTTGAGACTTGACATGTAGATGCTTGACAATGTATGTAGGCCTATGAGACTTGATTGAGCCATTGAAAACCTCAAATTCCTTGCAAGAAACAAAACCCTAATTTTGACTGGCTTAGGAGGCATTTGGACTGTGCAACCCTTGAGAAATCTTGAACCATTTGAAGATGATTCTTGCCAAACCTTGAGGAATATGGGAGGGAAAATTTTTGGGTACAACAGTTGCCCCTGTTCAATCTTCTTAGACCTGAGGATGTAGATTGGCTTGCGTGCCTTTCGTGATCCGAAGATGGAAGATGATTGAACACTAGAGTGCCCAGAAATTTGCACTCGCATAGTAGAATATCGGCAATGTGATGTCGGGAATGGGCTTACAGATGCCATTTGGAAAGATGGTGGATAGGAAGATGGGCTTATAGATGCCATCTGGAGATGTGACAGAACCTTGTCGGGAATGGGCTTATAGATTCCATTTGGAAGTGTAATGGATAGTTGTGGAGATGGGCTTACAGATGCCATCGGGAGGTGTCGATCGCGTAAGAGATTCCTTAGTGAGAACTTGCGTACCTGAGAAAGAAAGATAATTTCCTGGCCTGTTACAGGGGTTGATCTTCAAACTCTTCATGCAGATATGCCCTGGCTAGATACAGGTATCGAACCTACAATCAATCGCTCACAGATATGCCCTGGCTAGATACAGGTATCGAATCTGGAATTAGTCGTCTACAGATATGCCCTGGATGGATACAGGTATCAAATCTGGAAATTGTCGTCTACAGATATGCCCTGGCTGGATACAGGTATCGAATCTCTAATCTCTTCATGTAGACATGCCCTGGCTAGATACAGGTATCGAATCTACAATCAATCACTCACAGATATGCCCTGGCTAGATACAGGTATCGAATCTGGAATTTGTCGTCTACAGATATGCCCTGGCTGGATACAGGTATCGAATCTCTAAACTCTTCATGCAGACATGCCCTGGATGGATACAGGTATCGAATCTACAATCAATTACTCACAGATATGCCCTGGCTAGATACAGGTATCGAATCTGGAATTAGTCGTCTACAAATATGCCCTGGCTGGATACAGGTGTCGAATCTCTAAACTCTTCATGCAGATATGCCCTGGCTGGATACAGGTATCAAATCTACAATCAATTACTCACAGATATGCCCTGGCTAGATACAGGTATCGAATCTGGAATTGGTCGTCTACAGATATGCCCTGGCTGGATACAGGTATCGAATCTAAAATCAATTACTCACAGATATGCCCTGGCTAGATACAGGTATCGAATATGGAATTGGTCGTCTACAGATATGCCCTGGCTAGATACAGGTGTCGAATCTCTAAACTCTTCATGCAGATATGCCCTGGCTGGATACAGGTATCGAATCTACAATCAATTACTCACAGATATACCCTGGCTAGATACAGGTATCGAATCTGGAATTAGTCGTCTACAGATATGCCCTGGCTGGATACAGGTATCGAATCTCTAAACTCTTCATGTAGATATGCCCTGGCTGGATACAGGTATCGAATCTACAATCAATCACTCACAGATATGCCCTGGCTAGATACAGGAATCGAATATGGAATTGGTCGTCTACAGATATGCCCTGGCTGGATACAGGTATCAAATCTCTAAACTGTTCATGTAGATATGCCCTGGATAGATACAGGTATCGAATCTACAATCAATCACTCACAGATATGCCCTGGCTAGATACAGGAATCGAATTTGGAATTGGTTGTCTACAGATATGCCCTGGCTGGATACAGGTATCGAATCTCTAAACTCTTCATGCAGACATGCCCTGGCTGGATACAGGTATCGAATCTACAATCAATTACTCACAGATATGCCCTGGCTAGATACAGGTATCGAATCTGGAATTGGTCGTCTACAGATATGCCCTGGCTGGATACAGGTGTCGAATGTCTAAACTCTTCATGCAGATATGCCCTGGCTAGATACAAGTATCGAATCTACAATCAATCGCTCACAGATATGCCCTGGCTAGATACAGGTATCGAATCTGGAATTAGTCGTCTACAGATATGCCCTGGCTGGATACAGGTGTCAAATCTCTAAACTCTTCATGCAGATATGCCCTGGCTGGATACAGGTATCGAATCTACAATCAATTACTCACAGATATGACCTGGCTAGATACAGGTATCGAATCTGGAATTGGTCGTCTACAGATATGCCCTAGCTGGATACATGTATCGAATCTCTAAACTCTTCATGCAGACATGCCCTGGCTGGATACAGGTATCGAATCTACAATCAATAACTCACTGATATGCCCTGGCTAGATACAGGTATCGAATCTGGAATTGGTGTCTACAGATATGCCCTGGCTGGATAAAGGTATCGAATCTCTAAACTCTTTATGCAGACATGCCCTGGCTGGATACAGGTATCGAATATACAATCAATCGCTCACAGATATGCCTTGGCTAGATACAGGTATCGAATCCGGAACTGGTCGTTTACAGATATGCCCTGGCTAGATACAGGTATCGAATCTCTAAACTCTTCATGCAGACATGCCATGGCTGGATACAGGTATCGAATCTACAATCAATTACTCACAGATATGCCCTGGCTAGATACAGGTATCGAATCCGGAACTGGTCGTTTACAGATATGCCCTGGCTAAATATAGGTATCGAATCTCTAAACTCTTCATGCAGACATGCCCTGGCTGGATACAGGTATCGAATCTACAATCAATTACTCACAGATACGCCATGGCTAGATACAGGTATCGAATTTGGAATTAGTCGTCTACAGATATGCCCTAGCTAGATACAGGTATGGAATCTCTAAACTCTTCATGCAGACATGCCCTGGCTAGATACAGGTATCGAATCTACAATCAATTACTCACAGATATGCCCTGGCTAGATACAGGTATCAAATATGGAATTAGTCGTCTACAGATATGCCCTGGCTGGATACAGGTATCGAATCTCTAAACTCTTCATGCAGATATGCCCTGGCTAGATACAGGTATCGAATCTACAATCAATCACTCACAGATATGCCCTGGCTAGATTCAGGTATCAAATCTGGAATTTGTCGTCTACAGATATGCCCTGGCTGGATACAGGTATCGAATCTCTAAACTCTTCATGTAGATATGCCCTGGCTGGATACAGGTATCGAATCTACAATCAATCACTCACGGATATGCCCTGGCTAGATACAGGAATCGAATCTGGAATTGGTCGGCTACAGATATGCCCTGGCTGGATACAGGTATCGAATCTCTAAACTGTTCATGTAGATATGCCCTGGATAGATACAGGTATCGAATCTACAATCAATCACTCACAGATATGCCCTGGCTAGATACAGGAATCGAATTTGGAATTGGTTGTCTACAGATATGCCCTGGCTGGATACAGGTATCGAATCTCTAAACTCTTCATGCAGACATGCCCTGGCTGGATACAGGTATCAAATCTACAATCAATTACTCACAGATATGCCCTGGCTAGATACAGGTATCGAATCTGGAATTGGTCGTCTAAAGATATGCCCTGGCTGGATACAGGTGTCGAATCTCTAAACTCTTCATGCAGATATGCCCTGGCTGGATACAGGTATCGAATCTACAATCAATCGCTCACAGATATGCCCTGGCTAGATACAGGTATCGAATCTGGAATTAGTCGTCTACAGATATGTCCTGGCTGGATACAGATGTCGAATCTCTAAACTATTCATGCAGATATGCCCTGGCTGGATACAGGTATCGAATCTACAATCAATTACTCACAGATATGACCTAGCTATATACAGGTATCGAATCTGGAATTGGTAATCTACAGATATGCCCTGGCTGGATACAGGTATCGAATCTCTAAACTCTTCATGCAGACATGCCCTGGCTGGATATAGGTATCGAATCTACAATCAATCACTCACAGATATGCCCTGGCTAGATACAGGTATCGAATCTGGAATTGGTGTCTACAGATATGCCCTGGCTGGATACAGGTATCGAATCTCTAAACTCTTTATGCAGACATGCCCTGGCTGGATACAGGTATCGAATATACAATCAATCGCTCACAGATATGCCCTGGCTAGATACAGGTATCGAATCCGGAACTGGTCGTTTACAGATATGCCCTGGCTAGATACAGGTATCAAATCTCTAAACTCTTCATGCAGACATGCCCTGGCTGGATACAGGTATCGAATCTACAATCAATTACTCACAGATATGCCCTGGCAAGATACAGGTATCGAATCCGGAACTGGTCGTTTACAGATATGCCATGGCTAAATATAGGTATCGAATCTCTAAACTCTTCATGCAGACATGCCCTGGCTGAATACAGGTATCGAATCTACAATCAATCACCCACAGATATGCCCTGGCTAGATACAGGAATCGAATTTGGAATTGGTTGTCTACAGATATGCCCTGGCTGGATACAGGTATCGAATCTCTAAACTCTTCATGCAGACATGCCCTGGCTGGAAACAGGTAAAGAATCTACAATCAATTACTCACAGATATGCCCTGGCTAGATACAGGTATCGAATCTGGAATTGGTCGTATACAGATATGCCCTGGCTGGATACAGGTGTCGAATCTCTAAACTCTTCATGCAGATATGCCCTGGCTAGATACAAGTATCTTATCTACAATCAATCACTCACAGATATGCCCTGGCTAGATACATGTATCGAATCTAGAATTTGTCGTCTACAGATATGCCCTGGCTGGATACAGGTGTCGAATCTCTAAACTCTTCATGCAGATATGCCCTGGCTGGATACAGGTATCGAATCTACAATCAATTACTCACATATATGACCTGGCTAGATACAGGTATCGAATCTGGAATTAGTCGTCTACAAATATGCCCTGGCTGGATACAGGTGTCGAATCTCTAAACTCTACATGCAGATATGCCCTGGCTGGATACAGGTATCAAATCTACAATCAATTACTCACAGATATGCCCTGGCTAGATACAGGTATCGAATCTGGAATTGGTCGTCTACAGATATGCCCTGGCTGGATACAGGTATCGAATCTAAAATCAATTACTCACAGATATGCCCTGGCTAGATACAGGTATCGAATCTGGAATTAGTCGTCTACAAATATGCCCTGGCTGGATACAGGTGTCGAATCTCTAAACTCTTCATGCAGATATGCCCTGGCTGGATACAGGTATCAAATCTACAATTAATTACTCACAGATATGCCCTGGCTAGATACAGGTATCGAATCTGGAATTGGTCGTCTACAGATATGCCCTGGCTGGATACAGGTATCGAATCTAAAATCAATTACTCACAGATATGCCCTGGCTAGATACAGGTATCGAATATGTAATTGGTCGTCTACAGATATGCCCTGGCTAGATACAGGTGTCGAATCTCTAAACTCTTCATGCAGATATGCCCTGGCTGGATACAGGTATCGAATCTACAATCAATTACTCACAGATATACCCTGGCTAGATACAGGTATCGAATCTGGAATTAGTCGTCTACAGATATGCCCTGGCTGGATACAGGTATCGAATCTCTAAACTCTTCATGTAGATATGCCCTGGCTGGATACAGGTATCGAATCTATAATCAATCACTCACAGATATGCCCTGGCTAGATACAGGAATCGAATCTGGAATTGGTCGTCTACAGATATGCCCTGGCTGGATACAGGTATCGAATCTCTAAACTGTTCATGTAGATATGCCCTGGATAGATACAGGTATCGAATCTACAATCAATCACTCACAGATATGCCCTGGCTAGATACAGGAATCGAATTTGGAATTGGTTGTCTACAGATATGCCCTGGCTGGATACAGGTATCGAATCTCTAAACTCTTCATGAGGACATGCCCTGGCTGGATACAGGTATCGAATCTACAATCAATTACTCACAGATATGCCCTGGCTAGATACAGGTAACGAATCTAGAATTGGTCGTCTACAGATATGCCCTGGCTGGATACAGGTGTCGAATGTCTAAACTCTTCATGCAGATATGCCCTGGCTAGATACAAGTATCGAATCTACAATCAATCGCTCACAGATATGCCCTGGCTAGATACAGGTATCGAATCTGGAATTAGTCGTCTACAGATATGCCCTGGCTGGATACAGGTGTCAAATATCTAAACTCTTCATGCAGATATGCCCTGGCTGGATACAGGTATCGAATCTACAATCAATTACTCACAGATATGACCTGGCTAGATACAGGTATCGAATCTGGAATTGGTCGTCTACAGATATGCCCTGGCTGGATACAGGTATCGAATCTCTAAACTCTTCATGCAGACATGCCCTGGCTGGATACAGGTATCGAATCTACAATCAATCACTCACTGATATGCCCTGGCTAGATACAGGTATCGAATCTGGAATTGGTGTCTACAGATATGCCCTGGCTGGATAAAGGTATCGAATCTCTAAACTCTTTATGCAGACATGCCCTGGCTGGATACAGGTATCGAATATACAATCAATCGCTCACAGATATGCCCTGGCTAGATACAGGTATCGATTCCGGAACTGGTCGTTTACAGATATGCCCTGGCTAGATACAGGTATCGAATCTCTAAACTCTTCATGCAGACATGCCCTGGCTGGATACAGGTATCGAATCTACAATCAATTACTCACAGATATGCCCTGGCTAGATACATGTATCGAATCCGGAACTGGTCGTTTACAGATATGCCCTGGCTAAATATAGGTATCGAATCTCTAAACTCTTCATGCAGACATGCCCTGGCTGGATACAGGTATCGAATCTACAATCAATTACTCACAGATATGCCCTGGCTAGATACAGGTATCGAATTTGGAATTAGTCGTCTACAGATATGCCCTAGCTAGATACAGGTATGGAATCTCTAAACTCTTCATGCAGACATGCCCTGGCTAGATACAGGTATCGAATCTACAATCAATTACTCACAGATATGCCCTGGCTAGATACAGGTATCGAATATGGAATTAGTCATCTACAGATATGCCCTGGCTGGATACAGGTATCGAATCTCTAAACTCTTCATGCAGATATGCCCTGGCTGGATACAGGTATCGAATCTACAATCAATCACTCACAGATATGCCCTGGCTAGATTCAGGTATCAAATCTGGAATTTGTCGTCTACAGATATGCCCTGGCTGGATACAAGTATCGAATCTCTAAACTCTTCATGTAGATATGCCATGGCTGGATACAAGTATCGAATCTACAATCAATCACTCACAGATATGCCCTGGCTAGATACAGGAATCGAATCTGGAATTGGTCGGCTACAGATATGCCCTGGCTGGATACAGGTATCGAATCTCTAAACTGTTCATGTAGATATGCCCTGGATAGATACAGGTATCGAATCTACAATCAATCACTCACAGATATGCCCTGGCTAGATACATGTATCGAATCTGGAATTAGTCGTCTACAGATATGCCCTGGCTGGATACAGGTGTCGAATCTCTAAACTATTCATGCAGATATGCACTGGCTGGATACAGGTATCGAATCTACAATCAATTACTCACAGATATGACCTAGCTATATACAGGTATCGAATCTGGAATTGGTAATCTACAGATATGCCCTGGCTGGATACAGGTATCGAATCTCTAAACTCTTCATGCAGACATGCCCTGGCTGGATATAGGTATCGAATCTACAATCAATCACTCACAGATATGCCCTGGCTAGATACAGGTATCGAATCTGGAATTGGTGTCTACAGATATGCCCTGGCTGGATACAGGTATCGAATCTCTAAACTCTTTATGCAGACATGCCCTGGCTGGATACAGGTATCGAATATACAATCAATCGCTCACAGATATGCCCTGGCTAGATACAGGTATCGAATCCGGAACTGGTCGTTTACAGATATGCCCTGGCTGGATACAGGTATCAAATCTCTAAACTCTTCATGCAGACATGCCCTGGCTGGATACAGGTATCGAATCTACAATCAATCACTCACAGATATGCCCTGGCTAGATACAGGTATCGAATCTGGAATTGGTGTCTACAGATATGCCCTGGCTGGATACAGGTATCGAATCTCTAAACTCTTCATGCAGACATGCCCTGGCTGGATACAGGTATCGAATCTACAATCAATTACTCACAGATATGCCCTGGCTAGATACAGGTATCGAATCCGGAACTGGTCGTTTACAGATATGCCCTGGCTAAATATAGGTATCGAATCTCTAAACTCTTCATGCAGACATGCCCTGGCTGAATACAGGTATCGAATCTACAATCAATCACCCACAGATATGCCCTGGCTAGATACAGGAATCGAATTTGGAATTGGTTGTCTACAGATATGCCCTGGCTGGATACAGGTATCGAATCTCTAAACTCTTCATGCAGACATGCCCTGGCTGGATACAGGTAAAGAATCTATAATCAATTACTCACAGATATGCCCTGGCTAGATACAGGTATCGAATCTGGAATTGGTCGTCTACAGATATGCCCTGGCTGGATACAGGTGTCGAATCTCTAAACTCTTCATGCAGATATGCCCTGGTTAGATACAAGTATCTTATCTACAATCAATCACTCACAGATATGCCCTGGCTAGATACATGTATCGAATCTAGAATTTTTCGTCTACAGATATGCCCTGGCTGGATACAGGTGTCGAATCTCTAAACTCTTCATGCAGATATGCCCTGGCTGGATACAGGTATCGAATCTACAATCAATTACTCACAGATATGACCTGGCTAGATACAGGTATCGAATCTGGAATTGGTCGTCTACAGATATGCCCTGGCTGGATACAGGTATCGAATCTCTAAACTCTTCATGCAGACATGCCCTGGCTGGATACAGGTATCGAATCTAAAATCAATCACTCACTGATATGCCCTGGCTAGATACAGGTATCGAATCTGGAATTGGTGTCTACAGATATGCCCTGGCTGGATAAAGGTATCGAATCTCTAAACTCTTTATGCAGACATGCCCTGGCTGGATACAGGTATCGAATATACAATCAATCGCTCACAGATATTCCCTGGCTAGATACAGGTATCGAATCCGGAACTGGTCGTTTATAGATATGCACTGGCTAGATACAGGTATCGAATCTCTAAACTCTTCATGCAGACATGCCCTGGCTGGATACAGGTATCGAATCAACAATCAATTACTCACAGATATGCCCTGGCTAGATACAGGTATCGAATCCGGAACTGGTCGTTTACAGATAAGCCCTGGCTAAATATAGGTATCGAATCTCTAAACTCTTCATGCAGACATGCCCTGGCTGGATACAGGTATCGAATTTACAATCAATTACTCACAGATATGCCCTGGCTAGATACAGGTATCGAATTTGGAATTAGTCATCTACAGATATGCCCTAGCTAGATACAGGTATGGAATCTCTAAACTCTTCATGCAGACATGCCCTGGCTGGATACAGGTATCGAATCTACAATCAATTACTCACAGATATGCCCTGGCTAGATACAGGTATTGAATATGGAATTAGTCGTCTACAGATATGCCCTGGCTGGATATAGGTATCGAATCTCTAAACTCTTCATGCAGATATGCCCTGGCTGGATAAAGGTATCGAATCTACAATCAATCACTCACAGATATGCCCTGGCTAGATTCAGGTATCGAATCTGGAATTTGTCGTCTACAGATATGCCCTGGCTGGATACAAGTATCGAATCTCTAAACTCTTCATGTAGATATGCCCTGGCTGGATACAGGTATCGAATCTACAATCAATCACTCACAGATATGCCCTGGCTAGATACAGGAATCGAATCTGGAATTGGTCGGCTACAGATATGCCCTGGCTGGATACAGGTATCGAATCTCTAAACTGTTCATGTAGATATGCCCTGGATAGATACAGGTATCGAATCTACAATCAATCACTCACAGATATGCCCTGGCTAGATACAGGAATCGAATTTGGAATTGGTTGTCTACAGATATGCCCTGGCTGGATACAGGTATCGAATCTCTAAACTCTTCATGCAGACATGCCCTGGATGGATACAGGTATCGAATCTACAATCAATTACTCACAGATATGCCCTGGCTAGATACAGGTATCGAATCTGGAATTGGTCGTCTACAGATATGCCCTGGCTGGATACAGGTGTCGAATCTATAAACTCTTCATGCAGATATGCCCTGGCAGGATACAGGTATCGAATCTACAATCAATCGCTCACAGATATGCCCTGGCTAGATACAGGTATCGAATCTAGAATTAGTCGTCTACAGATATGCCCTGGCTGGATACAGGTGTCGAATCTCTAAACTATTCATGCAGATATGCCCTGGCTGGATACAGGTATCGAATCTACAATCAATTACTCATAGATATGACCTAGCTAGATACAGGTATCGAATCTGGAATTGGTAATCTACAGATATGCCCTGGCTGGATACAGGTATCGAATCTCTAAACTCTTCATGCAGACATGCCCTGGCTGGATACAGGTATCGAATCTACAATCAATCACTCACAGATATGCCCTGGCTAGATACAGGTATCGAATCTGGAATTGGTGTCTACAGATATGCCCTGGCTGGATACAAGTATCGAATCTCTAAACTCTTTATGCAGACATGCCCTGGCTGGATACAGGTATCGAATATACAATCAATCGCTCACAGATATGCCCTGGTTAGATACAGGTATCGAATCCGGAACTGGTCGTTTACAGATATGCCCTGGCTAGATACAGGTATCAAATCTCTAAACTCTTCATGCAGACATGCCCTGGCTGGATACAGGTATCGAATCTACAATCAATTACTCACAGATATGCCCTGGCTAGATACAGGTATCGAATCCGGAACTGGTCGTTTACAGATATGCCTTGGCTAAATATAGGTATCGAATCTTTAAACTCTTCATGCAAACATGCCCTGGCTGAATACAGGTATCGAATCTACAATCAATCACCCACAGATATGCCCTGGCTAGATACAGGAATCGAATTTGGAATTTGTTGTCTACAGATATGCCCTGGCTGGATACAGGTATCGAATCTCTAAACTCTTGATGCAGACATGCCCTGGCTGGATACAAGTATCGAATCTACAATCAATTACTCACAGATATGCCCCGGCTAGATACAGGTATCGAATCTGGAATTGGTCGTCTACAGATATGCCCTGGCTGGATACAGGTGTCGAATCTCTAAACTCTTCATGCAGATATGCCCTGGCTAGATACAAGTATCTTATCTACAATCAATCACTCACAGATATGCCCTGGCTAGATACATGTATCGAATCTAGAATTTGTCGTCTACAGATATGCCCTGGCTGGATACAGGTGTCGAATCTCTAAACTCTTCATGCAGATATGCCCTGGCTGGATACAGGTATCGAATTTACAATCAATTACTCACAGATATGACCTGGCTAGATACAGGTATCGAATCTGGAATTGGTCGTCTACAGATATGCCCTGGCTGGATACAGGTATCGAATCTCTAAATTCTTCATGCAGACATGCCCTGGCTGGATACAGGTATCGAATCTACAATCAATCACTCACTGATATGCCCTGGCTAGATACAGGTATCGAATCTGGAATTGGTGTCTACAGATATGACCTGGCTGGATAAAGGTATCGAATCTCTAAACTCTTTATGCAGACATGCCCTGGCTGGATACAGGTATCGAATATACAATCAATCGCTCACAGATATGCCCTGGCTAGATACAGGTATCGAATCCGGAACTGGTCGTTTACAGATATGCCCTGGCTAGATACAGGTATCGAATCTCTAAACTCTTCATGCAGACATGCCCTGGCTGGATACAGGTATCGAATCTACAATCAATTACTCACAGATATGCCCTGGCTAGATACATGTATCGAATCCGAAACTGGTCGTTTACAGATATGCCCTGGCTAAATATAGGTATCGAATCTCTAAACTCTTCATGCAGACATGCCCTGGCTGGATACAGGTATCGAATCTACAATCAATTACTCCCAATTATGCCCTGGCTAGATACAAGTATCGAATTTGGAATTAGTCGTCTACAGATATGCCCTAGCTAGATACAGGTATGGAATCTCTAAACTCTTCATGCAGACATGCCCTGGATGGATACAGGTATCAAATCTACAATCAATTACTCACAGATATGCCCTGGCTAGATACAGGTATCGAATATGGAATTAGTCGTCTACAGATATGCCCTGGCTGGATACAGGTATCGAATCTCTAAACTCTTCATGCAGATATGCCCTGGCTGGATACAGGTATCGAATCTACAATCAATCACTCACAGATATGCCCTGGCTAGATTCAGGTATCGAATCTGGAATTTGTCGTCTACAGATATGCCCTGGCTGGATACAGGTATCGAATCTCTAAACTCTTCATGTAGATATGCCCTGGCTGGATACAGGTATCGAATCTACAATCAATCACTCACAGATATGCCCTGGCTAGATACAGGAATCGAATCTGGAATTGGTCGGCTACAGATATGCCCTGGCTGGATACAGGTATCGAATCTCTAAACTGTTCATGTAGATACGCCTTGGATAGATACAGGTATCGAATCTACAATCAATCACTCACAGATATGCCCTGGCTAGATACAGGAATCGAATTTGGAATTGGTTGTCTACAGATATGCCCTGGCTGGATACAGGTATCGAATCTCTAAACTCTTCATGCAGACATGCCCTGGCTAGATACAAGTATCGAATCTACAATCAATTACTCACAGATATGCCCTGGCTAGATACAGGTATCGAATCTGGAATTGGTCGTCTACAGATATGCCCTGGCTGGATACAGGTGTTGAATCTCTAAACTCTTCATGCAGATATGCCCTGGCTGGATACAGGTATCGAATCTACAATCAATCGCTCACAGATATGCCCTGGCTAGATACAAGTATCGAATCTGGAATTATTCGTCTACAGATATGCCCTGGCTGGATACAGGTGTCGAATCTCTAAACTATTCATGCAGATATGCCCTGGCTGGATACAGGTATCGAATCTACAATCAATTACTCACAGATATGACCTAGCTAGATACAGGTATCGAATCTGGAATTGGTAATCTACAGATATGCCCTGGATGGATACAGGTATCGAATCTCTAAACTCTTCATGCAGACATGCCCTGGCTGGATACAGGTATCGAATCTACAATCAATCACTCACAGATATGCCCTGGCTAGATACAGGTCTCGAATCTGGAATTGGTGTCTACAGATATGCCCTGGCTGGATACAGGTATCGAATCTCTAAACTCTTTATGCAGACATGCCCTGGCTGGATACAGGTATCGAATATACAATCAATCGCTCACAGATATGCCCTGGCTAGATACAGGTATCGAATCCGGAACTGGTCGTTTACAGATATGCCCTGGCTAGATACAGGTATCAAATCTCTAAACTCTTCATGCAGACATGCCCTGGCTGGATACAGGTATCGAATCTACAATCAATGACTCACAGATATGCCCTGGCTAGATACAGGTATCGAATCCAGAACTGGTCGTTTACAGATATGCCCTGGCTAAATATAGGTATCGAATCTCTAAACTCTTCATGCAGACATGCCCTGGCTGAATACAGGTATCGAATCTACAATCAATCACCCACAGATATGCCCTGGCTAGATACAGGTATTGAATTTGGAATTAGTCGTCTACAGATATGCCCTAGCTAGATACAGGTATGGAATCTCTAAACTCTTCATGCAGACATGCCCTGCCTGGATACAGGTATCGAATCTACAATCAATTAGTCACAGATATGCCCTGGCTAGATACAGGTATCGAATCTGGAATTAGTCGTCTACAGATATGCCCTGGCTGGATACAGGTATCGAATCTCTAAACTCTTCATGCAGATATGCCCTGGCTGGATACAAGTATCTTATCTACAATAGATCACTCACAGATATGCCCTGGCTTGATTCAGGTATCAAATCTAGAATTTGTCGTCTACAGATATGCCCTGGCTGGATACAGGTATCGAATCTCTAAACTCTTCATGCAGACATGCCCTGGGTGGATACAGGTATCGAATCTACAATGAATTACTCACAGATATGCCCTGGCTAGATACAAGTATCGAATCTGGAATTAGTCGTCTACAAATATGCCCTGGCTGGCTACAGGTGTCGAATCTCTAAACTCTTCATGCAGATATGCCCTGGCTAGATACAGGTATCGAATCTACAATCAATTACTCACAGATATGCCCTGGCTAGATACAGGTATCGAATTTGGAATTGGTCGTCTACAGATATGCCCTGGCTGGATACAGGTATCGAATCTACAATCAATTACTCACAGATATGCCCTGGCTAGATACAGGTATCGAATATGGAATTGGTCGTCTACAGATATGCCCTGGCTGGATACAGGTGTCGAATCTCTAAACTCTTCATGCAGATATGCCCTGGCTGGATACAGGTATCAAATCTACAATCAATTACTCACAGATATGCCCTGGCTAGATACAGGTATCGAATCTGGAATTAGTCGTATACAGATATGCCCTGGCTGGATACAGGTATCGAATCTCTAAACTCTTCATGTAGATATGCCCTGGCTAGATACGGGTATCAAATCTACAATCAATCACTCACAGATATGCCCTGGCTAGATACAGGAATCAAATCTAGAATTGGTCGTCTACAAATATGCCCTGGCTGGATACAAGTATCGAATCTCTAAACTCTTCATGTAGATATGCCCTGGATAGATACAGGTATCGAATCTACAATCAATCACTCACAGATATGCCCTGGCTAGATACAGGAATCGAATCTGGAATTGGTTGTCTACAGATATGCCCTGGCTGGATACAGGTATCGAATCTCTAAACTCTTCATGCAGACATGCCCTGGCTGGATACAGGTATCGAATCTACAATCAATTATTCACAGATATGCCCTGGCTAGATACAGGTATCGAATCTGGAATTGGTCGTCTACAGATATGCCCTGGCTGGATACAGGTGTCGAATCTCTAAACTCTTCATGCAGATATGCCCTGGCTGGATACAGGTATCGAATCTACAATCAATCGCTCACAGATATGCCCTTGCTAGATACAGGTATCGAATTTGGAATTAGTCATCTACAGATATGCCCTGGCTGGATACAGGTGTCGAATCTCTAAACTCTTCATGCAGATATGCCCTGGCTGGATACAGGTATCGAATCTATAATCAATTACTCACAGATATGACCTGGCTAGATACAGGTATAGAATCTGGAATTGGTCGTCTACAGATATGCCCTGGCTGGATACAGGTATCGAATCTCTAAACTCTTTATGCAGACATGCCCTGGCTGGATACAGGTATCGAATATACAATCAATCGCTCACAGATATGCCCTGGCTAGATACAGGTATCGAATCCGGAACTGGTCGTTTACAGATATGCCCTGGCTAGATACAGGTATCAAATCTCTAAACTCTTCATGCAGACATGCCCTGGCTGGATACAGGTATCGAATCTACAATCAATTACTCACAGATATGCCCTGGCTAGATACAGGTATCGAATCCGGAACTGGTCGTTTACAGATATGCCCTGGCTAAATATAGGTATCGAATCTCTAAACTCTTCATGCAGACATGCCCTGGCTGAATACATGTATCGAATCTACAATCAATCACCCACAGATATGCCCTGGCTAGATACAGGAATCGAATTTGGAATTGGTTGTCTACAGATATGCCCTGGCTGGATACAGGTATCGAATCTCTAAACTCTTCATGCAGACATGCCCTGGCTGGATACAAGTATCGAATCTACAATCAATTACTCACAGATATGCCCTGGCTAGATACAGGTATCGAATCTGGAATTGGTCGTCTACAGATATGCCCTGGCTGGATACAGGTGTCGAATCTCTAAACTCTTCATGCAGATATGCCCTGGCTAGATACAAGTATCTTATCTACAATCAATCACTCACAGATATGCCCTGGCTAGATACATGTATCGAATCTAGAATTTGGCGTCTACAGATATGCCCTGGCTGGATACAGGTGTCGAATCTCTAAACTCTTCATGCAGATATGCCCTGGCTGGATACAGGTATCGAATCTACAATCAATTACTCACAGATATGACCTGGCTAGATACAGGTATCGAATCTGGAATTGGTCGTCTACAGATATGCCCTGGCTGGATACAGGTATCGAATCTCTAAACTCTTCATGCAGACATGCCCTAGCTGGATACAGGTATCGAATCTACAATCAATCACTCACTGATATGCCCTGGCTAGATACAGGTATCGAATCTGGAATTGGTGTCTACAGATATGCCCTGGCTGTATAAAGGTATCGAATCTCTAAACTCTTTATGCAGACATGCCCTGGCTGGATACAGGTATCGAATATACAATCAATCGCTCACAGATATGCCCTGGCTAGATACAGGTATCGAATCCGGAACTAGTCGTTTACAGATATGCCCTGGCTAGATACAGGTATCGAATCTCTAAACTCTTCATGCAGACATGCCCTGACTGGATACAGGTATCAAATCTACAATCAATTACTCACAGATATGCCCTGGCTAGATACAAATATCGAATCTGAAACTGGTCGTTTACAGATATGCCCTGGCTAAATATAGGTATCGAATCTCTAAACTCTTCATGCAGACATGCCCTGGCTGGATACAGGTATCGAATCTACAATCAATTACTCACAGATATTCCCTGGCTTGATACAGGTATCGAATTTGGAATTAGTCGTCTACAGATATGCCCTAGCTAGATACAGGTATGGAATCTCTAAACTCTTCATGCAGACATGCCCTGGCTGGATACAGGTATCAAATCTACAATCAATTACTCACAGATATGCCCTGGCTAGATACAGGTATCGAATATGGAATTAGTCGTCTACAGATATGCCCTGGCTGGATACAGGTATCGAATCTCTAAACTCTTCATGCAGATATGCCCTGGCTGGATACAGGTATCGAATCTACAATCAATCACTCACAGATATGCCCTGGCTAGATTCAGGTATCGAATCTGGAGTTTGTCGTCTACAGATATGCCCTAGCTGGATACAGGTATCGAATCTCTAAACTCTTCATGTAGATATGCCCTGGCTGGATACAGGTATCGAATCTACAATCAATTACTCACAGATATGCCCTGGCTAGATACAGGTATCGAATCTGGAATTGGTCGTCTACAGATATGCCCTGGCTGGATACAGGTGTCGAATCTCTAAACTCTTCATGCAGATATGCCCTGGCTAGATACAAGTATCTTATCTACAATCAATCACTCACAGATATGCCCTGGCTAGATACATGTATCGAATCTAGAATTTGTCGTCTATAGATATGCCCTGGCTGGATACAGGTGTCGAATCTCTAAACTCTTCATGCAGATATGCCCTGGCTGGATACAGGTATCGAATCTACAATCAATTACTCACAGATATGACCTTGCTAGATACAGGTATCGAATCTGGAATTGGTCGTCTACAGATATGCCCTGGCTGGATACAGGTATCGAATCTCTAAACTCTTCATGCAGACATGCCCTGGCTGGATACAGGTATCGAATCTACAATCAATCACTCACTGATATGCCCTGGCTAGATACAGGTATCGAATCTGGAATTGGTGTCTACAGATATGCCCTGGCTGTATAAAGGTATCGAATCTCTAAACTCTTTATGCAGACATGCCCTGGCTGGATACAGGTATCGAATATACAATCAATCGCTCACAGATATGCCCTGGCTAGATACAGGTATCGAATCCGGAACTAGTCGTTTACAGATATGCCCTGGCTAGATACAGGTATCGAATCTCTAAACTTTTCATGCAGACATGCCCTGACTGGATACAGGTATCAAATCTACAATCAATTACTCACAGATATGCCCTGGCTAGATACAGGTATCGAATCCGAAACTGGTCGTTTACAGATATGCCCTGGCTAAATATAGGTATCGAATCTCTAAACTCTTCATGCAGACATGCCCTGGCTGGATACAGGTATCGAATCTACAATCAATTACTCACAGATATTCCCTGGCTTGATACAGGTATCGAATTTGGAATTAGTCGTCTATAGATATGCCCTAGCTAGATACAGGTATGGAATCTCTAAACTCTTCATGCAGACATGCCCTGGCTGGATACAGGTATCAAATCTACAATCAATTACTCACAGATATGCCCTGGTGTGATACGGTGGGAGAACTGACTAGTGTTTTGCATTCGTATTCGCACTTGTGCGGTTAGCAAGAGTCGCCACCGACTTTTTATTTTATCCTAAAGGAAAGGTTAAAAAGCACAGCAAAAACCTTTTGAGATATTTCGTGGGTTCGGGGGGTAGATTATGAAAAGGGAAGGTATTAGCACCCTTTTCATCCATGGTTATCCATGGGCTCTTAGTTACTTGGCTTTTTAGATCACTTGCCTTGTTTTTCGATTGCTTTGAAAATAGTGCGTGTGTGGGTTGTTTTGAAAATGTTTTGGAAAAAGATGCCTTGTCTTAGGCCAACCTTGTAATAATTCTTTACTCGAATGTTTTACAAAGGTGCATATCTTTTCGAAAAGATGTTTCAAAAGTTTGAAAAGTTTGATTTTTGAAAGTGTCGTGGATTGTGGTTTTTGAAAAGAAGGCAAGTGTTTTTGCAAGTTTGATCTCAAGTAACTAAGAGTTTTGTCTACCCTATTATACTCAAAGGTTTTTTGTCATGTTTTAACCCCTTTTAACAATTTTGTTCCACCATTGAAATTGATGGGCAATCTTGCGTTTAGGAAGTTTATTCGGGACGGGCGTGGGTCATCGTATGGACCACGAATGCAATGGTGCCAAGTGTCTTTGGCAATTTGCTTGAAGGGACTTGATCATTTTGATAGGCGACTTTCGAAAGCGTCATCGAGGGACTTATGATCATTTGATTTTGTTTTGCCAAAGACATTCGACGTGCAAGCATGGCCCATTTGGAAGGCAACATGTGGGATTACCCTAGGGGGTGCAAGTGTGATTGTGTATTAATTACATGCATTTGTCTTGTATTAGGTTACCTAGCGTTTGATTTTATGTACATACAAACCCTAGGTCTAACCATGGTATAATTGAAAAGCTGTAAATTGCGGAATGTAAATCTACGCTATTACAAAATAATGTCCGGGAGTGGGGGTATAAATGTACAAGGGGAGGAGACTTATAGTACTTACAACCAAATCGAATGTCGCAATCAAAATATAAATGTCAAATGTGTAAATGTAAGATAAAATGTGTGTAGGGCAATATATTGTGTAAGTGCAAATGTATGTGTAAGTGTAAATATGTACAAATGCGAATTATGAAATTGAGTCGAATTAGGGTTTTTTGACCTAGATATGTATTTTAAATGAATCTTTGATTTATGTGTTGGATTATGTACAAATGAAGGGTTTTGATTAAGTGTTTAAGTTTTAATTAAAAAAGAGTATTTTAGCCAAAATGTTTGTGAATTTAAATATTAGAGAAAAATGAATGTATTGAATTGTTATATACAAAAAGAATGTTAATTAAAAGAGTATAATTTAATTATGTATAAAAGTGTATAATATGTACAAAATGTATTTCAATTAAAAAAGGTATTTTCAATTTAATTGTGTATATAAAAAAAAAAGAAAAGATAATATATTCAAATTAACATTTTAAAGGTTAATTGTTTATAAAAAGTATTTGGTTATTTTTATGTACAAATGTGTATATATAAAAAAGTGTTTTAAACATGTGATGAAAATGTTTTAATTGGGTTAGTATATTTTTTAATTAAATTGCGTATGTTAAAAAAGGATTTAATTGAGTTAGTATATATAAGAAAGAAGTAAACATTGTTTTTTTGTTTATAAAAATGAAAAGAGTTAATGTTTTATAAAATAGGATTAGTGTTAGAAAAAGCAGTAATTTTCGTTGGGCTTTAGGAAACGGGTCAGATTAAGCCCATGGTTGATCCAAAGGCAAAATTTTAGGGTTTCACATTGTTTGGCATTTTGACAGTTTGAAACGAAAAGCTAGGGTTAACAGCGGCGCCGTTTGTGGTATCTTCTTCTGATTAGGCTTCCTTGGGCGTCCTCCGGCCACCAACGTCAATCTCAAACTCTCTTCCCTCCAAGGCGTAAGTTCGCGTCCTCCATACAAGGTTCGTTCTTGATTAATGTTTTCTTCTTCTACTGAATTCGCGCGTTTTTGGGTTCGTTTAAGCTGAGTTTTTTAATCACTTATGAGGTGAAGGAAAGGAAGAAAGAGAATACTGCATGCTACCTGATTTTTGGAGATGGAGGAGAGGAGAGTGGTGATGCTTCAGGAGGCCGGAGCGGTGAAGCTTGATGCTTGCTTGGACGCCTTTTTGGTAACTTCGTTCTTGTTGCTTATGCTTTAGAACATTGCTTCCTTTTGATGAAGCTTCTGAGTTCACTTTGAATTGCTTCTTTCTTCTTCTTCTTCCACTGTGATGCCTTGATTCGTTGGTTTAAACTCTTGCTTGATGTATTGTGATTGCTTATGTGTGCTTGCTTGCCCAAGGATGAACCTAGGGTTCTGAGGGCCTATGTTGCCTTGAGTGTTTGAACAAATATTGCCTTGATGTTGCCTTCTGAGATGCCTATGATGAAGTCCTCCTTCTGAGGCTTGGTGTTTGGATGTTCAGTGTTGGAACTTAGCTTTGTGGCTTGGGATGCTCAGCTTCACAGGGTTGTAGGCTAATGTTGGTTTGATAAGATGGTGAGGCTTGGTGTTGGATATCAGGATATTGTGTTTTTGAAGGTTGAGACTTTAGCTTGGTCAGTTTGCAAGTATGGCTTTGATCAGTTCTTTTGGTATGGTTTGAAGGTTGAGGTTATTTGTTTTTAGTTTTTGTTCTGAGACTGATGCAGGTTTATTGGTGGTGAGGATATATGCTTGATAATGGCTTTAGGTGTTATTTGTATGATTATACTGGTACAGGTTTGAGTATGTGAGAGTTTTTGTTGTTTTGAGCTTTTAGCTTTTGCCAGTTCAGTAGCCTTTTAGTTTTTTGGGTTTGAGGATATTGGTTTTGGTTGAGTTCTGAGTTTGGATTATCAGGATGTTGTGTTCTTTTGCATAAAGGTTGTTGATGGGTTTCTTGTTATGACAGTAGTGAGCTCTCTTTTTAGGCAGGTTGTGGTTTAGTTTGTATACTTTTCCTGAACTGTTCTGAACTGCTATCTTTTTTTCTGAACTCAGTTTTTGTGGACAGTAGTACCTTTGTATGTTATGCTGAACTGGTTTTATGTCTCTCTTCTCTCCCCTCTAACCTGCTATGTTGCTTCTGAACTGAGTTTTGGCTTTTATTATCTCTTTTCCATCTCATGAACTGCCTGCTGTGAACTGCTTGTGGACTTGTAGATTTTCTTTTTCCCTACTGTCTCCTTCTACTGTCTGCTGTATATTCTGAACTATGCCTAACCTGAACTGCTTTATCTCTCTTTTTATCTCTCTTAAAGTACAGATTAAGAATTTTATATGATATTACTGTACTGTTCTGAAGGGGCTGACTAAGGAAATGATGAAAAAGATAGTTTATTACTTGCATAATACACTATTGCATCTCCTTTTGACAGTTTGGATAGATTTTGCATTTTGATATCTTTTCCTCAAATCTTCTTTGACAGCTTTATGCTTTTATTGATTTTCTTTGAGTGGACTTTGTTTTGGATTTGAAAGTTTGGATTGAACTTTTTCAGTTTAGATTGGATTTTGAATCTTGAACTCCTATGCAGCTTGCAATTTCATAACTTATGCATTTTTGACATTTGCATTTCATGAGATAAAATAATCTTCCCTCTCTGTGAACCGGGAGAAATCCCGTGATTTGCAGAGAGGGCAACTGATCCCAGTCAGTGGCCCCTAATGATGAGCAATTTTTAACTGTCTTTTCCAATTTAATGCTTTCTGACTTTTCTTATTCTTTTTGCAGATGAAAAATGGAATACCGGAGCGGAATGAAGCACGAAGAATATTTAGAAAATAGGATAGTTTTTTTCATTCTATGTAATATTTAAATTAAATGTAAATTATTGTTTGTAACAACAATTTGTAAATAATTCAAATATCAATAAAAATCCAAATTATCCAATTGGTTCCATTTTCTTTATTGCTTATTTATTTATTTAAAATTCTTAGAATTAAAACAACTGAAAAATAAATTCAATCATTTAATTTCAGAATAATAAATAACTAAAATAAAACAACATTGATCCAATAAACCTGTCTTATCCCACATCCAAAGCAAAGCAGCAATTAACTCAAACGGACTGATCAAACGCAAAAGCACTGTGAATTCAAAACTGCATCTTGTATCTGACTGGCCCAATCAAAACGTACTGAATTCAAAACCATTGTCTCTTTTACTGATTAAACCAAGATAATGCGAATTTTAATCCAAATCTTGAAATAAACCGCAAAGTGCTGTGGAATTCAAATTCTTCTGAGAACATGCCCGTAAAACCCTAATTCCCGATTAAATGCCAAATCACGCTCACTTGATCAAAATTGAACCAAAAATTAACCAAACCCTAAGCCCACTGTATGAAACAAATCAGAGCTCTGAAAATCAGTAAAAACCCTAGTTTTGCTTGACTGTCAAGAAAAGTCCGTTTGTTCGATTCTTGAGTCAGTTTGAGAAGTCAGGAAATGTTTGAAGCTGAGATTTCTTGGGGAAAAATGCGAGGGCAAATTTTGGGGTACAACAGTTGCCCCTGTTCAATCTTCTTGGACCTGAAGAGTTAGATTGGCAAGTTTGCCTTTCGCGGCTTGAAGGTAAAAGGAGATTGAACACTAATGTGCCCAGAAAATTTGCGCTCGTCGATGTGACGGTGGAGGTGAATGGGCTTAAAGATGCCATTTGGTGATGGGCTTAAAGATGCCACCTGGAGCGAAAGAATTTGTCGGGGGATGGGCTTAGAGATGCCATCTGAGAATGGGCTTACAGATGCCATTCGGCGACTGCTGGTAGGAGGATGGGCTTATAGATGCCATATGGTGATGTTGAACTGTACGTCAATGGTGAGTGGACGAGTATCAGAAGGGCATCCCTGTTTTGGAATATCTCTGAACTGGGGTCCGAACAAGCAACAGATTGATGTCCGTGTCTGGAGAATCTGTAAACTACTTTCAAGAGTTGGGACTGAACAAGCAATGGAGCAGCATTCGTTGTTGGGAGGCGTCCGTGACTTATTTTCAAAAATTGAGAAGAGTCTGAATCAGTCGGTAGATTGACCTCCGTTGTAGGGAAGAATCCGTAAACTGCCTTCAAAAATTTGAGAAGAGTCTGAATCAGTTGGTAGATTGACATCCGTTGTAGGGAAGAATCCGTAAACTGTTTTCGGACGTTTTGAAGAAGAATCTGAACAAGTGATAGGTTAACATCCGTTTACTTGGAGAACCCGTGAACTGTTTTCAGAAATCTTGAAGTTGAAGAGGAACCGGTGTAGGGTTTCCTGATGATGCGTCTGAATGGATCTGGAATAAGTATCAAAATGTTGCCGTGTCTGGGTCACATCTGAACTATTTTTGGATGAATCTCAGGAGATGATCTGTGTTTGTCGACTGATCTTACCTGAAAAGTTAAAGGGTTAGTTGTATGTAATGTTATGATGCATGATGCAATGCATGTGACATTTAATGTTTATGACATGAATGTAATGAATGCGCATGTAGGCTGATGAGCTAATCTTGCCGAGGATACATGAATCCGAGATGGCTGAAGATAAAAGCATCTTGACTGCTGCCGGGGAAAATAAATCCTTGGCTGTTGCTGGGGAAGAGAATTCCTGATGACCTCTACTGGGGAGTTCCAACTAGTAGACTCGTGCTGGGGAGGTCAGATTTGAGAATCGTTAGCTTGATGGGAAATAACTCTGGAGACTTCACTGGGGAACTCAAGATTTGTCCTTCTAAAAACTCTGTGGGGAGAAGATTTAAAAGTCTGACTTCGCTGGGGATTGTCCACTTGAAGCTCTTGATCTGCTGGGGAATTTTGATGAACTCCGCTGGGGATGGGAAGAATTTTCTGATTGTTGTAGGTGTTGGTTTGGGATAAGTTACTGAATGTCGCCATCGCTGGGTCACATCTTGAACTATATCTGGAAGTCTGAATGAGTTATAGAATGTCGCCATGTCTGGGTCACATCTTGAACTATATCTGGAAGTCTGAATGAGTTATAGAATGTCGCCACGTCTGGGTCACATCTTGAACTATATCTGGAAGTCTGAATGAGTTATAGAATGTCGCCACGTCTGGGTCACATCTTGAACTATATCTGGAAGTCTGAATGAGTTATAGAATGTCGCCACGTCTGGGTCACATCTTGAACTATATCTGGAAGTCTGAATGAGTTATAGAATGTCGCCACGTCTGGGTCACATCTTGAACTATATCTGGAAGTCTGAATGAGTTATAGAATGTCGCCATGTCTGGGTCACATCTTGAACTATATCTGGAGGTCTGAATGAGTTATAGAATGTCGCCACGTCTGGGTCACATCTTGAACTATATCTGGAAGTCTGAATGAGTTATAGAATGTCGCCATGTCTGGGTCACATCTTGAACTATATCTGGAAGTCTGAATGAGTTATAGAATGTCGCCACGTCTGGGTCACATCTTGAACTATATCTGGAAAGAAGATCTGAATAAGTTATAGAATGTCGCCATCTCTGGGTCACATCTTGAACTATATCTCGTCTTTTGAGGTGATAAGGAATTTGTTGAACACTTTTGACATTCGAATGCCCCAAGTGGTGATGAAGGAGTCTTGAATCAGATTACTCTGCATATTGAGAGATTTCTTGAAATCTTGACTGGACTGCCCCAGGTTACTGAATCGTGCTATGTCATGCCCCTTTGTTGATAGGAGATTTGATGGAAGTGTTATCCTCTTGAAGTGATTTTGACTTACTGAGAGAGTTTTCGTTCCTCCGAACATTCGCTGTATGAACTTCTTCGCTGTCAAACAAAAGAGTCAAATGCAGACAGTGATATTCGAATAATGCAAAGTTCATGTTTGTCTTTGAAATTTTGAAAAATGCGTTTTTAGCAGAAAACTTTTCATAAGACAAGTTAACACGAGATTTAGAGCAAAGCCCAACAGGAGTCAGGATACCTTTTGTAACAGTATGCTTTCGAACTAACCCATGCTTCAATTATGACTTTTGGGGGGTTGTAACGTGGCCTGGTTCACGGTTTAAGAAACAAAGGATAAAGGCTCAAAGTATACTTGTACCCACCCGCTCTTCGTGATGTTCTTCAACCTAAGCTCAGTTAATTGTGCGTCGCACTCTGTTTTGAGTTTGGAACGACTTTTGGGCGATGGTTCACCAGTTTGAATTTTTGGGGAGACAGTCATCATCTCCTTTTTCTTTTTCAACACTTTTCATGTTGTTGAGGGTTTTGTAATGACCTCACTATTTTGATTTTGATTTGTTATCCCTAACTTTTGCCTGACTGTTACCGTTTTCGGGATTACTGTCAGCGGGATGCCCCAGCTTTCTTAAGCCTCCTTTATAGGTTTTGGCTTGGTGGGCTTTTCTCTTTTGAGAGATTGACTGTCTATGTGATAGGGAACCACCCTTGTCTTTTGATTCCGAAGGAATGCTTTCTTTTTCGACGTCGTTCGTTGTATTAAGAACGGAGAGTTTGCGACTTCAATGCGCGCTCTTTTTTGAATTAACTGAGAGACTACCCTGCCCCAGGTTTATATCAAAGGTTTTGATTGTTTAGAACAGGAAACTCCTACTTCTTTGGCTCGAAGGGGTTGACTAGGGATTAACTTCCTTATAACTCCAGTGTTTGGGAATTGAAAGAAATGCCTGTACATCATCATCAAGGTCTGTTCAAAAGCATACTGTATAAGATCACGGTATTGTTTCGTCATCCTCCCTCTAAAGGCTTGCAGCTTTTTATCAAGAGTCAAATATCATAAAGAAAAGCATAAGAGTAGTGAAACGAATGGATGAATTCAAGACAAACATATGCAATGCATTAATGAAAACAGAGTTTAACATCAACAGATAATTGTTTGACAACAAAAGAAATTACAACTTTGAAAATTCAAAATGAAACAAACGCAATCTCAATGATTTGGCATAAGAGGAGTGATCATGCTGGAGTCTCTGGGGGACCAAACTCAATCTCCTTGGCATCGATCATGTCCTGGATCTTGTTCTTCAGAGGCCAACAGTTGTTGGTATCATGCCCCGGGCTATCAGAGTGGTATTCACATCTTTCATTAGGGTGATAGGTAGGAGCAGAAGTATTCGGGTTCCGGAGAGGAGCCCTCAGAGTAATCATACCCCTCTTCAACAGGTGTTGCAGTGCCTGAGACAGTGACATGTTGATCTTGGTGAACTGCCTCTTAGGTGCGACTTCCTTATGCTGGTGCCCCTGTCTTTGCTGAGCAGGTACATGATTGGGGATCAGGATTGCCCCTACATGTTGGTCACGACGACCCCTTTGACTGTTCGCAGCAATGGACTCTTTCTTCCCGTTGTAGGGGATTATCTGAGTATCGGAGGTTGTGGCTCCCTGGATCTTTCCACTCTTGATGCCAGCCTCGACCCTCTCGCCGGTTAGTATTAGCTCGGCGAACCCGGCTGAGGAGCTTCCAATTAAGTGCTTGAAGAAAGGCCCTGTCAAAGTTCCCATGAAGATGTCAATCAGTTCTCTGTCAGTTAGAGGGGGTTGCACTCTACCAGCCAGATCTCTCCATTTTTGAGCATACCCTTTGAAGCTCTCGTCAGAACCCATGGTCATGTTCTGCAATTGCACACGAGTTGGTGCGAGATCAGCATTGTACCGATACTGTTCGTAGAAAGCCCCGGCTAGATCTTCCCAGGTGTGGATGCGAGAACTCTCCAATTGATAGAACCACTCGAGATGAGCCCCTACTAGACTTTCTTGGAAGAAATGGATCCAAAGCCTCTTATCAGCTGTGTATGGTTGAATCTTGCGGACATAAGATCTTAGATGCATCTTAGGGCAAGAAACTCCGTCGTACAGAGCAACGGTAGGAACTTTGAATTTTGGAGGGATGACCAATCCAGGAACCAACCCCATATCTCCTAAATCCAAGCCAGGTATTTGTTGGATCTCCATAGCATTGAGGCGATCCTCCAACTCTTTGTACCTGTCATCAGTGAGAGGATATTGTTCTTCGGAATAATCAGCTTCCTCTTCATCAATCTCTACATTGTGGTTTTCCTCAAGACTAACCACTGTGTCGGATGGAGTTGCAAGGTCTTGGGTCTTAGGCCTTCTCCTTAGGTTCAGGATGCGGGCTGCCTTCTTGGACTTCTTCTTTTTGTCTTTAAGAAGGAGAGCTGTCAGATCCTCTTGCCCCTTGCCCATAGCCAGCAGCATTTGTTGGAATTGAGCATTTTGAGCCTGGAGCTCTTTCACCGTTTGCTCCATATCCATCTTACTGAAATAAACAGCAGGGAGAATAAGGAGACCTGTAGGGGAGAAACCTGTTATGCAATGATATGTGTGATATATATGCAATGTTTTCAAGGATCTCTTGGGGTATACGCAAGAGAATGTTAGAGGTTGAACTTCAGTCTTTGATTGGGGAACTTTGCCCCGGTGGACGTCCTTCCACTTAGAATCAAGCTCACCATGTCGAGTGGGTCATAGCCCCTGATTCAAGTTGTCGTACTTGAACTTTGACTGGATTGGTTAGAGGAGAAACCTCTTGCCCCTTGATAGATCTCTGGTTCAACGTAACCCTGCATCAAAAGAGCCCTCGAGATCCTTGAAATGGTTACTGAAAATGCTAAAATGCTATGGTATGATGTCATGATGTTATGTATGCACAGGCAAGTAAGTGTATATACAGGCAAACAATATTCACACAAAGCACACAAAGCCTTAGGTTTAGGCTTGCATGAGGTTCAGGCACTACCCTCTTTCAGTTTGTTGGTTAAAACCTGTCCTATCAAAAGTAACCGGGTTCTAGAGGTCCCAATATCACTGGATTGCTTTCATTGTTCATCGTTTCGATTTAGCCACTGAACTGGCGACCGAAATATTCCAGGAAAGCAACCCTCAATTGAGTGTAGTATCGAGTATCAACCGACTTCGGAGTACACCAAAGTAGTCATCTCACTACCCTAAAGAGGCCAAGATGGTCAATTAAAGTTCTAAGGTCAGTTGATGCTTCGCGACACCACGCGGCGGCCCCGTACTCTCCTTGACTGAACTCAAGGGTTACCGGTACACACCGAAGTGCCACATCAACGTAGCAGACTGCTTCAACCATGTCGGTATACCCCGCACAGTTCCCTCACAGCCTTGTTGCTACCTAAAAGGGTTTCCCCAGATCCGGGTTAGGATCTATAGAACTCCGATACAAAAGCCCATAAATGTAAAGCAAACAAAGCAATCAATTGAAAGTAAAGGTGATCTAAACCCTAAGGTAACCCCACTTTTTTAAAAAATGTCCCCAGCAGAGTCGCCAGTTCTGTGATACGGTGGGAGAACTGACTAGTGTTTTGCATTCGTATTCGCACTTGTGCGGTTAGCAAGAGTCGCCACCGACTTTTTATTTTATCCTAAAGGAAAGGTTAAAAAGCACAGCAAAAACCTTTTGAGATATTTCGTGGGTTCGGGGGGTAGATTATGAAAAGGGAAGGTATTAGCACCCTTTTCATCCATGGTTATCCATGGGCTCTTAGTTACTTGGCTTTTTAGATCACTTGCCTTGTTTTTCGATTGCTTTGAAAATAGTGCGTGTGTGGGTTGTTTTGAAAATGTTTTGGAAAAAGATGCCTTGTCTTAGGCCAACCTTGTAATAATTCTTTACTCGAATGTTTTACAAAGGTGCATATCTTTTCGAAAAGATGTTTCAAAAGTTTGAAAAGTTTGATTTTTGAAAGTGTCGTGGATTGTGGTTTTTGAAAAGAAGGCAAGTGTTTTTGCAAGTTTGATCTCAAGTAACTAAGAGTTTTGTCTACCCTATTATACTCAAAGGTTTTTTGTCATGTTTTAACCCCTTTTAACAATTTTGTTCCACCATTGAAATTGATGGGCAATCTTGCGTTTAGGAAGTTTATTCGGGACGGGCGTGGGTCATCGTATGGACCACGAATGCAATGGTGCCAAGTGTCTTTGGCAATTTGCTTGAAGGGACTTGATCATTTTGATAGGCGACTTTCGAAAGCGTCATCGAGGGACTTATGATCATTTGATTTTGTTTTGCCAAAGACATTCGACGTGCAAGCATGGCCCATTTGGAAGGCAACATGTGGGATTACCCTAGGGGGTGCAAGTGTGATTGTGTATTAATTACATGCATTTGTCTTGTATTAGGTTACCTAGCGTTTGATTTTATGTACATACAAACCCTAGGTCTAACCATGGTATAATTGAAAAGCTGTAAATTGCGGAATGTAAATCTACACTATTACAAAATAATGTCCGGGAGTGGGGGTATAAATGTACAAGGGGAGGAGACTTATAGTACTTACAACCAAATCGAATGTCGCAATCAAAATATAAATGTCAAATGTGTAAATGTAAGATAAAATGTGTGTAGGGCAATATATTGTGTAAGTGCAAATGTATGTGTAAGTGTAAATATGTACAAATGCGAATTATGAAATTGAGTCGAATTAGGGTTTTTTGACCTAGATATGTATTTTAAATGAATCTTTGATTTATGTGTTGGATTATGTACAAATGAAGGGTTTTGATTAAGTGTTTAAGTTTTAATTAAAAAAGAGTATTTTAGCCAAAATGTTTGTGAATTTAAATATTAGAGAAAAATGAATGTATTGAATTGTTATATACAAAAAGAATGTTAATTAAAAGAGTATAATTTAATTATGTATAAAAGTGTATAATATGTACAAAATGTATTTCAATTAAAAAAGGTATTTTCAATTTAATTGTGTATATAAAAAAAAAAAAAAAGATAATATATTCAAATTAACATTTTAAAGGTTAATTGTTTATAAAAAGTATTTGGTTATTTTTATGTACAAATGTGTATATATAAAAAAGTGTTTTAAACATGTGATGAAAATGTTTTAATTGGGTTAGTATATTTTTTAATTAAATTGCGTATGTTAAAAAAGGATTTAATTGAGTTAGTATATATAAGAAAGAAGTAAACATTGTTTTTTTGTTTATAAAAATGAAAAGAGTTAATGTTTTATAAAATAGGATTAGTGTTAGAAAAAGCAGTAATTTTCGTTGGGCTTTAGGAAACGGGTCAGATTAAGCCCATGGTTGATCCAAAGGCAAAATTTTAGGGTTTCACATTGTTTGGCATTTTGACAGTTTGAAACGAAAAGCTAGGGTTAACAGCGGCGCCGTTTGTGGTATCTTCTTCTGATTAGGCTTCCTTGGGCGTCCTCCGGCCACCAACGTCAATCTCAAACTCTCTTCCCTCCAAGGCGTAAGTTCGCGTCCTCCATACAAGGTTCGTTCTTGATTAATGTTTTCTTCTTCTACTGAATTCGCGCGTTTTTGGGTTCGTTTAAGCTGAGTTTTTTAATCACTTATGAGGTGAAGGAAAGGAAGAAAGAGAATACTGCATGCTACCTGATTTTTGGAGATGGAGGAGAGGAGAGTGGTGATGCTTCAGGAGGCCGGAGCGGTGAAGCTTGATGCTTGCTTGGACGCCTTTTTGGTAACTTCGTTCTTGTTGCTTATGCTTTAGAACATTGCTTCCTTTTGATGAAGCTTCTGAGTTCACTTTGAATTGCTTCTTTCTTCTTCTTCTTCCACTGTGATGCCTTGATTCGTTGGTTTAAACTCTTGCTTGATGTATTGTGATTGCTTATGTGTGCTTGCTTGCCCAAGGATGAACCTAGGGTTCTGAGGGCCTATGTTGCCTTGAGTGTTTGAACAAATATTGCCTTGATGTTGCCTTCTGAGATGCCTATGATGAAGTCCTCCTTCTGAGGCTTGGTGTTTGGATGTTCAGTGTTGGAACTTAGCTTTGTGGCTTGGGATGCTCAGCTTCACAGGGTTGTAGGCTAATGTTGGTTTGATAAGATGGTGAGGCTTGGTGTTGGATATCAGGATATTGTGTTTTTGAAGGTTGAGACTTTAGCTTGGTCAGTTTGCAAGTATGGCTTTGATCAGTTCTTTTGGTATGGTTTGAAGGTTGAGGTTATTTGTTTTTAGTTTTTGTTCTGAGACTGATGCAGGTTTATTGGTGGTGAGGATATATGCTTGATAATGGCTTTAGGTGTTATTTGTATGATTATACTGGTACAGGTTTGAGTATGTGAGAGTTTTTGTTGTTTTGAGCTTTTAGCTTTTGCCAGTTCAGTAGCCTTTTAGTTTTTTGGGTTTGAGGATATTGGTTTTGGTTGAGTTCTGAGTTTGGATTATCAGGATGTTGTGTTCTTTTGCATAAAGGTTGTTGATGGGTTTCTTGTTATGACAGTAGTGAGCTCTCTTTTTAGGCAGGTTGTGGTTTAGTTTGTATACTTTTCCTGAACTGTTCTGAACTGCTATCTTTTTTTCTGAACTCAGTTTTTGTGGACAGTAGTACCTTTGTATGTTATGCTGAACTGGTTTTATGTCTCTCTTCTCTCCCCTCTAACCTGCTATGTTGCTTCTGAACTGAGTTTTGGCTTTTATTATCTCTTTTCCATCTCATGAACTGCCTGCTGTGAACTGCTTGTGGACTTGTAGATTTTCTTTTTCCCTACTGTCTCCTTCTACTGTCTGCTGTATATTCTGAACTATGCCTAACCTGAACTGCTTTATCTCTCTTTTTATCTCTCTTAAAGTACAGATTAAGAATTTTATATGATATTACTGTACTGTTCTGAAGGGGCTGACTAAGGAAATGATGAAAAAGATAGTTTATTACTTGCATAATACACTATTGCATCTCCTTTTGACAGTTTGGATAGATTTTGCATTTTGATATCTTTTCCTCAAATCTTCTTTGACAGCTTTATGCTTTTATTGATTTTCTTTGAGTGGACTTTGTTTTGGATTTGAAAGTTTGGATTGAACTTTTTCAGTTTAGATTGGATTTTGAATCTTGAACTCCTATGCAGCTTGCAATTTCATAACTTATGCATTTTTGACATTTGCATTTCATGAGATAAAATAATCTTCCCTCTCTGTGAACCGGGAGAAATCCCGTGATTTGCAGAGAGGGCAACTGATCCCAGTCAGTGGCCCCTAATGATGAGCAATTTTTAACTGTCTTTTCCAATTTAATGCTTTCTGACTTTTCTTATTCTTTTTGCAGATGAAAAATGGAATACCGGAGCGGAATGAAGCACGAAGAATATTTAGAAAATAGGATAGTTTTTTTCATTCTATGTAATATTTAAATTAAATGTAAATTATTGTTTGTAACAACAATTTGTAAATAATTCAAATATCAATAAAAATCCAAATTATCCAATTGGTTCCATTTTCTTTATTGCTTATTTATTTATTTAAAATTCTTAGAATTAAAACAACTGAAAAATAAATTCAATCATTTAATTTCAGAATAATAAATAACTAAAATAAAACAACATTGATCCAATAAACCTGTCTTATCCCACATCCAAAGCAAAGCAGCAATTAACTCAAACGGACTGATCAAACGCAAAAGCACTGTGAATTCAAAACTGCATCTTGTATCTGACTGGCCCAATCAAAACGTACTGAATTCAAAACCATTGTCTCTTTTACTGATTAAACCAAGATAATGCGAATTTTAATCCAAATCTTGAAATAAACCGCAAAGTGCTGTGGAATTCAAATTCTTCTGAGAACATGCCCGTAAAACCCTAATTCCCGATTAAATGCCAAATCACGCTCACTTGATCAAAATTGAACCAAAAATTAACCAAACCCTAAGCCCACTGTATGAAACAAATCAGAGCTCTGAAAATCAGTAAAAACCCTAGTTTTGCTTGACTGTCAAGAAAAGTCCGTTTGTTCGATTCTTGAGTCAGTTTGAGAAGTCAGGAAATGTTTGAAGCTGAGATTTCTTGGGGAAAAATGTGAGGGCAAATTTTAGGGTACAACACCTGGCTAGATACAGGTATCGAATATGGAATTAGTCGTCTACAGATATGCCCTGGCTGGATACAGGTATCGAATCTCTAAACTCTTCATGCAGATATGCCCTGGCTGGATACAGGTATCGAATCTACAATCAATCACTCACAGATATGCCCTGGCTAGATTCAGGTATCGAATCTGGAATTTGTCGTCTACAGATATGCCCTGGCTGGATACAGGTATCGAATCTCTAAACTCTTCATGTAGATATGCCCTGGCTGGATACAGGTATCGAATCTACAATCAATCACTCACATATATGCCCTGGCTAGATACAGGAATCGAATCTGGAATTGGTCGGCTACAGATATGCCCTGGCTGGATACAGGTATCGAATCTCTAAACTGTTCATGTAGATATGCCCTGGATAGATACAGGTATCGAATCTACAATCAATCACTCACAGATATGCCCTGGCTAGATACAGGAATCGAATTTGGAATTGGTTGTCTACAGATATGCCCTGGCTTGATACAGGTATCGAATCTCTAAACTCTTCATGCAGACATGCCCTGGCTGGATACAGGTATCAAATCTACAATCAATTACTCACAGATATGCCCTGGCTAGATACAGGTATCGAATCTGGAATTGGTCGTCTACAGATATGCCCTGGCTGGATACAGGTGTCGAATCTCTAAACTCTTCATGCAGATATGCCCTGGCTGGATACAGGTATCGAATCTATAATCAATCGCTCACAGATATGCCCTGGCTAGATACAGGTATCGAATTTGGAATTATTCGTCTACAGATATGCCCTGGCTGGATACAGGTGTCGAATCTCTAAACTATTCATGCAGATATGCCCTGGCTGGATACAAGTATCGAATCTACAATCAATTACTCACAGATATGACCTAGCTAGATACAGGTATCGAATCTGGAATTGGTAATCTACAGATATGCCCTGGCTGGATACAGGTGTCGAATCTCTAAACTCTTCATGCAGACATGCCCTGGCTGGTTACAGGTATCGAATCTACAATCAATCACTCACAGATATGCCCTGGCTAGATACAGGTCTTGAATCTGGAATTGGTGTCTACAGATATGCCCTGGCTGGATACAGGTATCGAATCTCTAAACTCTTTATGCAGACATGCCCTGGCTGGATACAGGTATCGAATATACAATCAATCGCTCATAGATATGCCCTGGCTAGATACAGGTATCGAATCCGGAACTGGTCGTTTACAGATATGCCCTGGCTAGATACAGGTATCAAATCTCTAAACTCTTCATGCAGACATGCCCTGGCTGGATACAGGTATCGAATCTACAATCAATTACTCACAGATATGCCCTGGCTAGATACAGGTATCGAATCCGGAACTGGTCGTTTACAGATATGCCCTGGCTAAATATAGGTATCGAATCTCTAAACTCTTCATGCAGACATGCCCTGGCTGAATACAGGTATCGAATCTACAATCAATTACCCACAGATATGCCCTGGCTAGATACAGGTATTGAATTTGGAATTAGTCGTCTACAGATATGCCCTAGCTAGATATAGGTATGGAATCTCTAAACTCTTCATGCAGACATGCCCTGCCTGGATACAGGTATCGAATCTACAATCAATTACTCACAGATATGCCCTGGCTCGATACAGGTATCGAATCTGGAATTAGTCGTCTACAGATATGCCCTGGCTGGATACAGGTATCGAATCTCTAAACTCTTCATGCAGATATGCCCTGGCTGGATACAAGTATCTTATCTACAATCAATCACTCACAGATTTTCCCTGGCTTGATTCAGGTATCGAATCTAGAATTTGTCGTCTACAGATATGCCCTGGCTAGATACAGGTATGGAATCTCTAAACTCTTCATGCAGACATGCCCTGGGTGGATACAGGTATCGAATCTACAATCAATTACTCACAGATATGCCCTGGCTAGATACAGGTATCGAATATGGAATTAGTCGTCTACAGATATGCCCTGGCTGGATACAGGTATCGAATCTCTAAACTCTTCATGCAGATATGCCCTGGCTGGATACAGGTATCGAATCTACAATCAATCACTCACAGATATGCCCTGGCTAGATTCAGGTATCGAATCTGGAATTTGTCGTCTACAGATATGCCCTGGCTGGATACAGGTATCGAATCTCTAAACTCTTCATGTAGATATGCCCTGGCTGGATACAGGTATCGAATCTACAATCAATTACTCACAGATATGCCCTGGCTAGATACAGGTATCGAATCTGGAATTGGTCGTCTACAGATATGCCCTGGCTGGATACAGGTGTCGAATCTCTAAACTCTTCATGCAGATATGCCCTGGCTAGATACAAGTATCTTATCTACAATCAATCACTCACAGATATGCCCTGGCTAGATACATGTATCGAATCTAGAATTTGTCGTCTACAGATATGCCCTGGCTGGATACAGGTGTCGAATCTCTAAACTCTTCATGCAGATATGCCCTGGCTGGATACAGGTATCGAATCTACAATCAATTACTCACAGATATGACCTTGCTAGATACAGGTATCGAATCTGGAATTGGTCGTCTACAGATATGCCCTGGCTGGATACAGGTATCGAATCTCTAAACTCTTCATGCAGACATGCCCTGGCTGGATACAGGTATCGAATCTACAATCAATCACTCACTGATATGCCCTGGCTAGATACAGGTATCGAATCTGGAATTGGTGTCTACAGATATGCCCTGGCTGTATAAAGGTATCGAATCTCTAAACTCTTTATGCAGACATGCCCTGGCTGGATACAGGTATCGAATATACAATCAATCGCTCACAGATATGCCCTGGCTAGATACAGGTATCGAATCCGGAACTAGTCGTTTACAGATATGCCCTGGCTAGATACAGGTATCGAATCTCTAAACTTTTCATGCAGACATGCCCTGACTGGATACAGGTATCAAATCTATAATCAATTACTCACAGATATGCCCTGGCTAGATACAGGTATCGAATCCGAAACTGGTCGTTTACAGATATGCCCTGGCTAAATATAGGTATCGAATCTCTAAACTCTTCATGCAGACATGCCCTGGCTGGATACAGGTATCGAATCTACAATCAATTACTCACAGATATTCCCTGGCTTGATACAGGTATCGAATTTGGAATTAGTCGTCTACAGATATGCCCTAGCTAGATACAGGTATGGAATCTCTAAACTCTTCATGCAGACATGCCCTGGCTGGATACAGGTATCAAATCTACAATCAATTACTCACAGATATGCCCTGGCTAGATACAGGTATCGAATATGGAATTAGTCGTCTACAGATATGCCCTGGCTGGATACAGGTATCGAATCTCTAAACTCTTCATGCAGATATGCCCTGGCTGGATACAGGTATCGAATCTAAAATCAATCACTCACAGATATGCCCTGGCTAGATTCAGGTATCGAATCTGGAATTTGTCGTCTACAGATATGCCCTGGCTGGATACAAGTATCGAATCTCTAAACTCTTCATGTAGATATGCCCTGGCTGGATACAGGTATCGAATCTACAATCAATCACTCACATATATGCCCTGGCTAGATACAGGAATCGAATCTGGAATTGGTCGGCTACAGATATGCCCTGGCTGGATACAGGTATCGAATCTCTAAACTGTTCATGTAGATATGCCCTGGATAGATACAGGTATCGAATCTACAATCAATCACTCACAGATATGCCCTGGCTAGATACAGGAATCGAATTTGGAATTGGTTGTCTACAGATATGCCCTGGCTTGATACAGGTATCGAATCTCTAAACTCTTCATGCAGACATGCCCTGGCTGGATACAGGTATCGAATCTACAATCAATTACTCACAGATATGCCCTGGCTAGATACAGGTATCGAATCTGGAATTGGTCGTCTACAGATATGCCCTGGCTGGATACAGGTATCGAATCTATAATCAATCGCTCACAGATATGCCCTGGCTAGATACAGGTATCGAATTTGGAATTATTCGTCTACAGATATGCCCTGGCTGGATACAGGTGGTGAATCTCTAAACTATTCATGCAGATATGCCCTGGCTGGATACAAGTATCGAATCTACAATCAATTACTCACAGATATGACCTAGCTAGATACAGGTATCGAATCTGGAATTGGTAATCTACAGATATGCCCTGGCTGGATACAGGTATCGAATCTCTAAACTCTTCATGCAGACATGCCCTGGCTGGATACAGGTATCGAATCTACAATCAATCACTCACAGTATGCCCTGGCTAGATACAGGTCTTGAATCTGGAATTGGTGTCTACAGATATGCCCTGGCTGGATACAGGTATCGAATCTCTAAACTCTTTATGCAGACATGCCCTGGCTGGATACAGGTATCGAATATACAATCAATCGCTCATAGATATGCCCTGGCTAGATACAGGTATCGAATCCGGAACTGGTCGTTTACAGATATGCCCTGGCTAGATACAGGTATCAAATCTCTAAACTCTTCATGCAGACATGCCCTGGCTGGATACAGGTATCGAATCTACAATCAATTACTCACAGATATGCCCTGGCTAGATACAGGTATCGAATCCGGAACTGGTCGTTTACAGATATGCCCTGGCTAAATATAGGTATCGAATCTCTAAACTCTTCATGCAGACATGCCCTGGCTGAATACAGGTATCGAATCTACAATCAATTACCCACAGATATGCCCTGGCTAGATACAGGTATTGAATTTGGAATTAGTCGTCTACAGATATGCCCTAGCTAGATATAGGTATGGAATCTCTAAACTCTTCATGCAGACATGCCCTGCCTGGATACAGGTATCGAATCTACAATCAATTACTCACAGATATGCCCTGGCTCGATACAGGTATCGAATCTGGAATTAGTCGTCTACAGATATGCCCTGGCTGGATACAGGTATCGAATCTCTAAACTCTTCATGCAGATATGCCCTGGCTGGATACAAGTATCTTATCTACAATCAATCACTCACAGATATGCCCTGGCTTGATTCAGGTATCGAATCTAGAATTTGTCGTCTACAGATATGCCCTGGCTAGATACAGGTATCGAATCTCTAAACTCTTCATGCAGACATGCCCTGGGTGGATACAGGTATCGAATCTACAATCAATTACTCACAGATATGCCCTGGCTAGATACAAGTATCGAATCTGGAATTAGTCGTCTACAAATATGCCCTGGCTGGATACAGGTGTCAAATCTCTAAACTCTTCATGCAGATATGCCCTGGCTGGATACATGTATCGAATCTACAATCAATCACTCACAGATATGCCCTGGCTAGATACAGGAATCGAATCTAGAATTGGTCGGCTACAGATATGCCCTGGCTGGATACAGGTATCGAATCTCTAAACTGTTCATGTAGATATGCCCTGGATAGATACAGGTATCGAATCTACAATCAATCACTCACAGATATGCCCTGGCTAGATACAGGAATCGAATTTGGAATTGGTTGTCTACAGATATGCCCTGGCTGGATACAGGTATCGAATCTCTAAACTCTTCATGCAGACATGCCCTGGCTGGATACAGGTATCGAATCTACAATCAATTACTCACAGATATGCCCTGGCTAGATACAGGTATCGAATCTGGAATTGGTCGTCTACAGATATGCCCTGGCTGGATACAGGTGTCGAATCTCTAAACTCTTCATGCAGATATGCCCTGGCTGGATACAGGTATCGAATCTACAATCAATCGCTCACAGATATGCCCTGGCTAGATACAAGTATCGAATCTGGAATTATTCGTCTACAGATATGCCCTGGCTGGGTACAGGTGTCGAATCTCTAAACTATTCATGCAGATATGCCCTGGCTGGATACAGGTATCGAATCTACAATCAATTACTCACAGATATGACCTAGCTAGATACAGGTATCGAATCTGGAATTGGTAATCTACAGATATGCCCTGGCTGGATACAGGTATCGAATCTCTAAACTCGTCATGCAGACATGCCCTGGCTGGATACAGGTATCGAATCTACAATCAATCACTCACAGATATGCCCTGGCTAGATACAGGTCTCGAATCTGGAATTGGTGTCTACAGATATGCCCTGGCTGGATACAGGTATCGAAAATCTAAACTCTTTATGCAGACATGCCCTGGCTGGATACAGGTATCGAATATACAATCAATCGCTCACAGATATGCCCTGGCTAGATACAGGTATCGAATCCGGAACTGGTCGTTTACAGATATGCCCTGGCTAGATACAGGTATCAAATCTCTAAACTCTTCATGCAGACATGCCCTGGCTGGATACAGGTATCGAATCTACAATCAATGACTCACAGATATGCCCAGGCTAGATACAGGTATCGAATTCGGAACTGGTCGTTTACAGATATGCCCTGGCTAAATATAGGTATCGAATCTCTAAACTCTTCATGCAGACATGCCCTGGCTGAATACAGGTATCGAATCTACAATCAATCACCCACAGATATGCCCTGGCTAGATACAGGTATTGAATTTGGAATTAGTCGTCTACAGATATGCCCTAGCTAGATACAGGTATGGAATCTCTAAACTCTTCATGCAGACATGCCCTGCCTGGATACAGGTATCGAATCTACAATCAATTACTCACAGATATGCCCTGGCTAGATACAGGTATCGAATCTGGAATTAGTCGTCTACAGATATGCCCTGGCTGGATACAGGTATCAAATCTCTAAACTCTTCATGCAGATATGCCCTGGCTGGATACAAGTATCTTATCTACAATCAATCAATCACAGATATGCCCTGGCTTGATTCAGGTATCGAATCTAGAATTTGTCGTCTACAGATATGCCATGGCTGGATACAGGTATCGAATCTCTAAACTCTTCATGCAGACATGCCCTGGGTGGATACAGGTATCGAATCTACAATCAATTACTCACAGATATGCCCTGGTTAGATACAAGTATCGAATCTGGAATTAGTCGTCTACAAATATGCCCTGGCTGGATACAGGTGTCGAATCTCTAAACTCTTCATGCAGATATGCCCTGGCTAGATACAGGTATCGAATCTACAATCAATTACTCACAGATATGCCCTGGCTAGATACAGGTATCGAATCTGGAATTGGTCGTCTACAGATATGCCCTGGCTGGATACAGGTATCGAATCTACAATCAATTACTCACAGATATGCCCTGGCTAGATACAGGTATCGAATATGGAATTGGTCGTCTACAGATATGCCCTGGCTGGATACAGGTGTCGAATCTCTAAACTCTTCATGCAGATATGCCCTGGCTGGATACAGGTACCAAATCTACAATCAATTACTCACAGATATGCCCTGGCTAGATACAAGTATCGAATCTGGAATTAGTCGTATACAGATATGCCCTGGCTGGATACAGGTATCGAATCTCTAAACTCTTCATGTAGATATGCCCTGGGTAGATACAGGTATCAAATCTACAATCAATCACTCACAGATATGCCCTGGCTAGATACAGGAATCAAATCTGGAATTGGTCGTCTACAGATATGCCCTGGCTGGATACAAGTATCAAATCTCTAAACTCTTCATGTAGATATGCCCTGGATAGATACAGGTATTGAATCTACAATCAATCACTCACAGATATGCCCTGGCTAGATACAGGAATCGAATCTGGAATTGGTTGTCTACAGATATGCCCTGGCTGGATACAGGTATCGAATCTCTAAACTCTTCATGCAGACATGCCCTGGCTGGATACAGGTATCGAATCTACAATCAATTATTCACAGATATGCCCTGGCTAGATACAGGTATCGAATCTGGAATTGGTCGTCTACAGATATGCCCTGGCTGGATACAGGTGTCGAATCTCTAAACTCTTCATGCAGATATGCCCTGGCTAGATACAGGTATCGAATCTACAATCAATCGCTCACAGATATGCCCTTGCTAGATACAGGTATCGAATTTGGAATTAGTCATCTACAGATATGCCCTGGCTGGATACAGGTGTCGAATCTCTAAACTCTTCATGCAGATATGCCCTGGCTGGATACAGGTATCGAATCTATAATCAATTACTCACAGATATGACCTGGCTAGATACAGGTATAGAATCTGGAATTGGTCGTCTACAGATATGCCCTGGCTGGATACAGGTATCGAATCTCTAAACTCTTCATGCAGACATGCCCTGGCTGGATACAGGTATCGAATATACAATCAATCGCTCACAGATATGCCCTGGCTAGATACAGGTATCAAATCCGGAACTGGTCGTTTACAGATATGCCCTGGCTAGATACAGGTATCAAATCTCTAAACTCTTCATGCAGACATGCCCTGGCTGGATACAGGTATCGAATCTACAATCAATTACTCACAGATATGCCCTGGCTAGATACAGGTATCGAATCCGGAACTGGTCGTTTACAGATATGCCCTGGCTAAATATAGGTATCGAATCTCTAAACTCTTCATGCAGACATGCCCTGGCTGAATACATGTATCGAATCTACAATCAATCACCCACAGATATGCCCTGGCTAGATACAGGAATCGAATTTGGAATTGGTTGTCTACAGATATGCCCTGGCTGGATACATGTATCGAATCTCTAAACTCTTCATGCAGACATGCCCTGGCTGGATACAAGTATCGAATCTACAATCAATTACTCACAGATATTCCCTGGCTAGATACAGGTATCGAATCTGGAATTGGTCGTCTACAGATATGCCCTGGCTGGATACAGGTGTCGAATCTCTAAACTCTTCATGCAGATATGCCCTGGCTAGATACAAGTATCTTATCTACAATCAATCACTCACAGATATGCCCTGGCTAGATACATGTATCGAATCTAGAATTTGTCGTCTACAGATATGCCCTGGCTGGATACAGGTGTCGAATCTCTAAACTCTTCATGCAGATATGCCCTGGCTGGATACAAGTATCGAATCTACAATCAATTACTCACAGATATGACCTGGCTAGATACAGGTATCGAATCTGGAATTGGTCGTCTACAGATATGCCCTGGCTGGATACAGGTATCGAATCTCTAAACTCTTCATGCAGACATGCCCTGGCTGGATACAGGTATCGAATCTACAATCAATCACTCACTGATATGCCCTGGCTAGATACAGGTATCGAATCTGGAATTGGTGTCTACAGATATGCCCTGGCTGGATAAAGGTATCGAATCTCTAAACTCTTTATGTAGACATGCCCTGGCTGGATACAGGTATCGAATATACAATCAATCGCTCACAGATATGCCCTGGCTAGATACAGGTATCGAATCCGGAACTAGTCGTTTACAGATATGCCCTGGCTAGATACAGGTATCGAATCTCTAAACTCTTCATGCAGACATGCCCTGGCTGGATACAGGTATCGAATCTACAATCAATTACTCACAGATATGCCCTGGCTAGATACAGGTATCGAATCCGAAACTGGTCGTTTACAGATATGCCCTGGCTAAATATAGGTATCGAATCTCTAAACTCTTCATGCAGACATGCCCTGGCTGGATACTGGTATCGAATCTACAATCAATTACTCACAGATATGCCCTGGCTAGATACAGGTATCGAATTTGGAATTAGTCGTCTACAGATATGCCCTAGCTAGATACAGGTATGGAATCTCTAAACTCTTCATGCAGACATGCCCTGGCTGGATACAGGTATCAAATCTACAATCAATTACTCACAGATATGCCCTGGCTAGATACAGGTATCGAATATGGAATTAGTCGTCTACAGATATGCCCTGGCTGGATACAGGTATCGAATCTCTAAACTCTTCATGCAGATATGCCCTGGCTGGATACAGGTATCGAATCTACAATCAATCACTCACAGATATGCCCTGGATAGATTCAGGTATCGAATCTGGAATTTGTCGTCTACAGATATGCCCTGGCTGGATACAGGTATCGAATCTCTAAACTGTTCATGTAGATATGCCCTGGATAGATACAGGTATCGAATCTACAATCAATCACTCACAGATATGCCCTGGCTAGATACAGGAATCGAATTTGGAATTGGTTGTCTACAGATATGCCCTGGCTGGATACAGGTATCGAATCTCTAAACTCTTCATGCAGACATGCCCTGTCTGGATACAGGTATCGAATCTACAATCAATTACTCACAGATATGCCCTGGCTAGATACAGGTATCGAATCTGGAATTGGTCGTCTACAGATATGCCCTGGCTGGATACAGGTGTCGAATCTCTAAACTCTTCATGCAGATATGCCCTGGCTGGATACAGGTATCGAATCTACAATCAATCGCTCACAGATATGCCCTGGCTAGATACAGGTATCGAATTTGGAATTATTCGTCTACAGATATGCCCTGGCTGGATACAGGTGTCGAATCTCTAAACTATTCATGCAGATATGCCCTGGCTGGATACAGGTATCGAATCTACAATCAATTACTCACAGATATGACCTAGCTAGATACAGGTATCGAATCTGGAATTGGTAATCTACAGATATGCCCTGGCTGGATACAGGTATCGAATCTCTAAACTCTTTATGCAGACATGCCCTGGCTGGATACAGGTATCGAATATACAATCAATCGCTCATAGATATGCCCTGGCTAGATACAGGTATCGAATCCGGAACTGGTCGTTTACAGATATGCCCTGGCTAGATACAGGTATCAAATCTCTAAACTCTTCATGCAGACATGCCCTGGCTGGATACAGGTATCGAATCTACAATCAATTACTCACAGATATGCCCTGGCTAGATACAGGTATCGAATCCGGAACTGGTCGTTTACAGATATGCCCTGGCTAAATATAGGTATCGAATCTCTAAACTCTTCATGCAGACATGCCCTGGCTGAATACAGGTATCGAATCTACAATCAATTACCCACAGATATGCCCTGGCTAGATACAGGTATTGAATTTGGAATTAGTCGTCTACAGATATGCCCTAGCTAGATACAGGTATGGAATCTCTAAACTCTTCATGCAGACATGCCCTGCCTGGATACAGGTATCGAATCTACAATCAATTACTCACAGATATGCCCTGGCTAGATACAGGTATCGAATCTGGAATTAGTCGTCTACAGATATGCCCTGGCTGGATATAGGTATCGAATCTCTAAACTCTTCATGCAGATATGCCCTGGCTGGATACAAGTATCTTATCTATAATCAATCACTCACAGATATGCCCTGGCTTGATTCAGGTATCGAATCTAGAATTTGTCGTCTACAGATATGCCCTGGCTAGATACAGGTATCGAATCTCTAAACTCTTCATGCAGACATGCCCTGGGTGGATACAGGTATCGAATCTACAATCAATTACTCACAGATATGCCCTGGCTAGATACAAGTATCGAATCTGGAATTAGTCGTCTACAAATATGCCCTGGCTGGATACAGGTGTCGAATCTCTAAACTCTTCATGCAGATATGCCCTGGCTAGATACAGGTATCGAATCTACAATCAATTACTCACAGATATGCCCTGGCTAGATACAGGTATCGAATCTGGAATTGGTCGTCTACAGATATGCCCTGGCTGGATACAGGTATCGAATCTACAATCAATTACTCACACATATGCCCTGGCTAGATACAGGTATCGAATATGGAATTGGTCGTCTACAGATATGCCCTGGCTGGATACAGGTGTCGAATCTCTAAACTCTTCATGCAGATATGCCCTGGCTGGATACAGGTATCAAATCTACAATAAATTACTCACAGATATGCCCTGGCTAGATACAGGTATCGAATCTGGAATTAGTCGTCTACAGATATGCCCTGGCTGGATACAGGTATCGAATCTCTAAACTCTTCATGTAGATATGCCCTGGCTAGATACAGGTATCAAATCTACAATCAATCACTCACAGATATGCCCTGGCTAGATACAGGAATCAAATCTGGAATTGGTCGTCTACAGATATGCCCTGGCTGGATATAAGTATCGAATCTCTAAACTCTTCATGTAGATATGCCCTGGATAGATACAGGTATCGAATCTACAAGCAATCACTCATAGATATGCCCTGGCTAGATACAGGAATCGAATCTGGAATTGGTTGTCTACAGATATGCCCTGGCTGGATACAGGTATCGAATCTCTAAACTCTTCATGCAGACATGCCCTGGCTGGATACAGGTATCGAATCTACAATCAATTATTCACAGATATGCCCTGGCTAGATACAGGTATCGAATCTGGAATTGGTCGTCTACAGATATGCCCTGGCTGGATACAGGTGTCGAATCTCTAAACTCTTCATGCAGATATGCCCTGGCTGGATACAGGTATCGAATCTACAATCAATCGCTCACAGATATGCCCTTGCTAGATACAGGTATCGAATTTGGAATTAGTCATCTACAGATATGCCCTGGCTGGATACAGGTGTCGAATCTCTAAACTCTTCATGCAGATATGCCCTGGCTGGATACAGGTATCGAATCTATAATCAATTACTCACAGATATGACCTGGCTAGATACAGGTATCGAATCTGGAATTGGTTGTCTACAGATATGCCCTGGCTGGATACAGGTATCGAATCTCTAAACTCTTCATGTAGACATGCCCTGGCTGGATACAGGTATCGAATCCACAATCAATCACTCACAGATATGCCCTGGCTAGATACAGGTATCGAATCTGGAATTGGTGTCTACAGATATGCCCTGGCTGGATACAGGTATCGAATCTCTAAACTCTTTATGCAGACATGCCATGGCTTGATACAGATATCGAATATACAATCAATCGCTCACAGATATGCCCTGGCTAGATACAGGTATCGAATCCGGAACTGGTCGTTTACAGATATGCCCTGGCTAGATACAGGTATCGAATCTCTAAACTCTTCATGCAGACATGCCCTGGCTGGATACAGGTATCGAATCTACAATCAATTACTCACAGATATGCCCTGGCTAGATACAGGTATCGAATCCGGAACTGGTCGTTTACAGATATTCCCTGGCTAGATACATGTATCGAATCTCTAAACTCTTCATGCAGACATGCCCTGGCTGGATACATGTATCGAATATACAATCAATTACTCACAGATATGCCCTGGCTAGATACAGGTATCGAATCCGGAACTGGTCGTTTACAGATATGCCCTGGCTAGATACAGGTATCGAATCTCTAAACTCTTCATGCAGACATGCCCTGGCTGGATACAGGTATCGAATCAATCAATTACTCACAGATATGCCCTGGCTAGATACAGGTATCGAATTTGGAATTAGTCGTCTACAGATATGCCCTAGCTAGATACAGGTATGGAATCTCTAAACTCTTCATGCAGACATGCCCTAGATGGATACAGGTATCGAATCTACAATCAATTACTCACAGATATGCCCTGGCTAGATACAGGTATCGAATCTGGAATTAGTCGTCTACAGATATGCTCTGGCTGGATACAGGTATCGAATCTCTAAACTCTTCATGCAGATATGCCCTGGCTGGATACAGGTATCGAATCTACAATCAATCACTCACAGATATGCCCTGGCTAGATACAGGTATCGAACTTGGAACTGGTCGTCTACAGATATGCCCTGGCTGGATACAGGTATCGAATCTCTAAACTCTTCATGCAGATATGCCCTGGCTGGATACAGGTATTGAATCTACAATCAATCGCTCACAGATATGCCATGGCTAGATACATGTATCGAATCTGGAACTAGTCGTCTACAGATATGCCCTGGCTGGATATAAGTATCGAATCTCTAAACTCTTCATGTAGATATGCCCTGGCTAGATACATGTATCGAATCCACAATCAATCGCTCACAGACATGCCCTGGCTAGATACAGGTATCGAATCTGGAACTGCGACAGTTGATAGTAATCATCTTTGGATTGACCTTTTCCTGAAAAGGCAAAACATTAGTTGTATGCGATGTCATGATGTATGATGTTCTCAAAACGAGATCGTGTCGTATGCACTTTATCATGTATGTAAGTAGGATGTATAAAATGTGAAATGTTTATGAATGTATTTTCGTCTGGGAAAATAAATCCTTGACGAATGCGGGGAAGTTTGTTGAATCCTGGGCTGCTGTTTGAAGAGTAGAGTTCTTCGTTTCCGCTGGGGATGATGGTTGCAAGAATAAACCGGTAGGAGAAGATGACTCCGTTGGGGAATAAACTTGTTGGAGAGATTACTCTGCGGGGAAATACTTTGTGGGGAAGAGATGCTTCGCTGAGGTTTTAATGAGAACTCCGCTGGGAATACCGTTGATAAGCTTTATTGGAGGATTTGATGAACTCCGCTGGGGGATAGGAAGAACTTCGCCGAGGACGATCTTTTCGTGGTAATTAGCTGAGGATAACCCAGTTATAAGCTCTGGTGAGGAATAACCTTTGAATATGGCCGGGGAGAGATGCATGTACTCTGCAGGTGATAAGCTTCCAGAATCTACTAGGGATAAGCTTCCAAAATCTACTAGGGAGGATGATTCAACTCTCCTGGGGAAACTTTGGACTGCACTGGGGAATGGCTCCACTGGGGTGTCGGGTATTCCGCCGGGGAACAATCTTATATTAAGACTGCCGGGGATGCTTGCTTAGGAACATCTGTATACTCTGCTAGGGAATGTTGAGATTTTCTGGGGATATCCAACTTCCTTAAGGCTGACAGTAGCCTAACTCTGCTTGGGGAGAGTATCGCTGACTTGCTGGAGATACTGTGCCTTGTCAGGGTTGACGGGAGACCAACTCTGCTTGGGGAGAGTATTATTGGTTCTTGTCTTACTCTGTGGGGAGTGAAGGTATCTTGGTCATATTCTTCAGTCGAACCTACCTTAGTACCTTGGTGGACAGAGCAACTAGATCGTTTAGACAATTCATTATTGCACTGACTTCTGTGGGAGAACGTACCTGTGGAGGTGTTTGATAACTGCCGATTGACAAATCTTCTTCTGGTAGGCAAGTGACGAGATGACGGGACATAGTCGTACGCTTTGATCCCTAACTTTTTCCTGGACCGCCCTTTCGGGTTTTCAGTCCACCGGGATACCCATTTTTGCCCAAGCCGCCTTTCCAGGTTTTCGACTTGCTGGGTGTACAGATTTTCCATTTTCATCCCTTATTTTGCCCGAACCCTTTTGGTTCGCCGGGAAGCCCTTATTTTTGCCTAGGTGTGTCAACCTAGCGGGTCTTTAATTCATGCGTAGTATTTTTTTCGACTATGTCCACGCTCTCAGAATGTAGGGAGTTGTCACTGTCAGTAGTGTTGCCATGTTACCAGAAGATCTTCGTTTGATCATGCAGGATTCGTAGCTGGAATTCATGTCCAATGCCCCAAGTGACTCGGGCGAAGATTTGCCCCTGTCTATTTGTCACTTGAGAGATTCCTTGAATCTTGACTGGACTACCCCAGATGATAGACCATGATCATGTCTTCCCCTTGGTTGGGAGTGCTTTTGTTCACTAGATATTCTTCGTGTGAATTTCTCTGCTGTTCGAACAAATAGTCACATGCAAATAGTGTTATTTAAAAATGCAAAGCTTATGTCTGTCTTGAAGTTTTTTGAAAATGCAGTTTTTTAAGCAAATTTTGTAAAATGTGATGTCAACTCAAGATTTTACGGCGAGCCTTAAGGAGTCAGGATACCTTTGTAACAGTATGCTTTCGAACTAACCCATGCTTCAGCTAGGACTTTTAAGGGTTATAACGTGGCCTGGTTCACGGTTTAAGAAACAAAGGATAAAGGCTCAAAGTATTTGTACCCACCCGCTCTTCGTGATGTTCTTCAAACCTAAACTCAGCTGATCGTGCGTTAGACCTTGTTTGAGTCTTTGCTCTGATATTCCGGTGATGGTTCGGATCTTGACAATTTATTTTGAATAGGAAGTCATTTCTTTTTGTTGAGGGTTTGTATGACCTCTTTCTTTTGATTATTATTATCCCTATTTTTTGCCTGAACTGTTTCTTTTGTGATTACAGTCAGCGGGATGCCCCAGTTTTGTAAGTCTCCTTCATAGGTTTTGACTTATTGGGCTTTTATTTCTGAGAGATAATGACTGCCTGTCTTTATGATTATTCGGAACCATCACTGTCTTTTTTTTTAGAAGGACTCTTTTGATGCCGTTCATTGTGCACTTGGATCAACTGAGAGAACTACCCTGCCCCAGGTTATGATTAAGGGTTTTAATTTTTGAAAAGAAAAACTCCAACTTCTTTGGCTCAAAGGGGTTGACGAGGGATTATCTTCCTTATTACTCCATTGTTTAGGATTTGAAACAATGCCTGTACCTCATCAGTGGGGTCTGTTCAAAAGCATACTGTAAAGATCGTGGTATCATTTTTGTCATCCTCCCTCAAGAGGCTTAGAATTTAATCGAGAGTTGACATCAAAAAATGAAAGCAGTTTGAATATAGCGAATGCGAATATATTGATTCAAAACAGACATATGCGATGCATTGATAAAGTAAAAGAGTTTGACATGAACAAATGTTTGAACAAGCAAAGAAAAATACAACTTGAAACTTCCAATGAACAAAAGGTCTTCTCGTCTAGGGATAGTAGAAGAACTCGACCTGACCATCTTGGGTGAATTCCACTGCTCCTTCATCAATCAGGTCCTGGATCTTGTACCTCAACTTCCAACAGTCGTCAGTATCATGCCCCGGGCTGTTAGAATGGTATGCACACCTGGCATCAGGATTATAGTTAGGTGAAGAAGTCTTAGGATTCGGATGAGGTCCTACCAACGTCACCAGATTCAATCTCAACAGGTGTTGCAAAGCTTGGGACAGCGGCATGTTGAGCTTGGTGAATTGCCTCCTAGGCTTGTCTGGCTTGCTCTGATCAACCCGTTGTTCTTGGAGAGGTCGTTGTTGGACCTGTGAAGTAGCAGCAGCTTGGAGAGGTCTATTCATTGAACCAAACCTTTGACTTCTTGGAGGCTGATTACCGGTTTGGTTCCCAGCCTTGACTACTTGCTTCATACTATCTTGCTGAAGCTGGTTGATCACAGTTCTCAACCCTTCTTGCTCCCGAGCTAAGCCTTGGATAAGGGCCATCTGCCCCAACATATGAGTTCTCATAGTATCTACCTCAGCTTGCAAGTGTTTCAGCCGTTCGTCCTTATCATTTTCAGGACTGCTCCTGACCAAAGTCCCCATGAGGAGTGCTCTCAGCTCTTCCTGCCCCTTGGATAGGTTTAAGAGGATTTCCCCGAACTGAGTCTCTTGAGTATGGAACTCCTGGTTGTCTGGTTGGAAAGCCCTTGCTGAAATAAACAGCGAAGAAGGTAAGTAACCTGTAACAAGGGTACCTGTAATGCAATGATATGTATGATATGCATGCAACGTTTTCAAGGATCTCGCGGGGTAAACAGAGAAACTGTTAGAATTTGAATCTGGTAGCTTAATTGAAGGAACTTCATGTTGTTGAGAGTCCTTCTTCAAGAGTCAAAGCTCACCATATCGAGTGGGTTATATCCCCTGACTCAAGTTATCAACCTTGGCTAGAGGAAAATAAATCCCTTTTGCCCCTTGCTAGACAGTTGGTACATCATGACCTGCATCACAGACCCTTGAGATCCTTGAAATGGGTTAGTCCTTATGCAGGATGTATGCAATGGTATGATGGTATGATGTTATGCTATGCATGGAGTAATGTAAGTGAACCCTGTTATAAGCCCAGATTAAGGACTGTAAACAAAACCTGCATGGAACTCATGTGTCAGATAACAAGAACATGCAAGTAGTCAGGTTTAAAGGCACGCAAGTCATACAAGACAACCCTTAGAGTTTGGGCCAGCATGAAGTTTAGGTACTACCCTCTTGAAGTTGGGGGGGTCAAACCTGTCCTATCAAAAGTAACCGGGTTCTAAGGAGCTCAATATCATTGGGTTGTTTTCTATGTTCATTGTTTTGATTTATCCACTGAACTGGCGATCAAAATATTCCAAGAAAACAACCCTCCATGAGTGTAGTATCGAGTATCTACCAACTTCGGACTGCACCAAAGTCGGTCATCTCACTACCCCTAAAGAGGCCATGATGGTTAAGTAAGGTTCTAAGGTCAGTTGATGCTTCGCGACACCACGCGGCAGCCCCGTACTCTCCTTGACTTGACTCAAGGGTTACCGGTACTCACCAAAGTGCCACATCAACATAGCAACTGCTTCAACCATGTCGGTATACCCCACACAGTTCCCTCACAGTTTGTTGCTACCTAAAAAAAAGGGTGTCCCCAGATCCGGGTTAGGATCTATAAAGCTTCGATGCAAGCCCACAATTTTAAAGTAAACAAAACAAGCAATTGAAAACATAAGAGTGGTCTAATCCTAAGGTACACCTCACTTATAAATATCCCCAGCAGAGTCGCCAGTTCTGTGATCGGTGGAAATAGAACTGACTGTTTTTTAAGCTGGTTCGTGAAATGTCGTGGTAAGCAAGAGTCGCCACCGTCTTTTATGTTCTCCAACATTGAAAGGACAAAAGCACAGCAAAATTCCTTTTCGAGAATGTTTCTCGGTTCGGGAGGTAGATTTATAGAAAGGGAAGGTGTTAGCACCCTTTCTATCCGTGGTTATCCACGGGCTCTTAGGTACTTGCTCACTATGTTTTCAAAAGATGTTTGCTTTTCAAATGTATGTGGGTTTTGAAAAAGTTCGTTTGAAAAACTTCTAGGTAACTGTATCTGTCCTCAAGAGTGTATGAAGTATTTGTTTGAAAACTTTTTGAAAGTGTAGGTGCGAAAAGTATTTTTGTTTTGAAAGAGCAAGTACCTAGGAGAAATCTACCTACTCTAAGGAATTAGGCTGTGTAAGAGTCCTTTATATAGTACTATCCTACTATTGAGAAGTAGGTAGCACCGTCGTTGGAGTTATTTGGGTCAATTCGATTATAGGGACAATGTGGTCACCAAAGCAATGGTAGGATGCCTTAGCGGTAACCCTAATGTCCTAGATCCTTTTTTATCCGAGGCAACCGTTTCGAGGCAACAAGATCTTTAGATAGGAGGGCGACCTTTAAAACACCCTATACTTGATGACCACCTCGAGGCAACCAAGTGAGGCGTACCCTAGGGGTGGCATGTGCATATGTGTTGTTCAGTTTATATTTATCTTGTACATGTTATTTGTGAGCTACGGATTGATTTTATTTTTCAGGCAATCTTGTCATGCATAATTAACAGTTAAGAGTGCAGAAAATAAAGTGCGGAAAGGTAAATCTACGCTATTACAAGGCGCGGGTCTATACATCACCAAAAAACAAAACCCGTTTATAAAATAAATGCGAGAAAAGTAAAGAAAGCGGTAAAGCCTAATTAACTATTACATTTCCGGAGCAGATACATAAATATAATGAATTAAAATAATAGAATTAAAAATATGCGCACGAAAGAATTGAATCGGGACGTCTTAGGGTTTTGACCCTTTTTGAGAAAAGAATTGAATTTGTCCTTTTTTGCAATTAACTTAAATATTGAACCTAATAACTAATTAATTAATTAATTAAAAGAAAAAAAATGTTTTTTTTTGTGTTTTTTATGTTTTTAATGAAATAAAATAAAAAAAGAAATTAAAAGTGTCAAAAGAAAAACCCTAGGTCTAATTCATTTTTATTTATTGCAAAAGAAAATTAAAATTAATACCTAATTAAACTAAATTAATTTAAGTTAGTGTTTATTTACAAAATAATTAAACTAAAGTGAAATTAATAAATAATATAAATAAAAACATTTACATTTTAATTTTCTGATTTTATTGTGAAAATAATATTAATTATGTTAGTTAAATAAATAATAATAATAATAATAATTAATAATAATAATTAGTAAAAGAAAATAAAAAACAAAAAAGAAAATAAGAAAGAACCAGGGGGTATTGGGCCCTGATGGAGGTCTCTTAGCAATTTTCCAGCCCACTAAGCTTTCAGCCACGTTTGACTTTCTGAATGGTCTATGTGCATGTTGACTGAGGAACATGGTGGTCATCCATCCCTGGCCTTTGGATTCACCTTTGTGGCCACTTGGCATGCTGATTTGTGAGGTGTATGATGGACCCTCTTTGGAAACCTACACACAAGCGTGTAAAGAAAAATAATATGGAATTTTGGGTGGACCTGGGAATCGATCCCAGGTCCCAATGATGATCAGCCAAGTCACTAACCACTCCACCATGCGCTTGCTTCTGTTAGTATAATAACCAATAAATATAATATAAAAAACATAACGCCTATGCTGGAAAGAGAAACAAGCGCGCGTTTTATTTGAATGGACCAATCATGGAGCAACACATCTTCATCTCCTTCGCTGAAACCTGCAAAATATATGTTAGATAGCGGGGGTTTTTAACCCCCACAAACTGAAAAAGGAAAAATAGCGATTAGGTCTGTGCGCAATATAAATTCATCGTGAGGGTTCCATCTTGCTCGTCTTGTTCAGACGGTTTCGACCATGGGCATTAGGGGTCCTGATTTTTCCTATGTAGCAAAGCCCTAATTTTGAAGCTTAGAAACCCTAAAATCCATTAATGGCGTTTTCTGTTTCAGGGCATCTTAATCCAATTATCTTGTACCAAAATCTTCGTACAGTCCTTATGAACACAAAACAATTAACAAAAGGTGTCAAATATGCATGAATCAAAGTATATGATTTTGGAAAAATTGTTCAAACCGTGGGTCTGTGTAGAACGTTTTCTTGAGCTTTGGCGCTTGGTTTCGATTGCAAAAGGTTTCTGAGTGTCCCAACAATGTGTTTGAATCCACAAAAGCCCTTGAATTGGCCTGGAAGTGAGAAAACCGTTTTGACTTTGTTCTTGATTTTTTTCAATGTGGTAATGGCTCTTTGCAACAGTTTTGCACGTGAATGGCATTAGGGTTAAGTTCAGCATATATATGGGAATAGAATTAGGGTACAATCTTGCCAAGGAATCCATTGTATTGAAGTTTAAATATTTGATTGGAAATCAAATAATTTTCAATCTTTTTGATTGACAAAACTTGCCAAACATGGAGATTTTGATGTCCTTGATTGATACACGAATTTGCCAGCTTGCCCTGAGTTTATTTGCTTCACAAAAAGATTTGAAAACCATATATTTGAATTTCCTATATTTTAATTCAATTAAATGAATTAATATTAATAAAAAATCCAATTAATTAATAAAAATAAGAAAATAAACTCAAATAGGCTTGATGGGTCGTGCATATGCTTTGGGTAAAACAAGGTGTTTTGGGCAAAGTTGACTTTTGCAAATTCCCAAAAATTTCCCAACTTATCCAATGCATATCTTGCTCAATTTTGATCCTATGAACATGTTCTTTGATATTTTGGAAAGGTCTTGAAGTCCTCTAACCAATGCCTTTTGTCCCATGTCATTTGGATTTACCAATCTCAAGTTATGGTCTTTGACTTAAAGTGCCTTTTTGTTGACTTTTGAAATTGACGTATAATGTAGAAATTGATAACTTTTTGTGAGAGCAATTCTTGGACTTGGAATGTGATGATGAGTTGTAGGAAATGTCATCCCCTTAAAAATGAGCATTGGATGGGATTTTTCTGATGAACCATGAAAAAGTTATGCCCTGGTCAAGTTACAGTTGACTTTTCAGCTGTCCAAAAATAGAAACTTTTGCATCTTTGATAATTTTTTAGCCATGCTTGTGGAATCATGATCAAGACTTGATCAAATGATGATTGTGAGCTCAAAATAAGATGTTGTCCAAAAATTTTGACTTTTGACTGCAAAATGACCATTTTACCCCTGCAGTTGATTGTGAAGCAAATAGGGTTTTTGACTGTGCAAACTGGCATTGTGAGACTTGAGACTTGACATGTAGATGCTTGACAATGTATGTAGGCCTATGAGACTTGATTGAGCCATTGAAAACCTCAAATTCCTTGCAAGAAACAAAACCCTAATTTTGACTGGCTTAGGAGGCATTTGGACTGTGCAACCCTTGAGAAATCTTGAACCATTTGAAGATGATTCTTCCCAAACCTTGAGGAATATGGGAGGGCAAATTTTGGGGTACAACAAAATGGATCCATAAATTCTTATCAGCTGTGTAAGGCTGGATCTTCCTTACATATGACCGGAGGTGCATCTTCGGACAAGAAGCTCCGTCATATCTAGCAAAGGCAGGTGCCTTGAATTTATGGGGAATCACCACCCCAGAGGATAGACTTAGGTCTCCAAAGTCCAACCCGGGCACGTTCTGTATCTCCATAGCGCTCAGGAGATCCACCAACTGTTTGTACCTATCCTCAGCAGGAGGATACTGTTCTTCATCATAATCCGTCTCGTTGTCGGAGACTACGGGGCTAGGAACCCTTCTCTCTTGTGGGTTGTCTTTCCCTACAGATGAGGTGGTCAGATCAACCTCATTCTGCAGTCCATTTCCAAACCTGCGTCCAATGTTGAACAGGACAGTCCTCTTCTTCTTCTTCTTCCTCTCTTTCAGAATCAGTGTCTTCAAATCCTGTTGACCCTTAGCCAGGCTCATAACCAACTCTTGGAACTGGGCATTCTGGGCCTGAAGGGCCTTGATAGCTTTCTCAGTGGAAGGTTCAGTAGACATGATGACTGCTGAAATAAACAGCGAAGAAGATAAGTGACCTGTAAAAGGGTACTTGTTTATGTAGTGCATGCGACGAAATGCGTATGATTCATTTTTTCAAAGACAATCGGGATTCAAATTTGTAGACAAGAAAGGAAACACACTTTATTAGATTTAACTTCAGAATTTAAACTGTTCAACAAATTGCCCTTAGGCGTTACAAGAACGGAAATACTGAAAAGTAAATAAAACCATAAAAGAAATCTTCAAAAGTTCATCAATGTTCCCATGGCCTCTTTTTCTCAGTGCGGATATAATCATTCAGGATCTGTTCGTTCTCCAGTTGCTTAGTCAGCTTTTGAATTTTCTGTTCTTGTTAATTGAACCTTTCCCGATAAGAATCCCGTTCTTCCTGTAGTTGCGCCCAAGACCTCTTCAGTGTGCCAACATCAGTGGGTGTTTGAGGATGGAGAATAGTTGGAGGAACCCCTTCTTTATCAGCAGCTTCAGGAGTAATAGGCCTGACAGCTTCGTATGGCATACCTAACTTCTGGGCACGGATGCGGACCCATCTGAAATATGACTCCATTGGCAGAGAAGTCTTTGGTCCCAACTCAAGTGGGTCGGATTTGTGAACTCTATCCCAAGCCCTGATGAATCTACGACGCAGCTCGTCGCTATCTACCTGAAAATCAAAGACGATATGAGGTATCAACATCTCATGAGGCCCTTCTCTTCTGGCTCTTCCAAACTGGCGGAGAGCTAAACATGGGTTATAAGAGATTCCTCCACGGGTTCCGATCAATGGAACATTAGGATACTCTCCACAACGATCAATGACGGCCACCTCATCTAAGCCTCTGAGAGTCCAAATAATGTCATTATCAGTAAGAGACATTATCCTATGAGCCCAGCCCCTTCCTTCTTTGTTTTTCAGTACGGACTTAGGGAGGTGAGAAATAAACCACCTCGACAATAAAGGAGCACATCACATCAAAGTTCCCCGTTTTCGGGCAGTACGAGTATAGAGCTGATGAAAGATATCACCCAAGAGAGTGGGTACAGGGTTCCGAGAGATGAAGATCCTAATGGCATTAACATCAACAAAGGTGTCAGGATTTGGAAACAACACCAGACCATAGATTAAGAGAGCCATAATGTCCTCATACGCTTTGAAGTCTAAGTCATTCCAGAAATAATTAGCTTTGCCAACCAGAAATTTAGCCAAAAAGCCCTTAACTCCACTTCTAGTCTCCCAGTTAGCCATTACCTCCTCTTTGGTCAAGTGAAGGGCTGCAACAATCTCTTCAGGCCTGAGAGTCTTTTCCCAACCAGTAAATGGAGTCTGCTCCAAAACAGAGATACCAAGTAACTCAGAGAATTCTTCCAGGGTAGGGACCAGCTGGAAGTCTTGAAAGGTGAAGCAATGGTATAGCGGATCATAAAACTGGACTAGGACACTCATCATTTATTGGTCCCACTTTGAGGTGACTAAACCGAGAAGAGAACCATGCCTCCTGATGAAGGAAGTAGTGTTTGGAATCCTGTCAACCAATTCTTTAAGCAAAGTAGGTGGTTGAACAAAGTTGAGCCGGATAGTATTCATATGCATGGGCATCATGATGTCCTACAAAACAGAGCAAAGATGAAACCTTCTTGTCTTTGAAATGGGTTAGTCCTTATGCAGGATGTATGCAATGTTATGATATTATGATGTCATGGTAAAGGCACACCACAAGTATTCACAAAAGGCAAACATGGTAAAGGCACACAAGTCACACAAAAGAGCCCTTAGATTTCAGGCTGGCATGAAGTTTAGGTACTACCCTCTTTCAGTTTCAGTTGGTTAAGACCTGTCCTAAAAATAGTAACCGGGTTCTAGAGGATCTCAATATCACTGACTACCCTCAGTCGGTCATAATTCCAGTTTGGCAACCTTTTCTTGCAGCCGGAACCATCGCGAGAGTTCAGTCTCAATGAGCGTAGCATACTGCTACTGTTCTATGGCCAAGTTGGTCAATTTAAGGTTCTAAGGTCAGTTGGTGCTTAATGACTCCTCAGAAGACCCATATTCTCATCGTTCCAACACAAGGGATATCGGTACAGACCAAGGTGTCACACCAATGTAGCTACTGCTTCATCCGTGTCGGTCTACGCCGGACAGATCCCTCACAGTTTATTGCTACTTACCTAAAAAAGGGTACCCCCAGATCTGGGTTAGGATCTATAGAACTCCGATACAAGCCCACAAATTTTAAAGCATACGATTGAAAACACAAGTGATCTAATCCTAAGGTACACCTCACTTTAAATTTTTTCCCCAGTAGAGTCGCCAGTTTTGTGATCGGTGGAAATAGAACTGACTGTTTGGAATGCTGGTTTGCGTTTGCATTTCGCAAAATGTTGCGGTAAGCAAGAGTCGCCACTGTCTTTTATTTTATCCAATAAGGAAAGGACAAAAGCACAGAAAAATTCCTTTTCGAGATGTTTCTCGGGTTCGGGAGGTAGATTATAGAAAGGGAAGGTGTTAGCACCCTTTCTATCCGTGGTTATCCACGGGCTCTTAGGTACTTGCTCATTGTGTTTTCAAAAAGTTTTGCTTTTCTTGTGTTTGTGGGTTTTGAAAAAATTTTGTTTGAAAACTTCGATTTAACTCTTGTTTCTGTCCTCAAGAGTGTATGAAGTGTTGTTTGAAAACTTTGTTTGAAAAAGTGTAAGTGCGAAAAAGCTGTTTTGTTTTGAAAGAGCAAGTACCTGAGAACCTCTACCTACTCAAAAGGAATTAAACTATGTAAATGTCCTTTAGACAGTGCTATCCCACTATTGAGGAGTAGGTAGCACCGTCGTTGGAGTTTTCGGGTCAATTCGATTAAGGGACATGTGGTCACTAAAGCAACGTTAGGACGCCTTAGCGGTAACCCTAATGTCTTAGATCATTTTATCTGAGGCAACCGTTTCGAGGCAACTTTGATCTTTAGACAGGAGGGCGACCTGTAAAACATCCTATACTCAATGACCACGTCGAGGCAACCAAGTGAGGCGTACCCTAAGAGTGGCATGTGCGAGTGTGTTAGGTTTCAGTTGTGTTATCTTTGTGCATGTTATGGTGAGCTACGATTGATTTTAATTTAAGAGAGATCTTGTCATGCATAGCCTATTATTCATACATCTAGTAGTTAATGGTTGCGGAAAATAAAACTAATCTATTACAAGGCGTCGGGTATTTACATCGCCAAAAACAAACCCTTGAAAAGTAAATTGCGGAAAATAAATAAAAGCGATAAAAGGGTCCTAAACTATTACATCCTCGGAACAAATACAATTATATGGATAAAAAAAGTAATACGCGCGAGAAAAAATTAAATCGGAGAGTTTTTTAGGGTTTTGACCCTTTTTTAGGAGAGAAAGAGATTTTTTTGTTATTTCTTGTATTTAATTAAATTAAACCTAAACTAATTAATTAATTAAATAAAAAGAGAAATATTTTTGAGTTTTTTTGAATGTTTAAGGGAATAAAAATAAAAGGACTAAATATATTAAAAAACCTAATTCTAATTTATTTTAATTTATTACAAAAAATGTTAGTATTATGCCTAATTAGAAACTAAATAAATTATGTTAATATTTATTTACAAAATAAACTAATTAAATTTAATAAATAAAAATATTGTATTTTTTGTTTTATGATTTTATTAAGAAAAATAATAATTATTTTGTTAGCAATTAATTAGGAATAATAAAAATAAAGCACGCAAGTAAAATAAAAAATAATGAGAAGAAAGTAGAATAAACCAAGGTGTATTGGGTCCAAAGAGGGGGTCTGAATGGCAATTTTCTGGGCCCAACGTAGGCAGCCCTGTTGACTTTCAGAATCCAGCGCATGCTTGTTGACCAGAGAGCATGGTAGTCCTTCAATCCTAGCCACTAGATTAGATCTAAAGCCACTTGGACAACATCTGGATGAGGGCGTATGATGGGCCCTGCTTTGAGTGTTGCATGGGATTTCCTGAAACAAAATTGCAATAACGTTTTGGGGGACCTGGGATTCGAACCCAGGTCCCAAGGGATAATGCTTCAACCTGCTTGCCAACTCAACTGTGTTGTTTCTTTGTTATTATAATAAGAAGAAATTATTATATATGAAAATAATAAAAAATGTTGTAAATAAAAAATAACACGCGCGCTTTTCAAATAGGACAATGGGAGGGCGACGTGTGGTCGTCTTCTTCCCCAAACCCCTGTATTTTTTTCCTGCGGATTTGATTCCGCATCAAAATCCGTGGCTTATTCCTAAAATCCACCCTAGGCTATGAAAATGCCATCTAAGGCCATGGCTGATCTCGTCTCTTCCTCCTGATCACTCCTATACCAATTATTGTGGCCAATTTTCCCTGTATAAAAAACACCTAAAAAGCAAGCATATGAACCCTAGAATCGGGCATCACAGTATAGGGCATAAAAACAAAATTGAATATTGCAGTCATGTTAGAAATCAAACAATAAACATGAATATGCCAATGTTTTGAAGAAAAAGTGCAAGAACTGGAAGTTGGGATTCCATGTTCAGAGGCCAGTTCGCGAAGACTTACAGCGCTATTCAGGGGGTCTTGAGGTCTGGTTTTGATTGCTTTTGCTTCACAGGGTATCAGGCTAGAGAGCTACGTTCTTCTTTTCGTCTGAAAACGCCTCCAATATCGTTCTTGATCTCACACTTTTTCAAGGATTTTTTGCAATTCGTTCTGGCTGTTTTAGCAGTTCTTAGGTCGTGAATTAGGTTTGTGTGGCTTGCTTATGTATAAGGCAATGATTTTAGGTCAAGAGTTGGGCTTATACCCATGTATATTGAAGATTGAATCTTTGATTGACCACCATTATTAACCTTTCCAAAATTGAATCAAATCTGAGATTTTGTGCACAAAAAGCCAAGACACGAATTTGATTAGGTGTCATATGATATATGAAAGCTGTACAAATCACAAAGATACTATTTCATTGATTTTTGGATTTTATTTGAATTAATATAGATTTAAAATGAATTAAATCAATAAAAATTAAATAAAATAGAAAAATAAATGTTTGATCCTGAAATTAAGTATGGGACACGTGTGTGGCATGACAAGACTAAATCAAATAGAAAAAAGTAGGCCCTTTTGTCAAAAATTGGAGTTTTGAGGATAGTTGACTTTTGGCAATTTTGGAAAGATGCCCAACTTCAACAATGCACAACTTCGTCAATTTTGAACTTTTGGAGGTGTTCTTGGACTTTTTAGAAATCTTGAGATGTCCTCTAATCAACCTTTTTGGTCTCGTCTCATTTTGATCTTCCATTCTCAAGTTATAAGCTTTGGCACAAAAGGTGTTTTTGTTGACTTTCAAAAATGACCTATAATGTCCAAATTTGTAACTTCTTGTGAGTTCATTTTCTGATCTTGGGGTATGAAGATGGATTGTAGGAAATTGCATCCTATTCAAAAGGAGCTTTGGATGGGTCATTTCTCATAAAGTATGAGAAAGTTATGCTTGGTCAAAGTTGAGTTGACTTTTCCTGCAAAACCCTAATTTAGCAACTTTTGAATCTTGATGAATTTTGAGCAATCTTTGAGGAGTCATGATCAATCCTTGATCAAATGATGAATTATCCTTCAAAATGAGAATGTTGATAAAAATCTTGAGGTTTGACTGCAAAATGTCCATTTTGCCCTTGCAGTTAACTGTAGATCAAATGGAGCTTTTGATTGTGCAAACTGGCACTGTGAGTCTTGAAACTTGGCATGTAGGTGCTTGAGAATGTATATAGGCCTATGAGACTTGATTGAACCATTGAAAACCCGAAATTCCTTGAAAGAACCAAAACCCTAATTTTGAATTGACTGCCTTAGGAGGTGACTTGACTGTGCAACCCTTGAGCCATTTTGAGCAATTTGAGGATCATTCTTGACAAATCTTGAGGAATATGGGAGGGAAAATTTTGGGGTACAACACATAGGCTCCAAGTTAAATGGTAGGATGGAGGGTGTTGTACCCCAATTGTTTCCCCTAGTTCTCCTCTATCATCTCATACCATCACAATGCAATCAGATCACAAATTATGGTTTGGGGTTTATCTTCTACTGCATCTTGTCTTAGGTTTTGCCTATGGAATCACCAAACACCTTGAAGCACTTTTATTTGTATATCTTGTACTTGTATTATTCTAAATAACCTCAAAATATGTAGATTTTGTCTCTTGGAATATCATCTTGTAGGTCATGGCACAATTGCAGTCATCTCACCATCTCTTAGCACATATGATCAAAACTAGGGTTTGGAGTTTAATCAGGAGATCTTTGTATTTTTGGGAAATTCTTAATCCCATACTTCTCTACATAGTCATGAGCATCTATCATTGGAAGTTTGATCATCAACTTTGGCTTGAAGGGGTTCAATTGATGAAAAGGGGTAAAATGGTCATTTTGTCAGAAGATAGTCAAAATCATTTGTTGACCAAGTGGACTTTTGGTCAACCATTAATTCAATACCTCTATTCTCATATTTCATGGTCAATAGTGCAAAAATATCAAGAGGAAGTGTGAATTGGAGTTAACTTGTCAAGGAAGTTATTTGAAGTTTTGAAATTTTTCTAAGTATCCATAGGGCTGAATTTTGACTGACTATAACTTTCTCAATTTTTATTGAAAATGTGCAAACTTTATATGCCTAGAAAGAGGATGAAAAATTCTCCAACTTTTTTGGAGTGGCCACAAGTCTAAAAAATGAAATTAAAAAAAGTTATGAAGCTTGGAAGATGTTTGACACTTAGTGAAATTTTGGTTAAGAATGCAAAAAATTGACTTCTTCGTGTCCATTTTGAATGACTATTTGGACTCAAATCAAAAAGTTGGCAACATGAAAGTTGTAGATTGAATTTTTATCTTCATTTTGCATTCAAGAATCATCTCAAATGGTTAAGTTTAGAGAAAGATGTGATGATTAGGATTTTGAGTTGAAAACTGAATTTTTGCCCAGCATAAGGCAAGTCACGCGCGCTAGGCAGTCATTTCATCAAACATGTTATGGGCACGCATTCATAAATACTTTTCTACATGAAATATTCATTATTTTGAGAAATATCCAATATCAAAGTTGAAGCCCTAAATGTTAGGAAAAATCTTGCTTCAGAAAGTTTTTCCAAATTATCCATAAATTTTGAGATATAATTGAAAGAAGAAGGCATCATGCAAGCAGAAATGTTTTGCTCAGCCAGGCCTCACGCGCGCGCAAATTTCCCAGCCTGGCCTGGCATTCCATCAAGAAGTTTGTAAGCATGCATTAATATCTAATTATCTCATTGATTCAAGCGTTATTTTGAAAAAATTTGAACATCAAAGATGGAGTATGAAATGTCCTCTCCATTTTTTATTCAAACTTTGTGACATTTCATGCACCATAGAGGAAAATATAAGGAGGTAAATGAATGATCATGAAACAACAAAGCCTGCATGGAAATGCATGGAATTTTCATGCCAAACCAAAGCTTTAGCCTGCCAGCTCACCCCTGATGCCTTTATTACTCAATTTCCACTATTCATTTGTTTCTCAAAACGACCTTAAGTTGCTCACTAAACAACACAAAATGCATGCCACCTTTTAAAATTTCCAAAATTTCCAATTTTGTCCAAAAGGTCCCCCCCACAGATTTGTTTGATCCAATGACCTCACTACCCTTATTTTCTCATTCTATATAAACAAGCCTTTGCCTTCACTCAGTGGCACGCATCCTCATTCTCACAAAATCAAGTTTGATCTCTCTTCAAAATTCTTAAAATTTCTCTTCTTCGAAGTAACTCTCACTCTTGCTCCAGCCTTCATTTCTCTCTCATTTCTTCATACTTGGAGTTTAAGAAACAAGTTTATCTGGGTTTCTCATCACTGGATTCAGAGGCATAGTGGATTTATTTTTCACTTGAAAGGTAAAATTCAGATTTGGATTCCTCTATTTCTAGCTTAATTCAATGTTTGAGATCTTGCATACATGTTGTTAGCTTTCCAGACAATAGGTCTGATGTATACATTTGGCTCGATTCAAGCTTCAATGGTGTTTTGAACTTTCTGCAAATTCTACTTAATTCTCGTTTTCAGTGACTTTGAGCTTACAAATCTCTTTGATCTTGCCTTGTTTTTGGAATCTAAAAGATGTGTGATATTCTTAGAAGTTTGGTGATCATGTTTTCTTTTGGAATCATCTCAAATGGTTGAGTAATAAGAGAGAAATTAAAGCTGGAAGTTGCCTTGATGAAAACTGTTTTTACATGCGTTTTGGGATTTGGCATGTTGGTAGGGACGATGACGTGTCCCTGCCTAATTGAACATGGTCACATTTGATCTTTTACAGCGCATTTTGTCAAAGAAGGGTGTAAAAGGCTTTATATATTAATTTTTTCTTTTGTTTTCTCAAATTTTATTTTAATATTTCTTTCACTTCAAAAATTATGAAAAAATTATTTTAGACTTCTTTTTCAATATATTTTCTTATTTTGATTTTCATATTATTTTTTTAAACCATTTTTTCTTGATTAAATGAAATCATGTAAATAATTAGGGTTTTAATATTTCTTTTAAATCTTGAATTTTATTTTCCTATTTCTATAAAGTTAAAAATACATAAAAAAATATTTTTGGACTCCTCTCTGAGCTTATTACATGAAAATATTTTTTGTCCTATTTTATAAAAATTTTGGATTACAAATTAAATCATTTAATTGAACATATTCATCTTTTCCTTGTTTTTTTTAATGAATTGTTTAAATAAATTTCTATTTCTTTTTTTCTTTTGAGTTAAAATATAAGAAAAATATGCTTTCTGATCCTTAGAGTTTTCTTAACATTTAGGTTATTCTACACCAAATTTATTTGACATTTGGACCTAATTGATTAATTTTTGAACTTATTTTCCTTTTTTAGGGTTTTTGCTTGATCATGCACATTAATGGATTTAAATTTATAACTTCCTATACCTATAAAATCAGAGATGGGTTTGGAGTGCTTGAACATGTTGAGGCCATAAAAATTAGTTTTCTAGAATTTTACAATGTGATTTCATATTTTTCACAAATTATTTTCCAAAACCATCTAGTTTAAGGTTTAAACTTGCTAGTTTCCAAGTTTGCATTTCTAAAGCAAATTTCCACCTCAATCCAGGGACTCCAAATTTTACTTATTACTTTTATAGTACTTTAGGAAGTTAGTGTTTTAATTTCATAATTTTTCAAGTCATTTTCATATTTTAAAATTATTTTTGACTTAACATTGTATTTTGAGGTTTTACCTTTGATTAATGCTTGTAATTGAAAACTTTTGTACATGATTCTTGTTTGGTTCTTGAAATAGAATGTGGTACTGACTTGGAGAATATATTGAGACAAATTCTTCAACATCATTGGGTCTTCGTTGTTAATAGGTTGATAAACCAAATCTATTAAAATGGACGAATGATGTTGATGATATTTCAAACTCTAATCCCTTCCCTCTTCATCTTATTACCCTTTCTTATTGTATTACATGTTATGGGATAATGATATATATATATATATATATATATATATATATATATATATATATATATATATATATATATATATATATATATATATATATATATATATATCATTTATCCAAAAATGAAATACATAGATTGTTATTGACCGGCCTCAAAATAGGTGCGACTTCTACATAAGTCCACTTACGATTGCTTAACATAGCACTAAATTTTTTCCTGATTCGAATAAATGATCATTCGTGGCCTAAACCTATGTTTGAAAGCCCAAGTATGTTAATTTGATCCCTTTGATCCAATAACCTTGATATTCATTGTGTGGAGGCTTTGGTTCTACCAATCCTCTAATGGATCTTCATAAATTTTGGTCAACGCGGATCACTTAAACATCGTTGATCATTTAAATGTTGCCCTTGAGAATTCTTAAATGGATGATATACTTGACAAAAAGCAAATGCAACTTGTTGTTGAGAGGATTTAGTTCTACCAATCCTCTAATGAGTTCTAAATGCAAGTTTCAAGATGGTCATCCAACTAACCACTAAATATTAACAATTGACTTTACTTTATGCTTTTATTTTTATGATTTTAATTTATGTACTATTTACTTTAGCATTTACTATTCATGCTATTTTTCATCTTTGCTCATTTGAGCTTTTCTTTTCTTTTCGAAGATACTTAATAATCAACATAAACCATAAAAAACTTTAATGATACTTGGACTATTTGGTTACTATCCTTGGCATTATGGAGTATTGGACTTCTTGGACTTAGGAATAGAAACCTTGGCCTATGTTGGAGACCTTGTGACCTTAATTTATGTTTTGTTTGGAGTTCTTGAGGTTTACCTCAAGACATTGGATTGTTTGTTTGTATGTGTGTAGGTTATTGTGATTGCATACTTTGTTTGTAATCTGGAGTTCACCCGTATACAGCCGTTACTCTGCCCAATTCTTATGAAGACTTACTACACTTGAAGTTTGGTTCTCTCAAGAGGTCTAGTATCTTTGCTTGCTTGGTTTTAATCCAAAGAAAGGGAATTCTATCTTGACTCATAATGTCAAGTGTTGGCTTCTTGTTGGTTAGATTGTTTTTCTCCCTAGCTTTTACCTTATGCTTTAGGATAGTCTCTTTTTCTCCTCCCATCTTCTTTAATTTCAAAAATCTTCTCTCTCTTTTTGAAAACTCTTCTTGTTTTTTAAACTTGAACCACTTTCATAATAAACTTGGACCTAGGTCCATGCATTTTCAAAACCTTTTCATAAATAAACTTCAATCAACTTAATAATACCTTGACATTTTTTGTGAGAAGACTAAAAGTCAATCAATCTCATTTCGAACTATTTTGCCACTTTGGCTTCTAATTTAAAACTTTTCTCAAAACATTGGACTCTTGTCAATCCTTGTAGTGATGCAAACAACTATACTTCTATAATATGTAGTGAAGTGAGATATTTTCCACTTGGGTGTTGAGTGAGGCATTGTTGATTTTAAAATCCAAGTCATATCCTCCACTTTGAGATGATGCAAATTCACCTTTCTCATGATTGTGGGTAGTAAGATGTTTTCCACACGGACAATGATGATGATGTCTTGTCTCTTAAAATTAACCAACACACTTGTGTTTTAAGATTTTTTAAAGAGGAACTACGTGTACCCTAATCCCCTATTGCACGAGAGGTGGTACGTAGGCACTAAAGGTTTGCAACCGCGATGGGTGCAAAAATCATAAAAAAATATTTCTTTTCTCACCTCCACTTTCTATTTTTATACAATATTTTATAACCAAAATATATAGATTTTACAAAGAGGTTCCTACGGAGTACCGTAGATGTTTAGGGTGTTAATACCTCCCCTTTGCATAACCAAACCTCTTACCTAGAATCTTTCTCCCTCTTTTTTTGGGTTACACGCTCTTTTCCCATTCCTTTTGGAAACAATAAAGCATAGTGGCGATTTTTTTTTTGATCTGTATAAGTCTAGTCAATCCAATGGCTTAGTCTTAAACATTTCTACCACTACAAAGGGGTAAGGCATCACGAGTTTCTGAGCACGAGCTCGTACCCACCTAAGGTAAGGCTCAAGGGGAATATAATTCTTGTGTCCCAGCGTCTTACTATCCACTTTGTTTACCATCCTCCAAGCTCGTACAAACCTCTGACGGTAGCCTTGATTGTCGCTCTCGTAGTCGAATACCACTCCTTGGATGAGCATATCATGCGAACCATCTCTTTGGGCATACCCAAACTGTCGTAAGGCTTAGAAAGGGTTGTAAGTGATACATCCCCTAATGCCAAGCAAAGGGACATTAGGGAATTCCCCACAATGGTCGATGATAGTAATGTTCTCTAAGGATCGAGAACACTAGTGAATATCCGAATGTCTGAGCGACATCAGCCTATGGGACCATCTCAAACCTTGCTCGTTCTTCAACACAGACCAGGGGAGATGAGATACAAATCATCTAGCCAATAGAGGAGTGCAGCACATGAGGGTCCCTCTCTTCCTCATAGTGCGAGAGTGGAGAGAATGTAGGATATCTCCCAACAAAGTAGGCACCGGGTTGCGAGACATGAAGATTTTGACAGCATTTACATCTATAAGTTGGTCAAGGTTTTGAAATAAAACCATCCCATAGATGAGAAGGGCCAAGATTTCTTCAAAAGTTTGTAAATATAGAGTGTTCTAACAATCTTGAGCTTTTTCCAACAAGAACTTGGCTAAGAACCCTCTGACACCACTCTTGTTTCCCAATTAGTCGTGACATCAGATTGTTGCAAGTTTAGCGCTCGGGTAATCTCTTTAGGGCTTGGATCTCTTTCCGTACCGTTGAAAGGTAGTTGATTGAGAATGGGAATCCTCAAGAGTTGAGCGAATTCTTCCATAGTAGGTACGAGCTGGTAATCAGGAAAGGTGAAGTAATAGTGCAAAGGGTCAAAGAATTGGAAAAGCACCTTCATCATATCTTCATCAGTGCTCGAGGTAACCAAGTTTAGGATGTGACCATGTCTTTCGGTGGATGAAGAATTCTCAGGGACCCTTGATGCAAATTCTTTGAGTTGAGAAGGAATTCTTACGAGATTGACTTGGATAGTATTCCTGCGGGTGGAAGCCATGTCCTACAAAACAGAACAAAGATGAATCCCAATAATCTTTAAAATGGTTAGTGAGAACGCTTATGATGTTATGATGTTTATGATGTTATGTACAAGTAAGCATATACACACAAGGCAAACAAGTCCTTAGGTTTAGGCTTGCATGGAGTCTTATAGGTAAGTACCCTCTTGAAGTTTAGTTGGCTTAACCTGTCCTAGTACTAGTAACCAGGTTCTAAGGGATCTCAATATCACTGATCTTTCTTATCGGACATTGTTTCAGCACAAGCCTCTTTAATAGCGACCGAAATATCCCGAGAAGTCCGATCTAAATGAGTGTAGTATCGAGTATCAATTGACTTCAGACTGCACCAAAGCCGTCTATCTCACTACTTCCAAATGGCCAAGTTGGTCAAGTAAAGATTTTAAAGTCAGTTAGTGCTTCATGACACCACACAGCTGCCCCGTATTCTCCTTGACTACTCAAGGGCTACCGATACCAACAAATGTGTCACACTAACGTAGCTATTTCTTAGACCATGTCGGTATACCCTGCACAGTTTCCACAACGTATTTCTACTTACCTATAAGGTATCCCAGATCCGGGTAGAGGATTAAAACAATCCCAAACAAGGAACCAAAATGTAAAGCAAGCAAGTCAAACAATGAAAGCAAATAAATGTGATCTAGCCCTAAGGTAACCCCGCTTTTAAGTATTTCCCCAACAGAGTCGCCAGTTCTGTGATACGGTGGGAGAACTGACTTGGGATGTTTTGTGTTTGATCGCAATTGTTGCGGATAGCAAGAGTCGCCACCGACTTTTCTTTTATCCAATGAAGGAAAGTGTGAAAAGAACATGAAAGACCTTTGAGATATTTTCTTAAGTTCGGGGGTTAGATTATGAAAAGGGAAGGTGTTAACACCCTTTTCATCCATAGTTATCTATGGGCTCTTAGTTGCTTGCTAGATCACTTGCTTTGTTTGAAAATATGCTTTGTGGTGGTTTTTGAAAGTATTTTTGAAAAGGTGCCTTCGTTTAGGAAAACTTTGTAATGGTTCTCGTTTTGTAAGAACGTATACAAAGTGTTGGACTTTTTGAAAATATTTCATGTTTTGAAAGTGTTTGGTGTGTGTTTGTTTTGAAAGTGTTTGTTGTGTGTTTTTTTTGAAAGTGAGCAAGCAATTAAGAACGTTTCTACCTACTCAAAAGTCTTTTGTTCATTTCTCTCCTTTCCTTTGATATTTCTATCTTACCATTGATTGGTAAGAAGCCTTATCTTTAGATGTAAAAGGGACGGGCGTGGGTCATCGTATAGTCATGAATAACAATGTTGTGAGATATCTTAGCATTTCTCTTAAGGGACTAAGATCACTTGTAAGGAAACATTTGAAGCGTCATCGAGGGACTATGATCTTGCATTTTTTATTGTTTTTGCTAAGACATCCCACATGCGTAACATGACCATTTTTTAGGCAACAAGTGGAGTTAACCTTAGGGGTACATGTGTGAATAGTGTTTTTTTTCATGCATGGTTTATCTTGAATTAGGGTTCTCTAAGTATTGATTTTATCTTTCCATACAAATCCTAATTTACTAGCATTGATATGAAAGCGATAAATTTCATAAGGTAAATTTACTATGCTATTACATCATTTGGGGATGGGGGTATACAAATTTACAAATGGGAATTGCAAGAAATTAAACCTAATTATCTATTACAACCATATTGAAACTTGAATAATATACAAGAATTGAAAGGAATAAAATGTACAAGGATATAAATGGAAAAGAAATGGATTTTTTTGTTTAGATTAAGGAAAATGGTTCTTGACCTAATTAATTAAAGAGAATAAAATAATTATCCTAAGGGAAATTAAACTTAAGTTAATAAAAGAAATTAATTTTTTAAAGAAAACAAGTTTTTATTTTTTTAGGGTTTTGTTTGCAAAAGTTTTAATTAGATTAAACTAATACAAAAATTAGTTAATTAAAAGAAAACCTAAGTTCTAAATTAAATTTGATTAAAAAATAAAATAACTAAACCTAAATCTTATTATTAATTTAATAAGAAAAAGAAATTAAGTTTTTATAAGAAAAATGTTGTCTTTTTGTATTAAAAAAATAAAATAAGTATATAGTATAATAAATAAAATATTTTTGTCTTTTTTATTAATAATAATAATATTAATATTAATAAATAAAATGAAAATAAAATAAAAACAAAAAATTGAGGTTAGGGGGTGTAAAATAGTTTATGGTATAGTATTTAAAGTAAAACAAATTTGATGTTTTTTGTCTGGCCCATTAGTGTTTTTGTAAACATAAAAACAAAATAAAATCAAATGAAATTGGCTGCATTGTCAAAAGGAAACAAGGGGTCAGAATAAGTAAAAGAACAAAAAGCCCATCAAAAGAGGCCCAGGCTAGCATGTTTGGAGCAAAAAAGATAGAAAATGTTGAGAAAGGGAGCAAAATGACAGTGTTAGGGCTTGAACCCATGCCCTTGACCATAAACGCGCGTTGCCTTACCACTGGGGTGGCTATACATCCGTTAACTTAAACAAAACCATAAATATATATTATAAATCCATTCCTAGAAGTGAACTTCATCTTCAACCTCGAGCCAGGGTCCCTGTATCTCATTCATTTCTCGTCCATTCTCAAAACTTCCAACATCAAACTTGTTACAAATTTTACCAGGATTTCAGAAATGGAAACAATTTGGACTAACAATCAAAGATGAGCATGTATTTCTAAAAGTACCAAATCCTGACCTAACTTTTTTCAGAGATTCAAACTTAAAATTCTCTAAGCTCAGGCAAAATAAATGAAAACTATGGATATGTACAGCTTCAGGGCAATGATATCTACATTTTGTCTTTGAAAATGAAAGCCTAACAATGCCTAAATGAAGAGATGAAAGTTCATAAAAATACCTCAAGAACTGGAAATCATGAAATGAGTTTGCACTGCTTTCAAAGAGTTGTGATGATCAGGTTAGCTTCCTTGGACCTATAGGAAGCTAATGCAATACTTAGCTTGAGCTATGGATGGCTGGAATAGTCTGGAGAAGTCAAGTTGCAGACCTCTGTTTTTGGTTATGGAGGATGTTGATGGAGATGTTACAATTCTAAAACAAGGACAGGGATGGACTATATTTGAGGTATAGAAGCTTTGCAAATGATTTTGAGGGAAAACGTATGAGGGCAATGAAATATACAAGTTCAAGGGCAGAATTGTGTATTAATTGTATTTTTTGAGCAACTTCTAGTTTGTGAAGAGTTTGAGAGAGTTTCAAAGCCTTAGCATTCGTGTCCCAGCTTGCAAATAGTGTATTTACTTATAGGCAAAAGGTTTTGAGACTTGAAACAACTCAGAATTTGAAATCACATGTTATGGATTGGTTACTTGATTTTGAAGCAAAGTTGACAAACATGGTTCCAATGTGAATTAAAAGGATTTGAGGTCTACAAAGTGAGGATTATGCAGCATGGTTATGGATTTGGTTCATGTTTATCACAAAATATATCTTACAAAATAAGTTTGAAACCCTAACTTCTTGCCTTCGATTCTCTTAGCTCAAGTATGGTCTTGACGAGTTCTTGACATTTTGGAAAGCTTGTAACATCATCTACAACCTTTATGTTGGACATTTTTGAAGAATCAACTCAGAACCATGTGAAAAGTTACTATGAAGTTAGTACCAAAAATCTGCCTAACTAGGGAAAAATTTCACTAAGTCTTTTTGTTTCATGGACATGTCTTCATAAATTCATAACTTGAAATCCAAGAATTTCTAGAAAAAGTTCTGCCTTACAATGTTTTAGATCTCATTAATATCTACAACTTTCATGTTGGAAGTTTTCCTTGAATCATCTTGCATCATGGTGGAAATTTGGCACAAAGTTATGAAAAAAATTTAACTTTTTAACACTTAGAAAAATTTCTAAGTCCTAGAATTTTGACTTTTCAAAGATATCTTGACTTTTTAATTTCTTGATAAACAAATTTCATATTTTGACATGTCTTGATGAAATATGATTTTTGAAACTTGATTTTGATCAAAAAGTCAAAGTTTGACTTTTCAGTGTACAGTTGACTTTTCGTCAGTTGACTGAAATTCATCTATCAATCCAATGATCTTGAGAGGTGATTTGAACTATGCAATTAGGTCAAGATGGTCCATTTGAATCCTTGAGATCATGTCTTAAACCAATAATTCATTTTCTTGGTCAAAAGTCAAGAACTGAGCATTCTCAATCAAAACACTAATTTTGACCATTTTGCCATTTTGATGTTCTGATCAAATTTATTTGAGGAATTATGATCCAAACTTGATCAATTGACATATATGAGTTCATAATGTTGATATGGATAAAAATTATGAAGTTTGACTGCAAATTGACCATAAATGACTTTTCCCTAATATAGTTGATTTTAGGTCAACTGATCAACTGACTGAGCAAAAATGTGATCCAAAGCTTGAAACTTGACATGAGCAATCTTGGGGATCCAAACTGATCCATGAAAGTCATATAAGGCCTTAGAAGTTCAATTATCTTTGTACAAACTCAAACCTTAATTTTGAGTTATCAGTGTTTGAGGAGGTGTCTTGAGCTGATCAAACCTTGTGTAGTCTTGAATCAATGGAGATCTTATGAGAGATTTCTTGAGAAATGAGAGGACAAATTTTGGGGTACAACAATTATGAATGTATATGATTTACCGGGGATTTCCGCTTTCCGTTTGAGGATATTCTGCCGGGGATTTTTAACTCCTGTTTGAGAATAACTCTTTGGGGGGAGGATGCCCTGTTGGAAGATTTTACCGATGTGGGGAAATAAACTTTGTTGGGGAATAAACTTCTGCAGTTAGAGAAATAAACTCTACCGGGGAGGAGGTTTTATAAACTGTTTAAGATTATAAAGCTCAGTTAGGGAATACAGATTTTAGCTCTCTGAAGGAACTTTGTTGGAGGAGTTAATTCCTTCTTGGTGAAGGAGAGATCAAAACTTTGGCTTTTTCTACTCTGTGGGGGAACATAGACGTCACTGGGACGTATGCTGAGGAAGTGACAGGAGGATGCCCCTGTGCCTGCTGGAAAGAGTAGCTGTCATGACTACAAATAGCTTTTTTAGACTTTGCCCCATTTCTTAAAGTCATTAGCAAATGTCTTTCTGTTTTTTATGCAAGTATTTGTGAACAGTAATCATATTCAAATTCATATGTAAAAAATAAGTCACTGGACATTTTTGCAAAACAAAACAGAAAAATAGAAAACAAATAGTTTTGTACTTTCAAAGAAATGATTTGTATTGATTTTTAAAATTCTTCTATAACAGGCATTTTTGTACAAAGAGACTGACGTTCTAGTAGGAGAACACCGTTGTGAAAATGAAAACTATAAAAAATAATGTACAAAGAGAAGACAACTATGTGTAATAATCTCATTGAGTTTCAATTCTGCTATTGCCCCTATGTCCTTGAGCGTCTCATCACTTTGCTACTTGTCTGAAGCTGATTGGATTGATCGGTACCGTTTGAGCTTAATAGTTGATACTGAAATCTGGTTGCAAGGTGATCCAGTGGGACATAGTTATACGCTTCAAATCCCTAACTTTTTCCTGGACCGTCCTTTCGGGTTTTCAGTCCACCAGGATACCCTTTTTTGCCCAAGCCGCCTTTTCAGGTTTTCGACTTGCCGGGTGTATAGATTTTTTTTTTATTTATCCCTAATTTTTGCCCAAACCTTTTTGGTTCCTCGGGATGCCCTTATTTTTTCTTAGGCCAGTCAACCTAGCGGGTCTTTATTTATGTGTAGTATCTTTTCACTATGTCCTCATTCATAGGGTGAGGAAGGTCGTCACCATCCATGGTTTTTAGAATCATGGCTCCACCGGAAAATATTCTTTTGATTACAAATGGCCCTTCGTACGTGGGAGTCCATTTTCCCCTGGGATCACCTTGCGACAGTATGATGCACTTGATTACTAGATCATCCACTTGATATACTTGACGTCTGAAATTTTTGTTGAAAGCCTTGATCATTCGCTTTTGGTATACCTGACCATGACAGACAGCAACAAGTCTTTTCTCATCAATCAGATTCAGTTGGTCAAGTCAAGTCTGGATCCAATCCTCTTCATTCAAACTTGCATCCTTCATGATTCTCAAAGAAGGGATCTGGACCTCAATAGGTAGGACAACCTCCATACCATACACCAGAGAAAAAGGTGTTTCCCCCTGTTGCACCCTAAAATTTTCCCTCTCATTTTACTCGGCACATGCCCATTGAGATCATCAATTTGCTCAAGGTTGCCCAAGAGTTGACTAGACAAACTCTCTCCTAAGGCAATGTGTCTCAAATTAAGGTTTCCATTTTCATCAGGATGTGTGTACTCCAAAGGCCTCAAATGATTTCCATGTTCCTAATATGCTCTCAAGGTCATCCATGTGAAATCTCATACCTTGCACAAAGAGTTTGCTCAGTCAACTGCTTAAATGCTTGAGAATCGACTGTATTAGGTCAAAAGTCAATTGTGGCCCAAGGAATGCTTGAGAATCAACATTTTGAAGTGAATTTCATCATTTGATCAAGGTTTTATCATGATACCTCAAGGAATGCTCTTAATTCATCAAAACTCAAAAGTTGCTAAATTAGGGTTTCTCAGGAAAAGTCATCCAAACTTTGACCAAGCATAACTTCCTCGTACTTTATCAGAAATTTTTCATCCAAGGCTCATTTTTAAGAGGATGCAATTACCTACAATTCATATTCATCCCTCAAGTTCAAAATATACACTCATCAAAAGATATGAATTTCCACATTATAGGTCCTTTTGAAAAGTCAACAAAAACACCTTTTGGGTCAAAGCTTTTTACATGAACATGGAAGACCCAATTGAGGTGAGACAAAAAGGGTTGTTTAGGAGACATCCTAAACTTTCTAAAAAGTCTAAGAACACCTCTCTAGGGTTAAAATTGGAAGAGATATGCCTAGTCAAATTTGACCATTTTTGCAAAATTGCCAAAAGTCAAATATGCTCAAAGATGCATTTTTTTGTCAAATGGGCCTAACTTTTTATGCTTGCACCTCACTCATAACATGGTCCACGACCCAAATATTCACTGACACATTGTTTGCTTCATTTTTCATTTTATTTTGATTTTTTATTAATTAAAAATTGAATTAAATCAAATAAATGACAAATAATAGCAAAGATTTGTTTTGATCTGATTTTTTGATAGAATCCAAATCTAATTATGCTGGCATAGCAGGATCAATTCGTATCAAGGGTGATTGGAGCAAGAGTGGCATGATTTGGCCTAATTTGGAAACAAATCATACAAAAGAAGAATGAGATCAAATCTTCAAAAACATCAAAGATACATGATGTCTTTATAACCCTAATTCATTCAAGGGTATATATGGAGCATGAACAAGCAAAAAACAGAGGGCTAGCAGTCGTGGAAAGCACAAAGAAGAACTCGAATTTTTGGCAAAAATTGGTGAATCGGATTTCAGCATAGAGACTAATTCAAATCATTCCAACACTCCCAATCGCATCCTGGAGCATCTCTGAAGCTAACTGGATCAATTGCAAGTCCTTTCACGCCCAGAAATGCACGCTACGACTCACACAGTTTGTTCTCTTTTCCAAAATCGATTACATCAATTCTTGCATCATTAGCACATTTGAATGATATATTTGTGATCATTGATATGTTTGCAACATGACTGAATGGTTTAATTGAATTTTTGATGCCTATATATGCATTTGCCATTGCTAGGGTTTTTGTGTTCGTTTTAGGGATTTTGTCCACAGGTAAAATTAGACCAAGAACAATCCACCATGACGATTGTGGCATCAAGATCAGTTGAATTCTGGTCTTCAATTTCATTTATCATTTGTTTTGTGAATTTTGGAAATTTGAAGGGTTTTAGTTACAGACGTTGTTCGTAGGTATAAGTCACCTACCTAAGACGACGGACAAAAGGAAGAAGACGGTGATTTGTCATCACCCTATTGGGCTGTTTGAATGCTGGCGCGCATTTTCTTTTGATTCATTAATCCATTCTTTTTTTATATAATACTCATTATTTCTATTATACTAACAAACAAAGCAAGTGGTTCAGTTGGTAAAGCGCGCATGATTTGAGTGGTGGGACCTGGGTTCGATCCCAGGTCCAACAAATTTTGTTTTCTTATTTTCTTTCTACAGATCATGTACATCACCCTCTCAAACGCTCACCATGTGCCATCAACATCCATCCATGGGATTCACCATCAATCTAATCCAACGCCCCACCGGCCAGAGACTATGGTACACCATCAGGAGGGAGCACCACTAGATTAAACGTTGATTGGACTGGAGCATTATGGGCCTAACAAATTCAGCAACCCACCCCCTGATTTCTTCAATACAGGCCCTTTTCTCATCTTGTTATTTTAATTCTTTTTTTGATTATTTCTTTAATTATTTTCTTTTAATTAACATCAAAAATCATATTTTTTATTTAATAAAAAAAATCACAAAAAAACATCAAAAAACATTTTTTTTATATAAAATATTTTTATTTCTTAATTAATTATTTTAATTAAATTAGGGCAATTAAATCTTATTTTTGTAATTAAAATCAATTAGAAATTATGGTTTAATTTTGTATATAATTAATTTTTCTTCAAAAAATTAACTTAAATATTTTCTCAAATTAGATTTTTTAGGTTTTCTAATCATCCTCGCATTTAATTCGCCGCGCGCATTTTAATTACCTTTTATTATTATTGTAATTGCTCCGAGGTTGTAATAGACTTAATTAGGTTTAATTCCGCATTTTATTTTCAGTCAAAAATAATTATGTAACTGCGAAATCCATGTAATAGCTAGAACTTTAAACTTTTCGCATTTTAATTCCTGCAATTTTTAACTGTCTAGATGCATGGCTAATAGGACTGTATGGAAAGAATACTTGAAAATTAATACGGTAGATAACCCTAATTGTGCAAAGACTAAATTAACTGAAACATAAACACATGCACATGTTCACTCCTAGGGTTTGCCTCACTTCGGTTGCCTTTGGTAAACAGTCACTAAGCATAGGGAATTTTAGTGGTTGCCCTCCAGTCTAAAAGATAAAAATTGACCCATTCGAATGTTGCCTTGGAAAGATCTTTAGGACTTTAGGGTAATTACTAAAATTCCCTAACATTGCTTTTGTGATCGTATCTGTCCCTTCAAACGTCCCTAAAAACTCCAACGACGGTGCTACCTATTCCTTAATAATGGGATAGCGCTGTCTAAAGGAAAACGAACAGTCTTTTTCGAGTAGGTAGATTAACTCTTAATTACTTGCTCAATCAATCAAACAAAACTTTTCACACAAACACTTTTTCAAAACAATTTTTGAAAACAACTTCATCACACCCTTGAGGACTGATACAAGGGTTATCACGAAGTAAAACTTTTTCAAAACAAGCACACGCACAAGCAATTTTAAAATGAGCAAGTACCTAAGAGCCCATGGAAAACCATGGATAGAAAGGGTGCGAACACCTTCCCTTTCTATAATCTACCCCCCGTACTCAGAAATATTCTCGAAAAAGGTTTTTTCTGTTCTTTTTCCTTTTCCTTTGTTGGATGAAATAAAAGTCAGTGACGACTCTTGCTTACCGCGACATTTGCGAATACAAAATGCAAACCAGTATAACAATCGGTTCTGCCACCGTATCACACCCCCATTGAGGTACGTGCTGAGGTGCGGTAACCATGAAGAGCAAATGATAACATCTCATGCCAGTCCTTGTATGTCACTGTCATCTTCTGTATGATTTTCTTAATATTCTTGTTAGCAGCTTCCACAACGCCATTCATCTTTGACTGGTAAGGGGAAGAATTATGATGCTGGATCTTGAATTGTTTACAAAGTTCGGTGATCATCATATTGTTGAGATTTGTACCATTATCTGTGATGATTCTTTCTGGAACACCATACCGACAAATCAGATTATGCTTGATAAACCGTGCCACAACATTCTTGGTAACAGTAGCAAAAGAGGTAGCCTCAACCCACTTTGTGAAGTAATCAATGGCCACTAGGATGAAGCGATTCCCATTGGAAGCGATAGGTCTAATCTCTCTGATCATGTCAATGCCCCACATTACAAAGGGCCAGGGATCCGTCAAGACATTCAAGGGAACTGGAGGTACATGTTCTTTATCAGTATAAATTTGGAATTTGTGACAAGTTCGAGAATGCTGATAACAGTCTGCTTCCATAGTGAACCAATAGTATCCTGCCTGTAGGATCTTTTTAGCCATGGTATGTCCACTAGAGTGGGTGCCAAAGGTACCTTCGTGTAAATATGCCATAATCCTCTCTGCTTCGCTCTTCTCTACGCACCAAAGTAAAGTAGAGTCATGGTTGCGCTTGTAGAGGATTCCATTACTAAGGAAGAACTTTGCGGAGAACCTTCTCAGAAACTTCTCATCATTAACAGACGCCCCCTCAGGATAATCTTGAGCCTCGAGATACCTTTTCACTTCATGGAACCAAGGTTTGTCTACTACTTCTTCAGTATCAATCTCATAGCAATACGCTGGTGTTGTACCCCAAAATTTTCCCTCCCATATTTCTCAAAACATTTCAAGAGAATCCTCAAGTTGCTTAAGGAAGTCCAAGGGTTGACCAGACAAGCTCCCTCCTAAGGTAGTCTACCTCAAATTAGGGTTTCATGTTGCATCAAGATACTTGAGTCCAAGGGATCCCAAATGCTCACCATTGTCCTAATGTGTTCTCAAGATCATCTATGTCAAGTTTCAAGCCTTGCAGAGAAAATTTGCCCAGTCAATTACTCAAAGGCCTGAAAATCGATTGTGCTAGGGAAAAAGTCAATTATGGCCCACATACAGTCAAACTTCAAGATTTTTGGTCAACATCCTCATTTTAAAGTACATTTCATCATTTGATCAAGGGTTGATCATGATTCATCAAGGATTGCTCATAATTCATCAAGAACCAAAAGTTTCTAAATTAGGGTTTTGTAGGAAAAGTCAACTCAACTTTGACCAAGCATAATTTCTCATACTTTATGACAAATGACCCATCCAAAGCTCATTTTGAAGAGGATGCCATGCTCTACAATCCATCTTTAACTCCCAAGTTAAAAATATGCACTCACAAGAAGTTATGAATTTAGACATTATAGGTCATTTTGAAAAGTCAACAAAAACACCTTTTCTGTCAAAGCTTCATACATGAGCATGGAATATCAAATTTAGATGAGACCAAAAGGTTTTCTTAGAGGAAATCTAAATATTTCTAAAAAGTCCAAGAACACCTTCAAAGAGTCAAAATTGAGGAAGTTATGCATTGGTGAAGTTGACCCTTTTTGCAAAATTGTCAAAAGTCAACTATGCCTCAAATTGCAATTTTTGCCAAATGGGCCCAATCTTTGGCACTTGTTTTGAGTTGGCACCATGGTCCAGAGCCCTAGCCTTTTCCACTTGTCATTATCTTGTTTTTATTATTTATTTTGATTTTTATTTGAATTAAATCAATTTAAATCAAAACAAATCATAGAAAATCCAAAATATTGAAAACTCAAGATTTTGTACATGTTTCAGGTCTTAATATCCAGCTAGCATAAGATTAAATTCGTGTAAAGGCTTGGTGTGCACAAAAAGATTGAGTTTGCTCTATTTTTGGAAAGATTTTCAAGTGTATCAAATCCAAATCAAAAGCAATGATGGAGGAAGATTGTGATCATATTGGCAACCCTAATTCATTCCTCAGTACATAAGGAGTATTTGCAGACCCAAAGAGAGGCTAGAGAGAAGCGCATAAGGTCAGAACAAACTTGCAAAAAACAGAAAAAGTGGTAATTCGAATTCATAGTTCCAAGAAATTACAGGCCTTCCTGACCATCCCAATCACTTCCTGGGAGTATAGGCAAGCGAAACCAATCAAGAACAAGTCTTTTCCAGCGCCAAAAACCACTGTAATGCATTCACGACATTGAACTTTTCTTGAATTCGGTTTGCATAATTTTGACATTGATAGCTTAAAACGATCATATATTCTTGATCCTTAGAACATTTGCAAGCTTTCTGTAATATTAAATTGCGTTTTCATAGACTGAATTAAGAATTGCCATTGTTAGGGTTTTTGGTTCCGTTTTAGGGTTTTTGTGTGCATGCAAAATTAACCTTCATGAAGGGTACCATGATGTTCAGGATGGCAAGACGTTTCGATACATGGCATTAGAAACCATTTATCATGTCCAGGAAGGATTTTGGAACGAGCCAAGGTTGTAGCTACGGACATATGCCCGTAGGTAAAAGTGTTTCACTTTTAGCAACGGACCAAGGACAAGGATGATGGCGTGGCATCACCTCACTCGCCCATTTTGAAAATTCGCGCGCATATTTCTTTATTTCATTTGTTTATTATATAATAATTATTATTTATGTTATATACAAAAAAAATAGCTAGCGCAGTTGGTTACAGGGTGAGGGCAAAAGGCATCAGGGCCTGGGTTCAAATTCCAGGTCCCCCAAATTGCTTCATGTTATTTTCTTCTCAGTGATTACATGCGTACACAAGCCAAAGGACCATCATGCATCCTCACCATCCAACCGGCCAAGTGTCCTGAGATTCAGATCTGAAGACCATCAATGAAGGAGCACCAAAGTCCCCAGTCAAGGCAACGCATGGGATCCAAAAAGTCAAAGTGGATCAATTCCTGTTGGGCTCAAGACTTGCTATCCACACCCCACTTCAGATTGCTTCCCAGGCCCAATTTCTCTTTATCTTTTCTTTTTTACTTTATTTAATTTAGTTTATTTATTTACTAACAAATTAATTTTTCTTTTATCAAAAAATCACATAAAAATATTTTTCACCCAATTAGACTTAGGTTTATTTTTTATCAATTAATTAATTAATTTAATTAGATTTTAATTTTAGGTAAAATTTAATTTCTTTTTGTAAATAAATTAAAATTAATTAGAACAATTAGGGTTTTATTTCTAACTTAATTATATTTTCTTTTCCTAAAAATAACCAAAAACACAAAAATAGGCCATTTATTTATTTTCATTAATTAATTTAATCACTAATTATTTTTTTACTTAATTTTAAAACCTAATTCTTTTCTTAAAAAATAATTAAAAACAACAAAAACATTTTTTTTCTTTAAATTAGGTTAGAAAGGGTCAAGACCCTAGTTCTCTCCCGATCTAAATTTCCTCGCGCGCGCTTTATCATTTATTTTTACCCTATTAATGTAATTGCTCACAAGTTGTAATAGTTTAATTAGGTCTTTTATTCTTATTTACCGCTTTATTTTTAAGGGTTTGTTTTTGGCTATATAAATACCTGAAGCCTTGTAATAGCTTAGTTTAATTTCCGCACTTTAAATTCTGCAAAATATTAATTGTTAGATGTATGATTAGGGTTGCATGACAAGAATGTATGATTAACTTTAAAACAGTTAGATAACCCTAAAATGTGCAAAGATAATAATTTGAAATTGAATCACTCGCACATGCGCACTCCTAGCGTACACTCCCACTTCGGTTGCCTTTGGTAAACGGTCATTAGGTATAGGATGCTTTAGTGGTCGTCCTTTTGTCTCAAAGATCAAAGTTGCCTCGGAATGGTTGCCTCGGATATTGTTGCCTCGAATAATTGATCTAAGACATTAGGGTTATTACTAAGACGTCCTAACGTTGCTTTAGTGACCGTACGTCCCTTTCAAATTGACCCTCAAACTCCAACGATGGTGCTACCTACTCACTAATAGTAGGATAACACTGTCTAAAGGAAACAAACATAGAACGATTCTTTTTCGAGTAGGTAGATTAGTTCTTAAGTACTTGCTCAATCCAAACAAACTTTTTCAGACTTACACTCCTTTCAAACTAAGTTTTCAAAAATACTTCGTAACACTCTTGAAGACAGAAGCAAGGGATAAATCGAAGTCAAAACAAAAACTTTTCAAATCACACAAGCACACAAAGAAGCAATTTTGAAAATGATGAGCAAGTACCTAAGAGCCCGTAGAAACTATTGAAAGAAAGGGTTCTAATACCTTCCCTTTCTATAATCTACCCCCCGTACTCAGAAAATCTCAAAAAAGGAATTTTTCTGTGCTTTTTTCCTTTCCTTGTTGGATAAAATAAAAGTCGGTGGCGACTCTTGCTTACCGCGACATTTTGCAAACACAAACGCAAAACGCAAACCAACATTCCTAAAAAATAGTCCCGGTTCTGGCCACCGTATCACAGAACTGGCGACTCTGCTGGGGACTTAATAAGTGGGGTGTACCTTAGGATTAGTTCATCATATTGTTTTCTATTGTTTGATTTGATTGCTTTATTTTTGTGGGATTTGTATCGGAGTTACTATAGATCCTAACCCGGATCTGGGGAACACCTTTTAGGTAAGTAGCAATAAACTGTGAGGGAATTGTACGGTGTAGACCGATACGGTTGAAGCAGTAGCTATGTTGATGTGGCACATTAGTTGGTACCGGTATCCCTTGTGGAGGAACAAGGAGAATATGGGGCTGCTATATGGGTCGTTAAGCATCAACTGACCTTAGAACCTATAATTGACCAACTTGGCCATAAGAAGTAGTGAGATAGCCGGTCTCAGTGTAGAGTTGGGAACTGGTTGATACTCGATGCTACACTCATTGAGACCATACTCTCGAGATGGTTCCGGCCGCAAGAAAAGATTGTGTGAGCTAAAACTATGAGCGATGGAGGATGGTCAGTGATATTGAGAACCTCTAGAACCCGGTTACTATTATTAGGACAGGTTGAACCAACTAAACTGCAAGAGGGTAGTACCTAGACTCCATGCAAGCCTAAACTCAAGGGCTATTGTGTGACTTGTTTGCCTTTACCATGTTTGATACCTGCTATACCTGTTGTGTCTTTTATCATGACATCATGCATCATGACATATCATGCATATTTCATTAGACTAACCATTTCAAAGACCGAGGGGATTCATCTTTGTTCTGTTTTGCAGATTATGACTTCTATGCGCAGAAATACCATTCGCGTCAACTTCGTGCAGATACCTGTTCAGCTCAGAGAGTTAGTTTCAAAAGTTCTTGATACTTCTTCATTTGTTAGAAGACATGGTCATCTCCTTAGTCTGGTCACTGCAAAGTTGGATGAGCAAATGATGAGTGTGCTGTTCCAGTTCTTTGATCCGTTGCATCACTGTTTCACCTTCCCGAATTATCAGCTAATCCCTACTTTAGAGGAGTTTTCTGATTTACTAGGCATATCTATCCTCGAGCAGACACCCTTCACAGGTTTGGAGGAGGTTCCTGGACCTGAGGATATTGCTTCAGCCTTACATCTAAAAAGGGCTGAGGTAGTATCTAACTGGGAGACACGGAGCGGGGTTAAAGGTTTCTTGGCTAAGTTTCTAATGGATCAAGCTCAACAGTTTTGGGATAACTTGGATTTTCAAGCATTTGAAGACACCCTGGCTCTCCTCATCCACGACTTGGTTTTGTTCCCGAATCCAGATTCTTTCATAGATGTGAACACGGTCAAGATCTCCATGTCTCGTAACCCAGTTTCTACTCTTCTAGGTGACATTATACATGCTCTTTAAACCCGTACTGTGCGGAGAAGGGGAACTCTCATGTGTTGTACACCACTGCTGGCGAAGTGGTTTATTTCGCACCTCCCCATGTCTGTATTGAAGAATGAGGAAGGTGTAGGTTGGGCTTACAGAATCATGTCCCTTGCTCATACGGACATCCTTTGGAGTTCTAAAGATATGGAAAGGGTAGCTGTCATTGATCGATGTGGGGAATACCCTAATGTTCCATTGCTTGGAATTAGAGGGGGAATAACCTACAATTCTTGCTTGGCTTTACGACAGTTTGGACGCGCTCGGAGAGATGGTCCTCATGAGCTGCTGCTTACAGATATTGTCTTTGACTACAAGGGGGATGTTGAGGGGCATCGCCGCAGATTTATACGAGCCTGGGGCATGGTGAACAGGTCTGACCCACATGAGCTAGGACTGAAGACTTCTCTCCCGATTCAACCTTATCTCCAGTGGGTTCAAGCCCGTGCTCAAAAGCTGGGGATGCCATATGAAGCTGTTTTTCCGGTGATTGTAGAGCATACTAATGAAGAAGGTGTTCCTTACACAGTCCTCCATCCCTACATGCCTACTGATCTTGGGGCATTGAAGAGATCTTGGATCCAGTTAAAGGAAGAAAGGGATACCTACATGGAGAAGTATCATGAGCAGGAGAGGAAGATCTTGAGGCTTACGAGGCAACTTGAGAATGAAAGGATAATCAATGATTATGTCAGCACGAAGGGAAAACGACCATGGGATTTCTGATGTCTTTTTATTGTTTTTAGTTTAGATTTTATTTTCAGTTATTTCTTTTGTAACGCCTTGAAGGCATTGTTAAACATTGTTACAAGTTTTAACCTAATAAAGTGTGTTTTGTTTTGGTTTACAAATTTAAATATCCCAAAGTCTTTGAAATCATTTCATACGCATTCCATTACCATGCACCTCATTACAGGTACCATTACAGGTTTCTTATCTTCTTCGCTGTTTATTTCAGCAAAAAATGTCTTCTGAAACACCTACTGATCAAGCTATTAAGGCTCTTCAAGCTCAGAATGCTCAGTTCTAGGAGATGTTCTTGAACTTAGCCAAAGGACAACAGGATTTGAAGACTCTCATCCTGAAGGATAACAACAACAAGAAGAAGAAGAAAGTGGTTCTGCTGAATATGGGTCACAAATTTGGGAATAGGTTGCGAGAGGAAGTTGATCTGTCTCATTCATATGGAGGAGGAGAGAATCAAGAGGAAAGGAAAGGTCCCAGCCCTGTGGTCTCTGATAATGACACTGATTTTGATGACGAACAGTACCCTCCTGCTGAGGATAGGTACAAACAACTTGAAGACCGTCTGAGTGCCATGGAGGTTCAGAAGGTCCCGGGTTTGGATTTTGGAGATCTGGGGCTAGCATCAGGGGTGGTGATTCCTCATAAGTTTAAGGCTCCGGTTTTTGCTAAGTATGATGCAGTGTCCTGTCCAAAGCTCCATCTTCGCTCATATGTCAGAAAAATTCAACCCTACACTGCTGATAGAAATATCTGGGTCCATTTCTTTCAAGATAGTCTGTTAGGGACTCAACTTGAATGGTTCTATCAATTGGAAGGAGCTAATGTCCGCAACTGGGAGGACCTTGCTGCCGCTTTTTACAAGCAATACCAGTATAATGCCGACCTTGCTCCCACGCGTACTCAGCTTCAGGGTATGTCTATGGGTGCGAGCGAAGGTTTTAAGGACTACGCTCAGAAGTGGAGAGATCTGGCTGGAAGGGTACAACCCCCTCTGTCTGATAGGGAGTTGGTGGATATGTTTCTTGGGACTTTTTCGGATCCATATTTCAATCATTTGATCGGTAGTTCATCGTCTGGGTTCACTGAATTGATCATGACTGGGGAGAGAGTAGAGGCTGGTATCAGAAGTGGCAAGATACAGAAAGGTGCTTCATCGAGTACAGAAAAGAAGCCTTTCAAGAAAGAAGCTAGTGCAGTTTACAGTTCGAGGAGCCAAAATCGACCTGAACACCGCCAAGCAGTTAATGCGGTAGTAATATCAAGACCAATTGTTGCCCCACAATGCAACAATCAGCAAAGAGTAGAGAGACCACACAGACAGTATACTCGGCTCAGTATGACTCTATCTCAAATTCTGCCGCAATTATTAAAGACTAACCTGGTGACTCTGAGGGAAGCCCTGAAGAATCCTAGCACCACCTCTCCGCTGTATAATCCGAACGCCCGCTGTGCCTATCACTCTGATAGCCCAGGGCATGATACCAACAACTGCCGGGCCTTGAGGAATAAGGTGCAAGATTTGATTGAAGCTAAAGAAATTGAGTTTGATGCATCGGAAAAGCCTAATGTCATGACTGCTCCTATGCCCAAGCATGGAGTAAATGTTGTGGATGATGATTCATTTGTGACCTTTGTGGAAGACATTGCTACTCCGTTAATGACAGTAAAGAAGAACCTATTGTTGGCCGGTTTATTTCTGGGCTGTGGCGAAAGTTTCCACTTATGTTCCATCCTACCTGTTGGTTACCATTTATTGAAATCAGGTGTTCAGCGCCTGTTGGATAATAAAGAGATCTTGTTCGAGAAAACTTTGGTTCTGTTGATTCCTGTTGAAGATGTTTCCATAATAACCATTTCCGCCAATTCTTCCAAGGCTTCCTCGAGAAAGCCTGTTAGGATTACATCTGTTCCGAGAGTTGTTCCTTTGATCATTACTATTCCTGGACCTATCCCTTACACTTAGGATAAGGTTGTCATGTGGCACTATGGGGCCGATGTGTATTATCATGGGATCAAACAAGACTTGAAGGTTGAAGAGGATGATACTGATGTCAGCAATATTATCGGGTCTAGCAAGGTCACTCGAAGCGGAAGACTCTTCTCTCCTGAGATTTTTCCTCTGACTAATCAAAATCCTATTGTCATTCCATCTGCCAGTACGTCAACTACTGTTCCAATTCCTACTCCAGTTATCACCCCTGTCGCCGAGTCATATGACACTCAGGGAAAAGAAGTTACAGGTGGGCCTGCCCGGATGGAGGCACCTAAAAAAGTCATTGTTGAAACCTCTAGGCAGGAGATAGAGGAAAATTTGAAAATTATCAAGAAAAGCGACTACAACATAGTCGAACAGCTGGGGAAAACCCCGTCGAAGATCTCTATGTTGTCTTTATTGTTGTGCTCAGAAGCCCATGCAAAGGCTTTAATTGCTTTCTTTAAAACTGTGCATGTACCGCAGGAAACATCTGCTGATCAATTCAAAGACTGTGTGGCTAGTTTGATCGCTGACAACGGGTTGGGTTTCTCCGACGCAGATCTGACTGCCAAAGGAAGGAATCACAATGATGCTTTGCACGTCTCGATCGAGTGCAGGGGCACTACTTTGGCCCACGTGCTGGTGGATACTGGGTCCTCATTAAATGTTTTACCCAAGAAAGCATTAGATCAGCTGGATTGTGAAGGGTTGGTTCTAAAGACAAGTAATATTATGGTTAGGGCCTTTGACGGGTCCAAAAGGATGGTACATGGAGAGGTGGATGTCCCTGTTAAAGTCCCTCCAGTGAAACAGAAAGTTCGTCGTATGCGCCCAGAGATGTCTGAGAAAATCAAAGCTGAGGTCATGAAACAGTTTGATGCCGGTTTTCTAGCAGTTACTTCTTACCCGCAGTGGGTTGCCAACGTGGTTCCGGTGCCGAAGAAAGATGGTAAGGTACGTATGTGTGTGGACTATAGGGATCTGAACAGGGCGAGTCCCAAGGATGATTTCCCTCTGCCTCATATCGATGTTCTGGTTGACAACACCGCACAACATAAGGTCTTCTCCTTTATGAATGGTTTTTATGGTTACAATCAGATTAAGATGGATCCCGAAGACATGGAGAAGACAACCTTCGTTACGCAGTGGGGTACCTTTTGCTACAAAGTCATGCCTTTCGGATTGAAGAATGCTGGGGCAACGTATCAGCGCACCATAGTTGCTTTGTTCCATGACATGATTCACCATGAGATTTAGGTTTACGTTGATGATATGATTGTGAGGTCCCAGACTGAAGAAGAACATCTTGACCATCTCCAGAAACTATTCGACAGGTTAAAGTTGTATAAGATGAGGTTAAACCCGAACAAGTGCACCTTCGGAGTGAGGTCTGGTAAGCTGTTGGGTTTCGTCGTTAGTGATAAAGGTATTCAAGTGGATCCCGCAAAGGTGAAGGCTATACAGGAGATGCCAGCTCCCCAAACAGAAAAAGAAGTCAGAGGCTTTTTGGGACGGTTAAATTACATTGTCCGATTCATCTCACACCTGACTGCTACTTGTGAGCCAATCTTCTAGCTGTTAAAGAAAGATCAAGTGGTAAAATGGAATTATGAATGTCATACCACTTTCGAAAGGATAAAGGAATATCTCCAAGAGCTACCTATTCTGATGCCTCCAGTTGAAGGGAGACCTTTGATCTTATACTTGACCGTGTTGGATAATTCAATGGGGTGCGTGCTGGGACAGCATGACGAGTCTGGCCGAAAAGAGCATGCTATTTACTACCTTAGCAAAACATTTACTGACTGCGAGACCCGATACTCGTTGCTTGAGAAAACTTGCTGCACTTTGGCATGGGCTGCTCGCTGGCTGAGACAGTATATGCTGACTCACACTACTCTATTGATATCAAAGATGGATCCAATCAAGTATATCTTCGAAAAGCCTGCCTTGTCCGGAAGAATAGCAAGATGGAAGATGATCTTGACTGAGTATGACATCCAATACACGAACCAAAAGGCAATCAAGGGGAGTGTGTTGGCAGATCATTTATTGCATCAGGCAGTGGATGATTATCAATCCATGAATGTCGAGTTTCCGGATGAGAACATCATGTTGGTGACTGACTGTGAAACACCTGGACCAGATGAAGGTCCTGAGGAGGGATCCCGATGGTCTATGTACTTTGATGGAGCTTCAAACGCTTTGGGTAATAGCATTGGCGCCGTGATCATATCTCCCAAAGGCTGTCATACTCCGTTCACCGCCCGATTATGTTTTAACTGCACCAAAAATATGGCGGAGTATAAAGCATGCATCATGGGCCTTCGAGCAGCTATTGACCTAAGGATTAAGTTCTTGAGTGTATTCGAAGATTCCGCTCTAGTGATCAGTCAGATCAAAGGCGAGTGGGATACGAAGCACCCAAATCTTATTCCTTACAAAGAGTATGTCTTGACGTTGCTTCCGCACTTTGAGGAGATAACCTTTGAACACTTCCCAAGAGAGGAGAATCAGTTAGTGGACGCGCTAGCTACTATGTCTTCTATGTTCAACGTCAGGTGGGACAATGAGGCTCCCCAGATTACCATTGAGAGGTTGGATGAACCCGCACATTTCTATGACATCGAGACTGAAGTGGTAACAGATAAACCCTGGTTTCATGAGGTAAAGAGGTATCTTGAGGCCCAGGAATACCCCGAGGGTGCATTTGTTAATGATAAGAAGTTCTTGAGAAGGTTCGTGACGAAGTTCTTCATCGGTAATGATATCCTTTACAAACGTAACCATGATTCAACCTTACTGCGATGTGTGGATAAGAATGAGGCAGAAAGGATTATGGTAGAGTTACATGAGGGTACTTTCGGAACTCATTCCAGTGGACATACCATGGCAAAGAAAATCCTACGGGCAGGATACTATTGGTCTACTATGGAAGCTGATTGTTATCAATATTCTCGGACCTATCATAAGTGTCAAATCTATGCTGATAAGGTGCATGTACCTCCAGTTCCTCTGAATGTCTTGACAGCACCTTGGCCTTTCACAATGTGGGGCATTGACATGATTGGTGAGATCAGACCTACTGCGTCCAACGGGCATCATTTCATCCTGGTAGCAATTGACTACTTTACAAAGTGGGTTGAAGCAGCTTCCTTTGTTACAGTAACCAAGAACATCGTGGCACGGTTTGTTCGGCACAACTTAATTTGTCGATACGGTGTACCAGAGAGGATCATTACGGACAATGGTACAAATCTCAACAATACAATAATCATCGAGCTCTGCAAACAGTTTAAGATACAACATCACAAATCTTCTTCTTACCGGCCGAAGATGAATGGGGCTGTTGAAGCGGCTAATAAGAACATCAAGAAGATTGTGCAGAAGATGACAGTGACATACAAAGACTGGCACGAGATGTTACCATTTTCTCTTCATGGGTAACGTACCTCAGCACGAACGTCAACAAGGGCAACACCCTATTCCTTGGTATATGGCATGGAGGCAGTCTTGCCCATTGAAGTTCAGATGCCCTCTCTTCGGATTATGAAGGATGCAGGTTTGAGCGAGGACGACTGGATCCAGACCCGACTTGATCAGCTGAACTTAATCGACGAAAAAAGACTTACTGCTATTTGTCATGGTCAGACGTACCAACAACGAATGATCAAGGCATTTAACAAGAAAGTAAGGCGACAAGAGTATCAAGTCGGGGATCTGGTAATCAAACGCATCATACTACCTCAAGGTGATCCCACGGATAAATGGACCCCTACTTACGAAGGGCCATTTGTGGTTAAGAACATTTTCTCGGGAAGAGCTATGATTCTAACCACCATGGATAGTGACGACCTTCCTCACCCCGTCAATGCAGACATAGTGAAAAAATACTACGCATAATCAAAAAACCCGCTAGGTTGACTGGCCTAGGCAAAAATAAGGGCTTCCCGACGAACCAAAAGGGTTCGGGCAAAAATAAGGGATGAAAATGAAAAATTGTACACCCGGCAAGTCGAAAACCTGAAAAGGCGGCTTGGGAAAAAAAGGGTATCCCGGTGGACTGAAAACCCGAAAGGGCGGTCTAGGAAAAAATTAGGGATCAAAGTGTAATACTATGTCTCATTGGATCACCTTGCAACCAGACTTCAGTATCGACTATCGAGCTCGGACGGCACCAATCAATCTGATCTACCTTCAACCACGAAGCAAAGTGATGAGACGCTCAAAGACATAGAGGCAATAGCAGAGTTGGAACCCAGTGGGATTGTTCACATAGCTGTTTTTCTTTGTTTTTCACAAATTGTGTAATTCATCTTTCGGCGGCGTTCTCTTACTAGGACGTCAGCCTCTTGTACTAAAAACGCCTATTTACAGGCTAACTTCAAAATCAATACAAGTCATTTTCACAAAGAAATTTAAAATTGTTTTTTCCTTTTTCTGTTTTGCAAAGAACGTCCAATGTTCATTTTTGATATATGCATTTGACAATAATTGCTGCTCATAAATATTTACATGCGAAACAAAAGACGATTACTTGTAATTTCAGAAACAGGGGCAAACAAGAAATGTCCAGACCTTACAGTTGCTCTGTTCATCAGGTACAGGGATAGACCTAGCTAAAGAATATGACTAAAAATGCATACACTCCCCGCAGAGTAGGAAGTACCCGAATACAGTATTATCAACTCTCCCCAGCTGAGGTTCGCAACCGCGAATGAGTCAGTAAGATTCTCCCCAAGCAGAGTTTATCTATCACCAGCACTGGAAGATTATCGCCAGTGGAGTCTGGAAGATTATCCCCAGTAGAGTCTAGAAGACCATCCCCAGTGGAGTTTATTTCTTCCACAAACAAGAAATTTTATCCCTGACAGAGTTTATTATCGCCAGCAACGGTAATTCATCCACAGCTGTTGTACCCTAAAATTTGCCCTCTTTTCATACACGCATATTATTAGTTTTATGGTTATGGAATAAAGGTATATTTATCAAGCTTCTTCAGGTTACAAGTGACGTTTATTTCGTCAATGGATATTCTCAGAGTATATTCCGTGCTGAAGATCGGTTCGCCGTTTTGCAACGATTCGGGGTTCAAAGATTTACAAGTCCAACCCGGCGCGTCATATTCAGATGTTCTTTCTCCAAGATATCCCTGATAACGTATTCTCAAATTCAGGTTCGGCTCAAGAGTCAATTCTTTAAAGAAGGTATCTGAATGTGTGAGTTTTCTCGAAGAAATGTGGTGAAAAAGTATGCTGAAAGTCCAGTTTTTACTCGCTAAAAAATTCATAACTTGAAGATCGTGGCTCGTTTTGAACCCGTTCTGGTGGCCAAAATTCCATATTGATGTTATCTATGTGTTCATCTCTCACGGATGGAAGCCAATTTCGATTAGAAGGTCTTCAAAAATGCGGATTTATCAAGTATTTCCATACAGAAAAATTGTGACAGAAGTTTATTTGCGTCATGTTCAGAAAATCATAACTTGGTCGATTTTCATCGTATCGAGCTGGTTCTGACGCCAAAATTTCACAAATTGAGTTGGCTAAGTGTTCACAGAAGGTATTGAGTTCGAACGGTATCCAAAAGGCCTTTGTTTTTTGCTCAGAGTGCACGTGACGCGCCGAAAATCCTGAATGCTGAAAATTATTTCATCTGGGTCGAAACTTCGAAAATTCATAACTCGGTCAATTTTTATCAGATTGGGCCCATCTTTTTACACAAGGTCACTGGAGCCCAAAATTATGCTCCGATTTTTACTAGTTTTCTATTGAAGAACGTGTCAGAGTTGACACTGGAGCCCAAAATAAGTTTGTCTGAGCTGAAACTTCAAAAATTCATAACTAATTCACCGTTTATCCGATTGAGCCCAATTTCGGAGAGGAGTTAGTTCTCGATGTCGGCTACATTTTGTTTTCACATTTCAACTTCAAAAATTTCACTTAAGCCCCTGCGATTTTGCCTAGAACGTGACGGACTCAAGTAAACATTGGAGACCCAATTGCACATTCAAAGCCCATTTTTCTCTCTCTCTAATTTCCATTATATAATCTCATTCTTTTCACACAAACAGAGATGAGAAAAAAAAGGTTTTTGCCACAACGCTGTCAGAATATCTAATTCTTTAAAGAACCCTAAAACCTTGAAATCCTTATTACAAACCTCTATCTCACTACAAACAAGCCATCCCTGTTACAAACCCACATCTCACTACTTCTCCAGTAAAGGTAAGGTTGACTTGATCTCCATGATCAAAAGGGCATAAAAGCATTCATATTACTACTTCTCCAGTAAGGGTAAGGCTAATTTGATCTCCATGATCAAAAGGGTATAATCATTCATACATGCCATATCGGTTTTAACATTAAATTTTTTCATATATTGGCTTTATTTGTATTTCATGATATATAGTAATTTCTTTAATGTGTTCATGAGATCCAATACTGCAGATTTAGACAGGATCACATGCAGGTTCATTACAGAACGTTGAGGCCAAAACACAAATGGCCAAAACAGAACAGCCAACACATGATACCAATACATGACAAGACAGACATCCTGAGAAGGTTAAGGGCGTGGATTCAACAACCGCCCCTATTGGTTTTGATTTTCTTCCTTTTTATTTATCGTTTTACCTATTTTTATTCTTTCTGTTTAAAATCTTTTTCATAAAACTTAACTTTTTTCACAAACCTTCTTTTTACAAAAAAAACCTAATTTAATTTTTAGGCTAATTAATTTTATATTTTTTTAACTTTTTTTGCAAAATTAACCTTTTTATTAATTAAAATTAATTAGGATTTAGGTATTTTAATTAACTTTCTTTCAAAATTAACATTTTTTTACTAATTAAAATTAATTAGGTTTTTTAGGTTTTTTTAATTAACTTAAAATTATTTTCTAAAAAAAAAAACCAAAAACACAAAAATAGGTCAAATTTAATATATACTTAATTTAATTTAATTAGTAATTAGGTTTTTGTATATTTAATTTAAAACCTTTTTTTTCTTAAATAATCAAAAACAACAAAAAAATAATCTTTTCTTTTTATTAGGTTAGACGGGGTCACAACCCTAATTTCTTATAGTTCTTAATTTCATCACGCGCGCTTTATTATTTTATTTTTACCATATTGATGTAATTGCCCACAAGTTGTAATAGATTAATTAGGATCTTTTACTTTCATTTATCGCTTTTTTTACGGGTTTGTTTTTGGCTATGTAAATACCCGAAGTCTTGTAATAGCCAGGACTTTAAACTTTCTGCATTTTATTTTCGCAAACTATAAACTGCTTAGATGTATGTTAATAGGATTGTATGGAAAGACTAATTGAAAATTAAAAACGGTAGATCACCTAATGTGCAAAGATTAAATAACTGAAACAAATCATATGCACATATTCACTCTTAGGGTATGCCTCACTTGGTTGCCTCGGAAAACAATGGTCATGTCCCTCGAACGTAGGGATACCCTTAGCAAAGACCCTCGGTTAAAATCATCATAAAGATCACGGTCCCTCGATGTCCCTCGAAGTTGCCTATGGTATATGATCTTGTCCCTCGATGTTGCCTACGAATATATGATGATAGTCCCTTCGAAATGCTAAGGTATCCTTACATGTTGCCTTTAATGACCATTACGTCCCTTTCGATAGTCCCTTTAAAACTCCAACGATGATACTACCTACTCACTAATAGTGGGATAGCGCTGTCTAAAGGAAACAGGAACAAAAACATTCTTTTTTCAAGTAGGTAGATTCTAGTAGGTACTTGCTCAAAACCAAATTTCTCACACTTACACTCCTTTCAAAACAAAGTTTTCAAAAACACTTCGTAACACTCTTGAAGACTGAAGCAAGGGTTAAATTGAACTCAAAACAAAAACTTTTTAAAACACACAAGCACACAAAGAAGCAATTTTGAAAATGATGAGCAAGTACCTAAGAGCCCGTAGATAACTATGGATAGAAAGGGTGCTAACACCTTCCCTTTCTATAATCTACCCCCCGTACTCAAAATCTCGAAAAAGGAATTTTTCTGTGCTTTTTTCCTTTCCAGTTGGATAAAATAAATGTCGATGGCGACTCTTGCTTACCGCGACATTTGGGAATACAAAATACAAACCAGTATTAACAGTCGGTTCTACCACTGTATCACAGAACTGGCGACTCTGCTGGGGAAAATAAATAAGTGGGGTATACCTTAGGATTAGTTCATCATATTGTTTTATATTGTTTGATTTGATTGCTTTATTTTTGTGGGCTTTGTATCGGAGTTACTATAGATCCTAACCCGGATCTGGGGGACACCTTTTAGGTAAGTAGCAATAGACTGTGAGGGAACTGTACGGCGTAGACCGATACGGTTGAAGCAGCAGCTACGTTGATGTGTCACATTAGTTGGTACCGATATCCCTGGTGGAGCAACAAGGAGAATATGGGGCTGCTATATGGGTCATTAAGCATCAACTGATCTTAGAACCTATAATTGACCAACTTGGCCATAGAAAGTAGCTAGATGCTACACTCATTGAGATCATACTCTCGAGATGGTTCCGGCCGCAAGAAAAGATTGCGTAAGCTGAAACTATGACCGATGGAGGATGGTCGGTGATATTGAGAACCTCTAGAACCCGGTTACTATTATTAGGACAGGTTGAACCAACTAAACTGCAAGAGGGTAGTACCTAAACTCCATGCCAGCCTGAAATTTAAGGGCTCTTGTGTGACTTGTTTGCCTTTACCATGTTTGCTATCTGTGATACCTGTGGTGTGTTTTTTATCATGACATCATGCATCATGACATCACATGCATATTCCATTATACTAACCATTTCAAAGTCTTTGAAATCATTTCATATTCATTCCATTATCATGCACATCATTACAGGTACCATTACATGTTTCTCATCTCCTTCGCTGTTTATTTCAACACGAAATGTCTTCTGAAATACCTACCGATCAGGCCATCAAAGCTCTTCAGGCACAAAATGCCCAATTCCAAGAGATGTTCTTGAACTTGGCTAAAGGGCAAGAGGATTTGAAGACTCTCATCCTGAAGGAGAAGAAGAAGAAGAAGAAGAAGAAGAAGAAGAAGAAGGTAGTTCTTCTGAATATGGGTCACATATTTGGGAATAGGTTGCGACAGGAAGCTGATCTGTCTCATTCATCCAAAGGAGGAGAGAATCAAGAGGAGGAAAAGGGTCCTAGTCCTGTGGTCTCTGATAATGATACTGATTTTGATAATGAACAGTACCCTCCTGCTGAGGATATGTATAACCAACTTGAAGATCGGCTGAGTGCAATGGAGATCCAGAAGATACCGGGCTTGGACTTTGGAGATTTGGGTTTGGCATCTGGGGTGGTGATCCCTCACATGTTTAAAGCTCCTGTATTTGCTAAGTACGATGGGGTATCCTGCCCGAAGTTACACCTCCGCTCGTATGTCAGAAAGATTCAACCCTATACTGCTGATAGGAACCTATGGGTTCATTTCTTTCAAGATAGTCTGTCAGGGACTCAGCTTGAATGGTTCTATCAATTGGAAGGAGCTAATGTCCGAAACTGGGAGGACCTTGCTGCTGCTTTCTACAAGCAGTACCAGTATAACGCCGACCTTGCTCCCACTCGTACTCAGCTTCAGGGTATGTCTATGGGTGCAAGCGAAGGTTTTAAGGACTATGCTCAAAAGTGGAGAGATTTGGCTGGAAGTGTCCAACCCCCGTTGTCTGATAGGGAGTTAGTTGATATGTTTCTGGGGATGCTATAAGGTCCATTCTTTAATCATTTGATCGGCAACTCGTCAGTGGGTTTCACCGAGATGATTCTGACTGGAGAAAGAGTAGAAGCTGGGATCCTGAGTGGTAAGATCCAGAAAAATACCTCTTCGAGTATAGAGAAGAAGTCATTTGGTGGCAAGAGGGAAGCCAATGTTGTGCACGGCCAGAAGAGGCGTTGCAAGGCAGACTACCACCAATCTGTGGGGGCAGTGTTGATCTCTAATTCGTCACGCACACAACGACCATAACAACGAAACAATCAGCCAAGGGTGGAAAGACCTCAAAGGCAGTTCACCTAAATCAACATGCCATTGTCACAAGCATTGCAACACATGTTGAAGATGAATTTGATTACGGTGATAAACCCTCATCCGAACCCTAAGACTTCTTCTCCTAACTACAACCCGGATGCAAGGTGTGCTTATCATTCTGGTAGCCTGGGGCACGATACTAACGATTGTTGGGCGCTGAAATACAAGATTCAAAATATAATTGACACCAAGGAGATCGAATTCGACCCTCCTGAGACTCCCAATGTGATCACTGCTCCCTTGCCAAAACATGGCTAGGATTGAAAGCATTTTTGTTCATTTGAATTCTGAAGTTGTATTTTCTTTGCTTATTCAAACAATTATTGTCATGTCAAACTTTTTTATTTCATTAATGCATTACACGTGTCTGTCTTGAATTAATTTTTTTCATTATGCTTAAATTGCGTTATATTTCCTTTTCGTGATATTCAACTCTCTACTAAAAAAAAACGTAAGCCTTTAGAGGGAGGATGACGAAAACGATACCATGATCTCTACAGTATGCTTTAGAACGGACCCTGCTGACGATGTACAGGCGTTGTTTCAAATCCTAAATAGTGGAGTTATAAGGAAGATAATCCCTAGTCAACCCCTTTGAGCCAAAGAAGTAGGAGTTTTTCTTTCACACAAATTAAAACCCTTATTCACAACCTGGGGCAGGGTAGTTTTCTCAGTTAATCCAGGTGCACAATGAATGGCTTCAAAGACGTCCTTCCAAAACAAAAGACGGCGATGGTTCCATATAATCATCAAGACAGGCAGTCATTATCTCTCGAAATAAAAGCCCATTAAGTCAAAACCTATGAAGGAGACTTAAGAAAAAACTGGGGCATCCCGCTGACTGTAATCACAAAAAGAAACAGTTCAGGAAAAAGACAGGGATAATAAAATAAAAAAGAAAGAGGTCCTACAAACCCTCAACAAAAATTATTGCCTATTCAAAATAAACTGTCAGTATCCAAACCACCACCGAAACATCAAGGACAATATTCCAGAACTCAACTGGGGTTCTAAATGCACAATTAGCTGAGTTTAGGATCGAAGAACATCACGAAGAACAGGTGGGTACAAATAAAATTTTGAGCCTTTATCCTTTGTTTCTTGAACCGTGAACCAGACCACATTATAACCCTTAAAAGTCCTAGTTGAAGCATGGGTTAGTTCGAAAGTATACTATTACAAAAGATATCCTGACTCCTATAAGGTTTGCTATAAATCCTGAGTTGACATCACACTTTTACTATAAAAAAACTTGTTTTACTAAAAAATGAATTTTCAAAATTTCAAGACAGACCTAAGCTTTGGATTCCTAAAATAACATTGTTTGCATATGACAATTTGTTCAACAGAAGAGAAATTCGCATGACGATTATCTAGTGAACAAAAACCTTCTCAATAAAAAGGATCACCTCAAGTGGAAAAAACACTTCCAACCAAGGGGAACGACATGATCATTGTCCATCATCTAGGGAAGTCAAGTCAAGATTCAAGGAATCTCTCAAAGATGCCAAATAGCCAGGGGCAGATCTCCATCTGAATCTCTTGGGGCATTGGATATGAATTCCAGCAACGAATCTTGTATGATCAAACGAACATCTTCTGGTAGTGTGGCGACATAACACTACCGACAGTGACAACTCCCTACACCCTGAGAGCGAGGACATAGTGAAAAAATACTGCACATGGACAAAGACCCGCTAGGTTGACACACCTAGGAAAAACAAGGGCGTCCCGGTGAACCAAAAGGTTCTGGAAAAAATTAGGGATAAAAACAAAAAAAGATTTGTACACCCGGCAAGTCGAAAACCTGAGAAAGCGGCTTGGGCAAAAAAGGGTATCCCGGTGGACTGTAAATCTGAAAAGACAGTCCACGAAAAAGTTAGGGATTAAAGCGTACGATTATGCCCCATTATCTTGTCACTTTCCTATCAGTAGAAGACTTATCATTCCGATCGGTAGTTACGAAGCACCTCATAAGTTGGGATGACACTCAATCCACAAGGCCTCCGCAGGAACTTTCTCCAGCAGGTACAGGGGCAGAAAATTCTTGATGCGAAGTCATTATCATATCCTCAGCACGCGTCCCAGTAACATCTACACTCCTCGCAGAGTAAGAAATGTCCAAAAGCAGTGGTGTTAATTCTCCCCAGGCAGAGTTCATCTTTCACAAACAATGGAAGACCATCCCCAGTGAAGTTTATTTCTTCCACAGACAGAAATTTTATCCCCGACAGAGTTCATCATTGCCAGCAACGGTAATTCATCCCTAACCGAGGTTATTGCTCCAAATCAGCGGATCTTCTGACAGAGTATCTCTTCCCCACAAAGTCATTTTTTTCTCGCCAGTTTATTGTCCAGCGGAATTATTCTCCGCCAAGTTATTCTCAAATCATCTTCAGATGTTATCCCCAGCGAGCGAAACTCTTTATTCTCCAATAACAACCAGGGATTTATTTTCCCAAACTCGGACATGCCACAATAGCATTTCATGTTCATATATCATGACATGCGCATACATATTGCATACAACATAATCTCATTTGTTTTGAGAACATCATCATACAATGCATGTCATGCATCATATACGATTAATCATGTACCTTTTCAGGAAAGATGATTATCATCAACAACTTCCAGCAAGTTCAAGATTAACTCCGAAAACTAAACAGAGTAATTATCTGCACGATCAAATGCAGCTTTACACGGGTTCGTCACGAAGAAATCTTACACGGGTTTCTCCTAAATTCAGTTTCACACGGGTTTATCCTGAAAAATCTTACACAAGTCCTTTCTCATATATTTCTGAATGAAGTTTTACACGAACTCATCCCAAAGTAACCTTACCCAGGTTCCTCCTGAAGTTTTACACGAACTTATCATAAGGAGACATTACCCAGGTTCCTCCTGAAGTTTTACACGAACTTATCACAAAGTAACCTTACCCAGGTTCCTCCTGAAGTTTCACACAAACTTATCCCAAAGTAACCTTACCCAGGTTCCTTCTGAAGTTTTACACAAACTTATCCCGAAGTAACCTTACCCAGGTTCCTCCTGAAGTTTTACACAGACTTATCCCGAAGCAACCTTACCCAGGTTCCTTCTCGGCCCCGATGTAGTTTCACCCAGACTCATCCTGAAGCAACCTTACCCGGGTTCCTCCTTACAATTTCCTGATGTAGTTTTACCAAGACTCATCCTGAAGCAACCTTACCCAGGTTCCTTCTCGGTTCATATGCAGTTTTACCCAAACTCCTCGCAAAGCAACCTTACCCAGGTTCCTTCTCGATTCAGATGCAGTTTTACCCAAACTCCTCGCAAAGCAACCTTACCCAGATTCCTTCTCGGTTCAGATGCAGTTTTACCCAAACTCCTCACAAAGCAACCTTGCCCAGGTTCCTTCTCGGTTCAGATGCAGTTTTATCCAAACTCCTCACGAAGCAACCTTACCATCCAGGTTTCTTTTCTTTTATCTCCAGACAGCAGTCCACAACACTGTAAGACCTGGACCTATCAAACACGATCAGTTTCACCTTTCTCTAGTAGGTCGCGATGCAACCTATACACGACTAGATATGTAGTTCACTTCCGCTTCCTCAAGCCAGAGTTAATTCCCCAGTAGATTAACAGACGACTGAAACTCCTAAAATTCTATTTCTCCCAAGACAGAGACCAACATTCCTCAGAAGATTCCTCCTCAACGATAGTAACAAGAATTCTCATCAAAGGAATATCTCGAGAAATCAACATCCTCTAGATGGCATCTTTAAGCCCATCTCCGGTGACCTCCCGTCATCTCCTCCAAATGGCATCTGTAAGCCCATTCCCGATACTACCTACATAGCCAAGCATCATTACAGACGAGTGCAAATTTCTGGGCACTCTAGTGTTCAATCATCTTCCACCTTCAGATCACGAAAGGCAGACGAGCCAATCTAAATCTTCAGGTTTAAGAAGATTGAACAGGGGCAGCTGTTGTACCCCAAAATTTGCCCTCTTTTCATACACTCATATTATTGGTTTTATGGTTATGGAATAAAGGTATATTTATCAAGCTTCCCCAGGTTACAAGTGACGTTTATTTCGTCAATGGATATTCTCAGAGTATTTTCCGTGCTGAAGATCGATTCGCTGTTTTGTAACGATTCAGGGTTCAAAGATTCACAAGTCCAACCTGGCGCGTCATATTCAGGTTTTCTTTTTCCAAGATATCCCTGATAACATATTCTCAAATTCTGGTTCGGCTCAAGAGTCAATTCTTTAAAGAAGGTATCTGAATGTGTGAGTTTTCTCGAAGAAATGTGGTGAAAAAGTGTGCTGAAAGTGCAGTTTTTACGCGCTAAAAAATTCATAACTTGAAGATCATGGCTCGTTTTGAACCCGTTCCGGTGGCCAAAATTCCGCATTGATGTTATCTATGTTTTCATCTCTCACCTGAAATCCAATTTCGATTAGAAGGTCTTCAAAAATGCGGATTTATCAAGTATTTGCGTACAGAAAATTTGTGATAGAAGTTTATTTTCGTCATGTTCAGAAAATCATAACTTGGTCGATTTTCATCGTATCGAGCTGGTTCCGGTGCCAAAATTTCAAAAATTGAGTTGGCTAAGTGTTCACAGAAGGTATTGAGTTTGAAAGGTATCTAAAAGTCCTTCTTTTTTTGCTCAGAGTGCGCGTGACGCGCCGAAAATCCTGAATGTTGAAAATTATTTCATCTGGGTCAAAACTTCGAAAATTCATAATTCGGTCAATTTTTATCGGATTGGGCCCATCTTTTTACACAAGGTCACTGACTCAGAGATCTACAACTTTGCTTCAAAATTCGAGACCGAATTATGCTCCGATCAATACCAATTTTTATTAAAGAACGTGTCAGGTCAACACTGGAGCCCAAAATAAGTTTGTCTGAGCTGAAACTTCAAAATTCATAACTAATTTACCGTTTATCCGATTGAGCCCATTTTCGGACAAGAGTTATTTCTCGATCTCGGCTATATTTTGTTTTCACATTTAAACTTCAAAAATTGCACTTAAGCCCCTGCAATTTTGCCTAGAACGTGACGGACTCAAGTGAACATTGGAGGCCCAATTGCACATTCAAAGCCCATTTTTTTCTCTCTGTAATTTCCATTATATAATCTCATTCTTTTCACACAAACAGAGAGGAGAAAAAAAACTTTTGCCACAACGCTGACAGAATATCAAATTCTTTCAAGAGCCCTAAAACCTTGAAATCTTTATTACAAACCTCAATCTCACTACAAACAAGCCATCTCTGTTACAAACCCATATCTCACTACTTCTCCAGTAAGGGTAAGGTTGGCTTGATATCCATGATCAAAAGGGCATAAAAGCATTCATAATACTACTTCTCCAGTAAGGGTAAGGCTGATTTGATCTCCATGATTAAAAGAGTATAATCATTCATACATGCCATATCGGTTTTAACATTAAATTTTTTCATATATTGACTTTATTTGTATTTTATGATATATAGTAATTTATTTAATGTGTTCATGAGATTCAATACTGCAGATTTAGACAGGATCCCATGCAGGTTCATTACAGAATGTTGAGGCCAAAACACAAATGGCCAAAACAGAACAGCCAACACATGATACCAATACATGACGAGGCATACATTCTGAGAAGGTTAAGGGCGTGGGTTCAACAACCTCCCCTATTGAATTTGATTTTCTTCCTTTTTATTTATCGTTTTACCTATTTTTATTCTTTCTGTTTAAAATCTTTTTCATAAAACTTAACTTTTTTCACAAACCTTCTTTTTACAAAAAAACCTAATTTAATTTTTAGGCTAATTAATTTTATATTTTTTAACTTTTTTTGCAAAATTAACCTTTTTATTAATTAAAATTAATTAGAATTTAGGTATTTTAATTAACTTTCTTTCAAAATTAACATTTTTTTACTAATTAAAATTAATTAGGTTTTTTAGGTTTTTTTAATTAACTTAAAATTAGTTTCTACAAAAAAAAACCAAAAACACAAAAATAGGTCAAATTTAATATCTTCTTAATTTAATTTAATTAGTAATTAGGTTTTTGTATATTTAATTTAAAACCTTTTTTTTCTTAAATAATCAAAAACAACCAAAAAATAATCTTTTGTTTTAATTAGGTTAGACGGGGTCAAAACCCTAATTTCTTATAGTTCTTAATTTCATCGCACGCGCTTTATTATTTTATTTTTACCATATTGATGTAATTGCCCACAAGTTGTAATAGATTAATTAGGATCTTTTACTTTCATTTATCGCTTTTTTTACGTGTTTGTTTTTGGCTATGTAAATACCTGAAGCCTTGTAATAGCTAGGACTTTAAACTTTCTGCATTTTATTTTCGCAAACTATAAACTGCTTAGATGTATGTTAATAGGATTGTATGGAAAGACTAATTGAAAATTAAAAACGGTAGATCACCTAATGTGCAAATATTAAATAACTGAAACAAATCATATGCACATATTCACTCTTAAGGTATGCCTCACTTGGTTGCCTCGTAAAACAATGGTCATGTCCCTCGAACATAGGGATACCCTTAGCAAAGAGCCTCAGTTAAAATCATCATAAAGATCTTGGTCCCTCGATGTCCCTCGAAGTTGCCTACGGTATATGATCTTGTCCCTCGATGTTGCCTACGAATATATGATGATAGTCCCTTCGAAATGCTAAGGTATCCTTACATGTTGCCTTCAATTACCATTACGTCTCTTTCGATAGTCCCTTTAAAACTCCAACGACGGTACTACCTACTCACTAATAGTGGTGTAAGTGCCCTGGCTGGAGAGTTGGCTTCATTTGTAAAACAAATAAGAAAGCAAGTTTACCCATATTCCCTCTGTTGTTTTAATATGTTGGGTTGAAGAAGTTCAACATCTGGACCAACATGTTATGTAAGATGTCACAACATCAGCATATGACATCGCGCCTGAAATTAAGTTAATATTAGTTAACTATGTTATATGTTGAATGTTTGTAACAGCTGTGACTTGTAACCTAATTGTTCTAAGTGATCTAATTTATGAAAGAGGTTATTTGTTGTATCAGCAAATGAGCGTGGTTCTCCTAAACATGTTGTATTGAAGAAGTTCAACATCTGGGACAACATGTTAGATGTAATGTCATGACATCTGACTAGACATCACGCCAACGGAATTGGTAATTCAGTTACAGTTCTGGCACTTAAATATTCTGAGAATATATGTGGTGTTTCTTATGGAGAATCTGAAGGTCAATCAAGAATCAATCAGAATATTTGAAGAAAATGTTGTTTCTAAATATGGAGATATTTTAGGAACTAGAAGATTGAAGACCTTGATTGTAGCAGAAGTTTGTTGCTGTTTTGTAACAGCAAGGAGAAAAGCTTGCTGCGATTTTGAAGGCCCAAATCCAGTTGGGTAATAGGTTATAAATAGCAGATTGTAACCTAGGGTTTGTAAGGCTCATATAATGTAATATTAGGGGTGTTCTGTTAGGTAAACCTGTCGGTCTGTGGCAAGGTTACCATGTGTGTAACTCGATACCTGTAGGTAAGAGTTTGAGTGTTCTTGGACGAAGCTGTGAAGCAAGTCTAAGTATTTTTGCATTACTTCATATTCATTGTAATGTAGGAAACCAAGTGGGAGGGCACTACTTCTTTTGTAGGAGTAAGACTTCTGTTGTTGCGACAATAGGAATGGAAACTGGTAGGTTTCTATCTAGGAGTTCCTAGGTATAGGTTGCACTGGGTAAATGATTAAGTGAGGGATGGGAACTTGTGAAGTTTAGTCCTGAATTAATATTGCTGATAGTGGATCTTCTTCCTGGCTTGGTATGCCCCCAGAGTAGGTGTGTTTCACCGAACTGGGTCAACAACTGATTTGTGTTTTTACCTTCAACACTTTATAATTCTGTCTGTTATATATCAAGGTAAAACTGTAATGTTGTAACAGATGATGTCTCAGAACATGTTAAGACATCATGCTGATATCTGTGCAGGAGAAACAGAACTGTGAAGGTTGTTTGCTCTCTGCTGATCATGTGCAACAGATGAACAGAACTAGGTACATCGTGTGTTCTATCCTCTGCACCTTCAAAGTATATCTGGCGCAACTTGGATAAAACTGTGCTTCTGTTATTCTTTAGTACTGAATCACGAAAAATTGGGTATCTACCTTGCAGTGTATTTATTATGTCATATCATATGTCTAGACATTGAGTATAACATCTGAAGACTGGCATACACCAGAATTTCAAGTGGGATAGCGTTGTCTAAAGGAAACAGGAACAAAAACATTCTTTTTTCGAGTAGGTAGATGCTAGTAGGTACTTGCTCAAAACCAAATTTCTCACACTTACACTCCTTTCAAAACAATGTTTTCAAAAACACTTCGTAACACTCTTGAAGACAGAAGCAAGGGTTAAATCGAAGTCAAAACAAAAACTTTTTAAAACACACAAGCACACAAAGAAGCAATTTTGAAAATGATGAGCAAGTACCTAAGAGTCCGTAGATAACTACGAATAGAAAGGGTGCTAACACCTTCCCTTTCTATAATCTACCCCCCGTACTCAAAATCTCGAAAAAGGAATTTTTCTGTGCTTTTTTCCTTTCCAGTTGGATAAAATAAAATTTGGTGGCGACTCTTGCTTACCGTGACATTTGCAAATACAAAATGTAAACCAGTATTAACAGTCGGTTCTGCCACCGTATCATAACAGCCGAGGGTATTTCTCCAAAATCAGTAAATCCTCAGCAGAGCATTTCTTCCCGACAGAGTCATTCTCTCACCAATGTATCCTCCAACATGATTATTCTCCCAATAATCTTCGGTCATTATCCCCAGCGAGCGAAAACTCTTTTTCTCCAGCAGCAGTCAGGGATTTATTTTTCCCAGCTAGAGAACATCATAAAAAACATTACACATCCATACATCATGACATGTGCATACACATCATACAAACACTGTCTCATTTATTTTGAGAACATCATTGCCTGATACATATCATGCATTACATACAGCTAACCATTACCTTTTAGGAAGGATACAATCAAATTCTCACAAAGTTCAAGTCATGAAGCCCGGATCCGATCGGATAGTATCTTGATTTCTACAGCATATTGTGAAGCCCGGAGAACGACCGAATAAAAGTATCAGACTACCGTGAAGCCTGGATTACAACCAGATAGTGGTATCTCTTAAAAGCAAGCTATGAAGCCCGGATAATAGTTTAATCCCCAGCAAGCCGTGAAGCCCGGATTACGACCGGATAGCAGCTCAGCAAGTACCATGAAGCCTGGATTACGACCAGATAATGGTATATCATAAATACAAGATGTGAAGCCCGGATTACGACTTGATAACAGCTCAAAAAGTATTGTGAAGCCTGGATTACGACCAGATAACAATACAAGACTATGAAGCTTGGATTACGACCAGATAATGGTTGAAGACATTGTGAAGCCTGGATTACGACCAGATAGCAGCCAAGAATACTGCGAAGCCTGGATTACGACCAGATAGTGGTATATCTTTAATACAAGTTATGAAGCCCGGATTCGACCGGATAGTATCTTGATTTCTCCAAACACCATGAAGCCTGGATTCGACCAGATAATGGTATAACACATCGTGAAGCCTGGATTACGACCAGATAGCGGTACAAGACATTGCGAAGCTTGGATTTCGACCAAATAGAAATTTCACCTAGACAATTACTAAGAAGCCCAGAGTCGACCGGATATTAGTGTGCCCTGAATTCAAGTTGAAGCCCGGATGCGACCGAATAACAACTTAATTCCTTCTGAAGCCTGGATTACGACCAGATAAGAATCAAGAAATTGCGAAGCCTGGATTACGACCGGATAGAAAGTTTGATCTCATCTCCCCAGTAAGTCACTGTAAAGCCTGGATTACGACCAGATAACAGTCGGTCTTATCACTATGAAGCCTGGATCATGACCAGATAGTAGCTCATTTTCACCTCCTCGACTAAGAGACGGTTCCTCAGTAGAATAACGGACGACCGAAGTTCCTAGAATTCAACCTTTCTCAAAACAGAGATGATTCCCCAGTAGAAAAACGGACGACCGAAGCTCCTAAAATTCAACTTTCTCTCAAGACAAAGAACAACATTCCCCAGCAGAATCTTCCTCAATAACAGGTATACAAGCTCTCGCTAAGGAATCTCTTATGTGATCGACACTTATTAGGATGGCATCTTTAAGCCCATCTTCCGTCATCAACCTCCAAATGGCATCTGTAAGCCCATTCCCGATATCACAAGACAAATACAACTTCATGCGAGTGCAAATTTCTTGGCACTCTAGTGTTCAATCATCTTCAACCTTCAGATCACGAAAGGCAGACAAGCCAATCTATATCCTCAGGTTTAAGAAGATTGAACAGGGGAAACTGTTGTACCCCAAAATTTGCCCTCCCATATTTCTCAAAACATTTCAAGAGAATCCTCAAGTTGCTCAAGGAAGTCCAAGGGTTGACCAGACAAGTTCCCTCATAAGGCAGTCTACCTCAAATTAGGGTTTCATGTTGCATCAAGATACTTGAGTCCAAGGGATCCCAAATGCTGACAATTGTCCTAATGTGTTCTCAAGATCATCCATGTCAAGTTTCAAGCCTTGCAGAGAAAATTTGCTCAGTCAATTACTCAAAGGCCTGAAAATCGACTGTGCTAGGGCAAAAGTCAACTATGGCCCACATACAGTCAAACTTCAAGATTTTTGGTCAACATACTCATTTTGAAGTATATTTCATCATCTGATCAAGGTTTGATCATGATTCATCAAGGATTGCTCATAATTCATCAAGAACCAAAAGTTGCTAAATTAGGGTTTTATAGGAAAAGTCAACTCAACTTTGACCAAGCATAACTTTCTCATACTTTAGGAGAAATGATCCATCCAAAGCACATTTTGAAGAGGATTCCATTCTCTACAATCCATCTTCAACTCCCAAGTTCAAAATATGCACTCACAAGAAGTTATGAATTTGGACATTATAGGTCATTTTGAAAAGTCAACAAAAATACCTTTTTTGTCAAAGATTCATACATGAGCATGGAATATCAAATTGAGATGATACCAAACGGTTTGCTTAGAGGACATCTCCAGATTTCTAAAAAGTCCAAGAACACCTTCAAAGAGTCAAAATTGAGGAAGTTATGCATTGGTGAAGTTGACCCTTTTTGGAAAATTGTCAAAAGTCAACTATGCCTCAAATTCCAATTTTTGCCAAATGGGCCCAATCTTTGGCACTTGTTTTGAGTTGGCACCATGGTCCACGAGCCCTAGCCTTTTCCACTTGTCATTATATTGTTTTTATTATTTATTTTGATTTTTATTAAAATTAAATCAATTTAAATCAAAAGAAATCATAAAAAATCCAAAATATTGAAAACTCAAGATTTTGTACATGTTTCAGGTCTTAATATCCAGCTAGCATAAGATTAAATTCGTGTAAAGGCTTGATATGCACAAAAAGATATAGTTTTCTCTATTTTTAGCAAGATTTTCAAGTGTATCAAATCCAAATCAAAAGCAATGATGGAGGAAGATTGTGATCATATTGGCAACCTTAATTCATTCCTCAGTACATAAGGAGTATTTGCAGACCTAAAGAGAGGCTAGAGAGAAGTGCATAAGGTCAGAACAAACTTGCAAAAAATAGAAAAAGTGGTAATTCGAATTCATAGTTCCAAGCAATTACAGGCCTTGCTGACCATCCCAATCACTTCCTGGGAGTGTAGGCAAGCGAAACCAATCAAGAACAAGTCTTTTCCAGCGCCAAAAACCACTGTAAGGCATTCACGACATTGAAATTTTCTTGAATTCGATTTGCATAATTTTGACATTGATAGCTTGAAACGATCATATATTCTTGATCCTTAGAACTTTTGCAAGCTTTCTGTAATATTAAATTGCATTTTCATAGACTGAATCAAGAATTTCCATTGTTAGGGTTTTTGGTTCCGTTTTAGGGTTTTTGTGTGCAGGAAAAATTAGCCTTCATGAAGGGTACCATGATGTTCAGGATGGCAAGACGGTTCGATACATGGCATTAGAAACCATTTATCATGTCCAGGAAGGATTTTGGAACGAGCCAAGGTTGTAACTACGGACATATGTCCGTAGGTAAAAGTGTTTCACTTTTAGCAACGGACCAAGGACAGGGATGATGGCGTGGCATCACCTCACTCGTCCGTTTTGAAAATTCGGGCGCATATTTCTTTATTTCGTTTGTTTATTATATAATAATTATTATTTATGTTATATACAAAAAAACAGCTAGCGTAGTTTGTTACAGGGTGAGGGCAAAAGGCATCAGGGCCTGGGTTCGAATCCCAGGTCCCCCAAATTGCTTCATGTTATTTTCTTTTCAGTGATTACATGCGTACACAAGCCAAAGGACCATCATGCGTCCTCACCATCCAACCGACCAAGTGTCCTGAGATTCATATCTGAAGACCATCAATGAAGGAGCACCAAAGTCCCCAGTCAAGGCAACGCATGGGATCCAAAAAGTCAAAGTGGACCAATTTCTGTTGGGCTCAAGACTTGCTATCCACACCCCCCTTCAGATTGCTTCCCAGGCCCAATTTCTCTTTATTTTTTCTTTTTTACTTTATTTAATTTAGTTTATTTATTTACTAACAAATTAATTTTTATTTTATCAAAAAATCACATAAAAATATTTTTCACCCAATTAGACTTAGGTTTATTTTTTTATCAATAAATTAATTAATTTAATTAGATTTTAATATTAGGTAAATTTTAATTTCTTTTTGTAAATAAATTAAAATTAATTAGAATAATTAGGGTTTTATTTCTAACTTAATTATATTTTCTTTTCCTAAAAATAACCAAAAACACAAAAATAGGCCATTTATTTATTTTCATTAATTAATTTAATCACTAATTATTTTTGTACTTAATTTTAAAACCTAATTCTTTTCTTAAAAAATAATTAAAAACAACAAAAACATTTTTTTCTTTAAATTAGGTTAGAAAGGGTCAAGACCCTAGTTCTCTCCCGATCTAAATTTCCTCGCGCGCGCTTTATCATTTATTTTTACCCTATTAATGTAATTGCTCACAAGTTGTAATAGTTTAATTAGGTCTTTTATTCTCATTTACCGCTTTATTTTTAAGGGTTTGTTTTTGGCTATGTAAATACCCGAAGCCTTGTAATAGCTTAGTTTAATTTCCGCACTTTAAATTCCGCAAAATATTAATTGTTAGATGTATGATTAGGGTTGCATGACAAGAATGTATGATTAAATTTAAAACAGTTAGATAACCCTAAAATGTGCAAAGATAATAATTTGAAATTGAATCACTCGCACATGCGCACTCCTAGGGTACACTCCCACTTCGGTTGCCTTCGGTAAACAATCATTAGGTATAAGATGCTTTAGTGGTCGTCCTTTTGTCTCAAAGATCAAAGTTGCCTCTGAATGGTTGCCTCAGATATTGTTGCCTCAAATAATTGATCTAAGACATTAGGGTTATTACTACGACGTCTTAACGTTGCTTTAGTGACTGTACGTCTCTTTCGAATTGACCCTCAAACTCCAACGATGGTGCTACCTACTCAGTAATAGTGGGATAACGCTTTCTAAAGGAAACGAACATAGAACGATTCTTTTTCGAGTAGGTAGATTAGTTCTTAAGTACTTGCTCAATCCAAACAAACTTTTTCACACTTACACTCCTTTCAAACAAAGTTTTCAAAAATACTTCGTAACACTCTTGAAGACAGAAGCAAGGGTTAAATCGAAGTCAAAACAAAAACTTTTCAAATCACACAAGCACACAAAGAAGCAATTTTGAAAATGATGAGCAAGTACCTAAGAGCCCGTAGAAAACTACAGATAGAAAAGGTGCTAATACCTTCCCTTTCTATAATCTACCCCCGTACTCAGAAAATCTCAAAAAAGGAATTTTTCTGTGCTTTTTTCCTTTCCTTATTGGATAAAATAAAAGTCGATGGCGACTCTTGCTTACCGCGACATTTTGCAAACACAAACACAAAACACAAACCAGCATTCCTAAAAAACAGTCTCGGTTCTGGCCACCGTATCACAGCTGGTTCATCCAATCTCTCAATAGTAATCTGAGGAGCCTCATTGTCCCATCTGACTTTGAACATAGATGATATAGTAGCTAGTGCGTCTGCTAACTGATTCTCTTCTCGTGGAAAATGCTCAAAGGTGACTTCTTCAAAGTGTGGAAGAAATGTCAGCACATGTTCTTTGTAAGGTATGAGATTAGGGTGCTTCGTGTCCACTCCCCTTTGATTTGACTTATTACTAAGGCTGAATCCCCGAAAACACTCAATAGTTTGATCCTTAGGTCAATAGCAACTTTGAGACCCATGATGCATGCTTCATACTCCGCCATATTGTTGGTACAGTTAAAACATAATCTGGCGGTGAAGGGAGTGTGACAGCCCTCGGGAGATACGATTACAGCACTGATGCCATTGCCGAGTGTGTTGGAGGCTCCATAAAAAACCATAGTCCATCGGGATCCTTCCTCAGGTCCTTCATCCGGTCCAGGTTCTTCACAAACAGTCACTAACATAATATTCTCATCCGGGAATTCAAAGTTCATGGATTGGTAGTCATCCACAACCTAATGAGCCAAATGATTAGCTAATAAACTTTCCTTGATTGCTTTTTGGGTCGTGTATTGGATATCGTATTCTGTCAGGATCATTTGCCATCTTGCTATTCTTCCAGAGAGAGCGGGTGTGATACGGTGGGAGAACTAACTTGAGGTTTTGCGTTTGTGTTCACAAATGTTTCGGTTTAGCAAGAGTCGCCACCGACTTTTTATTTTATCCTAAGGAAAGGTCAAAAAGCACAGGAAAGACCTTTGAGATGTTTTCTTGGGTTCGGGGAGTAGATTATAGAAAGGGAAGGTATTAGCACCCTTTTTATCCATGGTTATCCATGGGCTCTTAGTTACTTGCTTAGATCACTTGCTTTGCATTTCAATTGTTTGAAATGGTGCTTTGTGTGTGATTTTGAAAGATGTTTTGAAAAGAGGCCATCGTTGTGGCAACCTTTATAATGATTCTTGTTTGAATGTATACAAAGGTGTTTTTGTCTTTTGAAAAGTTTCCAATGTTTGAAAGTAGGGTTTTGAAATTGTGTTGTGAAGTGTGTTTTAAAAAATAGCAAGGATGTTTTTGCAAGTTTGATCAAGTAACTAAGAGTTGTCTACCCTATTTTACTCAAAGATCTTTCTTATGTTTTTAACCCTTTTAACAGTGTTGTTTCACCATTGTATTTGGTGAACAACCTTGTGTTAGGATGTTAAACGGGACAGGCGCGGGTCATCGTATAGACCATGATAGCAATTGTGTCAAGTATTTTTGGTAACTTTCTTAAGGGACTTGATCATTTTGTTTAGGCGACTCAGATAGCGTCATCGAGGGACTATGATCTTTTTGTTTGTTTTTGTTTTGCCAAAGTACTTGACATGCAACCATGGCGCATTTTTGAAGGCAACAAGTGGATGAAACCCTAGGGGTGCAAGTGTGCATTGTGTTTGTTTTTCATGCATTGTTATCTTTGAATTAGGTCAAGCTAGTTGTTGATTTTATTTTGCATACAAACCCTAGGTCTAATCATGGCATAATTGAAAGCTTTTAAATGTGCGAGAATTTAAATGCTACACTATTACAACATGATATAGGGAGAGGGGTACAAATTTGAATTGGGGGTATTTGACAAGAAAATAAATTCTAAGTTATTACAACCATATTGAATGTATATGCAATATTTAAATGTACAATAGTTGAATATAATACAATAAATAAATATAAATAGAATGTATAATGCAAAAAAAAGATTTTTATGTATGTAAAAAGTATTTTTAAATGTGAAATAAAAATAAATAAATAAAAAGTCAATTTTAATTATTTTTTTCTATTTAGGGCAAAAACCCTAATTTTTGATAAATAGTACTATTTATTAATTATATACAATAATATATTAATTTATTCAAAAAATAAAATTATATTGTAAAAAAGATGTTTTTTAGTGTAAAATATTAATAAAAATGATAATGTAGTATTTTTGTATTTTTTGACCTAATTATTTAATAAAACAAATATATAAGTATATATATATATATATATATATATATATATATATATATATATATATATATATATATATATATATATATATATATATATATATATATATATATATATATATATATATATATATATATATATATATATATATATATATATATATATATATATATATATATATATATATATATATATATATATATATATATATATATATATATATATATATATATATATATATATATATATATATTTTAAACATATTAAATATACAAAAATAAAAAATTAATTATTTACAAAAATGAGTATTTTCAAGAAAATGTTTTCAAATATAAATAAAAAATAATAAATGAAAATAAGTATATTTTTTGTATTATTTTTTGAGTTTTATTAAAAAGAAAATAGTTTATTTACATATTTATACTTAGTAAAATAAATATAAATATCAAATAAATATGAAAAATATAGAAAATAATTTTTTGGCATTTTTTATATTTGGACAAAAAAATAATAAAGTCAGAATAAAAATAAAAATATCAAAATGATAAATATTCAAATAAATGGGCCAGGGGGTGTAAACAGAAAAGGGGGTGTCAAAAGCAAAGAACAACCAGACCAAGCCCAGTCAGACTTCATCTTCTTCCTCTTGTTCACAAAACGCGTGCCTCTGTACATCAATGGCTATCTCCTGATTCTTTGATTTTTTGACAAAACTCATAACATGAATATTGTAGAGAATTAAACAACGAATCCAACCATATAAAAAACATAGATTAACTCTCAAAGACCAGAGAGAATTTCTCTGGCCCTAATTTCTAACCTAGTTTTTTCAGAAAGTTCATGAGTGAAATTCTCTTAGCACGATTAATGTAAATGAAAACTAAGCATATGTATGGCTTCAGGGCTATGAGTACAACATATTTCATTCACAAACCTAAGCCTAACCATTCCTAAATAGAGAGATAGAAGTCCATGAAATACCTGTTTCAGTTGACTTCGAGCTGGACAATGTAGCAACCTTCAATGGTGTTTGAGCTTCTTTTGAGCTTGCCCGAGGTTCAAGGAAGCTTTTCCAATGCTTGGTTTATTTTGAAACAACTTGAATCGTGCTGTAGGACTCAACCTGCAGAGCTTTGAAACAAAAATAGAAAATTGTGTTAGAGGTGTTACAGCTTGCAATGGAGGCCTGGGATAGTTCAGCTGAGTTGATTGGAAGGTGTTGGAACTATCTTTGGACAAAACGCACGATGGAATTTGGTTATGGCTTGCAAAATGCAGAACTTGCCCTGTTTTGCAGAAAACAGTGATTCTGTGTATAAGGGAGTTTGAGAGGCAAAGGGGTCGTGTTTCAGGCTTGTTGGGAGGTATGAAACTTGTCTACAATGTTTTTGTAGGCGTGTCTTAACAGATATGAGAGATGGTATATGATTTGCAACTTTTCTTCTTTTTCAAGCAAGAATGTGGAAGTGATGTTATAGCCTTGTACATGCCCTCCTATCACCCTGCACACAACACTCTTGGCCCCTCCAATTCATGGATTTGGTTTGCAGTCTCAGATTTTTTTCAAGGCTCAATGCTTAGTGTTTTGACATAAAGTAACCTTTTGCAAAAATGGCAATATACCTTTTACCATTTAGGGCTTAATCTTGTGTACAATGCCCTAATGACCAAGACAAAACCTTAACTCAATGGATATGCATTAAATTATGGAGTACAAACTGGTTTTGAGGCCTGTAATTGTGAACCAAGCTAGCTAGATCAGATTTGCAAATTGGTATGAACATGTATTGGCCATGAACAAAAGTGAGTTTTTGCCAACTTCAAGCATTCGATTCTCTCTAACCACAAGGGTGTTTGAGGAGTTCTTGGACAATTTTGAAAGCTTGGAACATGTAATATAATCCATATTTGCAATGCAACTTTAAACTCCAAGTGGAACTATGTGAAAAGTGGCCAAGAAGATGGGTCAAAATCCTGCCTAGATTAGGGCAAATTTTCTCTAAGTCAAAAGTTTTAGGTACCCTTGTTCCAAAACTCATAACTTGAGCTACAAGCTTCTTTTGAGAAAACTTTGTGAATAAACGTTGTAGACTTTGTGATGGACTACAAATTTCATGTTGCAAGTTTTCCTTGTATCCATTTGTATCTTGGTTAAAAAATGGGACAAAGTTAGGAAAAAATAAGAAAATTTCATAACTTAGAAAAATTCTAAGTTATGAAAATTTTCCATTTTAAACCCTAATTTGCATTTTTGGTTTTCTTGATGAACAAGTTTCATAATTTGACATGTCTTGATGAAAAATAACTCTTGGCACTTGATTTTGACCAAAAAGTCAAAGTTTGACTTTTCAGTGTACAGTCAAATTTTGATCAATTGACTGAAAAATTCATCTGTCAATCCTATGCATTTGAGATCTTTTGAACTTGTAGAATGGGTCAAGACAATGTAATTGAGTCCTTGAGTCCATATTTGAGCTTGATTTGTCATTGTCTAGGTCAAATAGTCAAAAATTGCCTTTGTGCAGTCAAAACCCTAAAAATGACCATTTTGCCCTTTTGGTGATCTGATCAAATTTCTTGTGGAATTGTGATCCAAACTTGATCAAATGGTTCATATGAGTTTATAATGTTGATATTGGTCAATTTTCATGAGGTTTGACTGTCAATTGGCCACAGTTGACTTTTTCCCCAATACAGCTGATTTCTAGGTCAACTGTCCAATTGACTGGGCAAAAATTTGAATCAAGTCTTGAAACTTGGTATGGACAAACTTGTGAGTCCAACATGAAGTATGAAAGTCACTTTGGGCATTGTAGGTCAAAACATCCCTGTGCAAACTCAAACCCTAAATTAGGTCAACAGTGCAAGGAGGTGTCTTGAGTAGGGCAAACCCTAGTTTGATCTTGAGTTCCAAGAGTCTTGTGATTGAGAAAATCTTAATGAAATGAGAGGGAAAATTTTGGGGTACAACAGTTGCCCCTGTTCAATCTTCTTGAACCTGAAGAGTTAGACTGGCAAGTTTGCCTTTCACGACTCGAAGGTAAAAGAGGATTGGACACTAGAGTGCCCGTAAATTTGCACTCGTCAAAATAATGTTGAGGGAATGGGCTTAAAGATGCCATTTGGTGTTGGTAGAATCTTGCTGGAGATGGGCTTAAAGATGCCATCCAAGAATGTTTGTTGAAGTGCAATGTTGTAGGTCAGAAGAATGAGTATCAAAGTGGTATCCGTGTTTGGAATGCACTTGAATTGTATCAGGAGACTGAGTCTGTATGAGCAAAGGAATGGCGTCCGTGTTTGGAGCGTATCTGAGCTGTAACTGTATTTGAGACTTTGAATGAATATCAGAATGACTGCCGTGTCTGGAGTGTATCTGTATTCTGAATGGGTAACAGAGAAACATCTGTATACGGAGCAACTGTGTGCTGGGGATAAATTCTGAATGAGTGACAGAATGGCAACCGTGTCTGGTGCGTATCTGGACTGTATCTGAAGTTGAGATCTGTATGAGTAGAAGAATGACTTCCGTGTCTGGAGTGTATCTGAAACTGTAACTGGGATCTGAATAGGTGACAAGATGACTTCCGCGGCGATTGCACTTGGGAGAATCAAGCTGCTGGTGTAAGGGTCAGAATGGCATCCATGTTTGGAGCATATCTGAACTTTGAGTTGAGAATTTGAATAAGCTATAGAATAGCCGCCGTGTCTGGAGCGTATCTAGCCTGTATCTGATTGTTGAAGTCTGTATGAGTAGTAGAATGACCGCCGTGTCTGGGGTGTATCCGTACTTTTTTCTCTTTTTTTTTTGAAATTCTGAATGAGTAATAGAATGACCGCCGTGTCTGGGGTGTATCCATATTGTATCCGAATAATTGTTAACGATAGCCTTTTAATCTTATCCTGCAAATGGTAAAATGTCAGCTAAAACACAAAGTTATGCTGCATGATATGTATGATGCAATGAATTGTGTTTCATCAATGTTTATGATATATGAATGTAATGGATGTGCATATAAGCCGAGTAGCTGTCTTGCTGAGGAAAATAAATCCTTGATAATTGGAGATAATGAAATATTCGACTGCTGCTGGAGGAAGTAAATTCCTAACCGATGCTGAGGATTCAAAAACCTTTGATTGTTGAAGATGAGAAATCCCTACTGACTACTTGGGGATTAAAGATCTTTGTTTGTTGAGAATGAGAAATCCTAGGACCACTGCTGGGGATTGAAAATCTTTGGTGACTTGTGGGGATTTTAACAAGAGCTTTACCAACTTCTGCGGGGAATGAGAATTCTTCATGACTTCCCTGGGGAATAAGGAAAACTCTGACGACCTCTACTGGGGAATTAAAACCTGGGAGGCTTCTGCTGGAGAAATGAGACTGAGAATCTTCAACCTGCTGAGAAATGACCCTATGGGGAGAATGCTTACTCGGTCGGGGAAATCAGGAGCTTGGGTTGTATGCCAATCTACTGGGGAAGTTGGGGAAAGCTGAATGGTTCCTACTGGGGATTGGTAGTTGGAATTTTGACTTCGCTGGGGAAGAAGGTTTAGAATACTCTAGCTCCTGCTAGGGATACGTATTTCAGGGTTTTCGGGCTCCACCAGGGATCGGGTTTTAACTCCGATGGGAATTTTGAAGCTTAACCTAGCTGGGGAATCAAGTCTTAGACTGCATTGGCTCCGCTGCGGATTTTGAAGCTTAACTTCGTTGGGGAAATATACTCCAAATTTTGCCTTATTGAGGATCTGAATGATGTATCGTAGGGGATTTCTTCTGGAATAGCCTAAAGACGTCTCCCTACCCTTTCAATTTACCAGTAATTATCCTTTCTCAATTTCGTTTTATTTGTAAGCAGTGATTATATTCAAATGCATATGCCTATTTAACAAACATTGGACGTTTTCAAATAAAACATAAGTGTAAAAAGAAAAGAAAGGCAAGCGAATTTCTGCACTTTGAAGTATATTTGTATTAAACTTTGTGAGTATATTTGTACAAAGGAGACAGACATCCTAGTAAGAGGATGTTATCGTAAAAATTGAAAAACTTTATACAAAAGAAAGATGGCTATGTGTAACAATTCCATGGGATTCCCATTATGTTATAGCCTTCACAACTCTGAATATCTTGTCCATTAGCTGCTTCGTCCGCTGATGGCTAGATTGATCAGAAGCTAGGAGCTTGCTGGTGAAGAGATGGTTCTTAAAGTGATCCGACGAGACATAGTCATACGCTTTAATTCCCTAACTTTTGCCTGGACCGCCCTTTCGGGTTTTCGATCCATCGGGAAACCCGTTTTTGCCCAAGCCGCCCTTTCGGGTTTTCAACTTGCCGGGTGTACAAATTTTTTTGTTTTATCCCTAATTTTTTCCTGAACCGCCCTTTCGGGTTTTCGATTCATCGGGATGCCCTTTTTTTTGCCCAAGTCGCCCTTTCGGGTTTTCAACTTGTCGGTTCTTTTTATGCATAGTATCTTTTGACTATGTCTGCATTTGCAGGGTGCGGCAAGTCGTCGCCGTCCATGGTGGTCAGAATCATCGCCCCACCAGAAAAGATGCTCTTGATCACAAATGTTCCTTCGTATGTAGGAGTCCACTTGCCCCTGGGATCACTTTGCGGTAAGATGATCCGCTTGATTACAAGATCTCCGACTTGATATACCTGACTTCTGACTTTCTTGTTGAAAGCCTTGATCATCCGTTTTTGATACGTCTGACCATGGAAAACAACGGTAAGTCGCTTCTCATCGATCAAATTGAGTTGATCAAGCCGGGTCTGAATCCAATCGTCTTCACTCAAACCAGTGTCCTTCATAATCCTTAAGGAAGGAATCTGAACTTCCATGGGTAGAACATCTTCCATGCCATATACCAAATAAAATGGGGTTGCCCCTGTCGAAGTACGTGCGGTGGTACGATATCCATGCAGAGAAAACGGTAACATCTCATGCCAGTCTTTGTAGGTGACTGTCATCTTTTGAATGATCTTCTTGATATTTTTGTTCGCGGCTTCAACAACACCGTTCATCTTTGGCCGATAGGGAGATGAATTGTGATGATAAATCTTGAATTGTTTGCATAGAGCGGTGATTATAGTATTGTTCAAATTTTTACCATTGTCTGTGATGATCCTGTCGGGGACACCATACCGGCATATGAGGTTCTGCTTGATAAAGCGGGTAACCACATTCTTTGTAACGGAGGCAAAGGAAGCTGCCTCGACCCATTTGGTGAAGTAATCAATAGCCACCAAGATGAAGCGATGTCCATTGGATGCTGTGGGCTTGATCTCTCCAATCATGTCAATGCCCCACATTGCGAATGGCCAAGGAGCTGTCAGAATGTTGAGAGGAACAGGAGGAATATGTACCTTGTCGGCGTAGACTTGACACTTGTGGCAGGTACGAGAATGTTGATGATAATCAGCTTCCATGGTAGACCAGTAGTAGCCTGCCCTTAGAATCTTCTTAGCCATCGTATATCCGCTCAAGTTGGTGCCGAATGTGCCACTGTGTATCTCAGTCATGTTTAACTCTGCTTCAGCTTTGTCCACACAACGAAGTAAAACACAATCATGGCTGCGCTTATAAAGGATGCCATTTCTTAGGAAGAACTTGGCAGCAAATCTCCTTAAGAACTTTTTGTCATTGACGGAAGCTCCTTCAGGGTATTCTCTTGTCTGGAGATACCTTTTGATTTCGTGAAACCAGGGTTGTACCACTACTTCTTTGGTATTAATCTCATGAGTGTGCGGGTTCGTCCATCCGCTCGATGGTGATTTTGGGAGCCTTGTTGTCCCAGTTGAGTTTAAACATGGAAGACATTGTAGCCAGAGCATCTGCTAGATGATTCTCTTCTCGCGGGAAATGCTCGAAAGTAATCTGCTCGAAATGAGGCAACAACGTCAGGACATGTTCTTTGTATGGGATAAGATTAGGATGTTTGGTGTCCCACTCTCCTTTGACTTGACTGATAACCAAGGCCGAGTCCCTAAATACGACCAAAGATTTGATCCCCAAGTCTATAGCCGCCTTGAGACCAAAGATGCAAGCTTCATATACAACCATGTTGTTGGTACAGCTGAAGCAAAGTCGGGCAGTGAAGGGTGTATGGCAACCTTCCGGAGAAATTAGTATCGCACCGATATCGTTGCCAAGTGCATTTGAAGCACCATCAAAGTACAGGGTTCATCGGGATCCTTGTTCAGGTCTGTCATATGGTCCGTTACCTCCAATGTTGTCCAATGTCATGATGTCCTCGTCAGGGAAGTCGAATATCATAGATTGATAATCTTCGACGGCTTGATGAGCTAGATGGTCAGCTAGTACACTCCCCTTTATAGCTTTTTGAGTAGTATACTGGATATCATACTCTGTCAGGATCATTTGCCATCTAGCGATTCTTCTAGATAAAGCAGGCTTCTCGAAGATATACTTGATCGGATCCATTTTAGAAATCAGCAAGGTGGTATGAGTCAACATATACTATCTCAGCCGGCGAGCCGCCCATACCAAAGCGCAACAAATTTTCTCAAGTAGTGAGTAGCGAGTCTCACATTCGATAAACTTTTTGCTAAGGTAATAAATGGCATGCTCTTTTCGGCCAGACTCGTCATGTTGGCCCAGCACACACCCCATTGAGTTATCCAGAACAGTCAGATACATGATTAACGGCCTTCCTTTGACGGGTGGCATCAGAATAGGAGGTTCTAGTAAATACTCCTTGATCTTATCAAAAGCAAATTGACAATCATTGTTCCATTCAACTACCTGATCCTTCTTCAACAGTTTGAAAATTGGCTCACAGGTAGAAGTCAGGTGAGAGATGAATCTGGCGATATAGTTCAAGCGTCCCAAGAATCCTCTAACCTCCTTTTCAGTACGGGGGACAGACATTTCTTGTATAGCCTTCACTTTAGCTGGATCAACCTCAATGCCTTTGTTGCTGACAATAAATCCCAAAAGTTTACCAGACCTGACTCCAAAAGTGCACTTGCTTGGATTCAGCCTGAGCTTATACTCCTTCAACCTGGCAAACAACTTTTGTAAATGACCAAGGTGTTCTTCCTCTGTCTGTGATCGAGCTATCATGTCGTCTACGTAAACTTCGATCTCATGATGTATCATATCATGAAACAAAGCTACCATGGCGCGTTGATAAGTTGCCCCTGCGTTCTTCAGTCCGAACGGCATCACTTTGTAGCAGAAGGTACCCCATTGCGTGACAAAGGTAGTTTTGTCCATGTCCTCGGGGGCCATTTTAATCTGGTTGTAGCCCTAGAATCCATCCATGAAGGAAAAAACCTTGTGCTGAGCTGTGTTATCAACCAAGATGTCGATATGTGGCAACGGAAAATCGTCTTTAGGGCTAGCCCTGTTCAAATCCCGATAGTCCACACATATTCTGACTTTGCCATCCTTCTTAGGCACAGGCACGATGTTAGCAACCCATTGTGGATAGGAGGTAACAACCAGAAAGCCAGCGTTGAATTGCTTCATTACTTCAGCCTTAATCTTCTCAGACATGTCAGGCCTCATTCGGCGAACCTTTTGCTTGATCGGTGGACAGTCTTCTCTTGTAGGGAGACAGTAAACCACGATATCTGTGTCTAACCCTGGCATGTCTTCATAAGACCGGGCGAAGATTTCAACATATTCGTTTAACAACTGCACTAAGCGCTCCTTGACACTTGGTTCCAGGTTGGCACCCACTTTTACTTCCTTCCTATCTTCCTCTGTCCCCAAGTTGATGGTTTCTAACAGCTCTTCATGAGGCAGAATGGCCCTCTCTTCTTGTTGTAGAAGTCTGGCTAACTCTCCCGGCACTTCACAATCTTCGTCAACTTCGTACTCAGCATGATTGACCAAATCTTCAGAGCTATCGAAGGCTAAAGCAGAATAGTCACCCAGGGAATCCGGAACGGATGGGTACCTGCATTTGTGAGTGTGGGTGTGTGTAAGGGATAGCCATCCTTAAACAAACAAAAATGCAAAAGGAAAGAAAATGAACACAACAGTTTATAGATGAAAAACGTCCAATGATTCATTAAAACATGGCATATGATTATGAAGAAAATCAAACCCTTACAAATGGACCTACATGCCCCGGGCAAGGCATGAGGTGAAAATAGTGTGCGAATTGTTTTAGTTATTACAGACCATAAAAATGGGAAATTTTTCAAAGATAAAATTACTGGTTGATAAAGGTGATGGGAACAAAATCCTTTGCTTCTGAGTTGCTCAAACCCCCTTCGACGGTCGGAAAGATCCAATCTTCAAAGTGGCTCTCTTCGTCTTCATTTTCTACAACATTAATTCCGTGATGAGTGATCCTTATGGGTGGTCCTCCAGTCTTGGAATGACGCATAGTCTTCTGTCTTGCAGCTGTAAACCCTAGTCCAAATTTGTCCGTCTTATGGGGAAAATCAGGCAATTGCCCCCATGCTGTACTCTTCCCTTCTTTGATCACCGCCTCTGCGTCCTTGAGAGATACCATCCTAGATACGTGCTTGGGAACAATAGGCACCTCAACCATTGTCTTCGCAACTGCTACCTCGGGAGAAACTTCCTCAAAATGCTGGAAAGGCGTTTCGATGAACTCGCCATCCAGCTCCACATAACGGAAGGAGTTGAGGTGGCTTATCATGTACTCTTCCTCGCTGTGCACCGTTATAATTTTACCCTTAACAGGATATTTCAGCATCTGGTGCAAAGAGGAGGTAATTGCCCCAGCATAATGGATCCACGGTCTTCCTAGCAAACATGAATATGACGGTCGGATGTCCATCACGTAAAAGGTTGAGTTAAAGACTTCTGTGCCTACTTTGATAGGAATATCAACCTCTCCATGAACCATTCTCCTGGAACCATCAAAAGCCCTAACAATGATGTTACTAGGCTTGAGAGTCAGTCCTTCGCAGTCCAAGCGGTCTAAGGCTTTCTTTGGCAGGACATTCAAGGAAGAACCAGTATCAACTAAGACATGGGCGAGAGTGGTTCCCCGGCATTCAACTGAAACATGTAACACATCGTTGTGTTTCCTTCCTTTGGGATTTAAGTCAGCATCAGAAAAGCCAAGGCCATTATCAGCAGTAAGACTGGCCACACATTCCTGAAACTGGTCAGCCGAAGTCTCTTGGGGAACATGTGTCGCCTTCAAGAATTTGATCAGGGCCTTAGCGTGGGCCTCAGAACAGAGCAGAAGAGCCAACATTGAAATTTTAGAAGGGGTCTGCCCTAATTGTTCCACAACGTCGTAGTCACTTTTTCTGATTATTTTCAAGATTTCATCCATTTCTTTCTGAGTGGTTTCGGGGATAACCACAGCATGGGCCTTCGTCCTGACAGGCACTTCCAGTATCCCCTTACCCTTGTCAGTAGTTTCAGCAGATGGTCTTACTTCAGGAATATCCAATTCTTCAATCATCGGGCCTTGCATAGATGGTCCAACAGGTGCAGAAGATTTTAAGGGTCCGAAAACTGCTCGAGGGGGAGCAATCTCCGGAGAAAAGATCCGGCCACTACGGGTTATCTTGCTTGTACCCGCGATGTTCCCTATATTAGGGTCTTCCTCAGAAATCTCTTGGACTGTTTCGATTTGTTTGATGCCGTGGTAGAAGATTTCTCCCCCATAGTTCCACGGTATCGTTTTGCTGGATTTGTACGGGACAGGTCCCGGCATGGTGATCTTTAATGGTACACATTCAGAGTTGGGTGTAATCCTGACAGGCCTTTTGCAAGCCTTGGGAGGATTGTCGGAAATGGTTATGATTTCAATATCGTTGGTCGTAGAAGTAAAAGTATCAGGGGTAACAGGATTGAAGGTATTCACAGGGGTTTTCTGGAAAAGTATCTCTTGGGTATCCATCAGGCGTTGGACACCTGACTTCAACATTGGGCAATCACCTCGTATGTTCAAACAAAAATAACAGTCTTTACCACAACCAGGAAAGATCTCGACTCTCAACAAATTTTCTTTAATAACAAGTAACGGTGTCAACAGGTCAACAACATCAGTAACATGAGTGTCCTCCATAACAGCATGAATATTTTGGCCGTGCTTGGGCATCGGAACAGATATAACATTGGGCTTCTCAGGAGCATCAAATTCTACTTCCTTAGCATCAATCAGATCCTGGATTTTGTTCTTAAGTGCCCAACAATTATTGGTATCGTGCCCAGCACTGTCGGAATGGTAAGCACACTTGGCATTAGAGTGGTAGTATGGAGAGGAGGTGTTAGGATTCTTTGGCGCTTCCTTCAAACTGGTCAGATTCAGCTTCAACAAATGAGGAAGTACCTAAGCGGGCGTCATGTTAATGCGGGTGAACTGCCGTTGTGGCCTTTCCACCCGCTGTTGATTAGGTCTCGACTGATTGTTACGAGGTTGATCATTTGACGAGTTTTGAATCATCACGGCCCCTACAGTCGGCCGGCGCTCAGTTCTTCCCAATCCCTTCTGAGAATACACAGCAGATGCTTCCTTCTTGGCTGGGAAAGGTTTTTTAATAGTTGTGGATGCAGAAGCATCCTTTTGAATCTTTCCACTTTTAATACTGGCCTCAACCCTTTCGCCGGTCAAAATCAGTTCAGTAAATCCCACAGAAGAGATCCTGATTAGATGGTTGAAGAAGGGGCCAAACAGGGTCCCCATAAACATATCAACTAACTCTCTATCTGATAACGGCGGCTGCACCCTTCCATCCAGATCACGCCACTTTTGAGCGTACTCTTTAAACCCTTCATTGGAAGACATCCCCATACTTTGTAAGTGAGTACGGGTGGGCGCCAAATCAGCATTATATTGATACTGACGTTAAAAAGCAGCTGCCAAGTCTTCCCAATTGTGAACCTCTGATCTCTCGAGCTGATAAAACTAATATAACTGCGTGCCAGACAAGTTGTCTTGAAAAAAGTGTATCTAGAGGTCTTTATCGGATGAATGGGGTTGGATTTTTCTGACATACGACCTCAGGTGCATCTTAGGGCAAGACAGACTGTCGTACTTGGCAAATGTTGGCACCTTGAACTTGGGAGGGATAACAATCCCCGCTAGCAGCCCTAGCTCCTCAAAATCCAATCCGGGCACCCTCTGCAACTCCATAGCTGCCAGTCTATCTTCAAGGTTCTTATATTTGTCATCCGCTGGTGGATATTGTTGTTCAGAGTAGTCTTCGTCTTCTTCCTCTTCCTCCTCTTCAACCTCGGATTCAGAAGGTACGACAATCCCTTTCCCTTTACCGGCCCCTTCGTCAGACGTTGAGGGGAACTCGAGAACTCTTCTGGCCTGATGCTCAAATCTTCTTCCCAAAGTGGCTACTCCAGGTCTCTTTTTCTTTTTCTCTTTATTCTTCTCCAACAAAACTTTGAGGTCCTCCTGACCCTTTGCCAAGGTCATGAGGAGTTGCTGGAACTGTGAATTTTGTGCCTGTAGATCCTTTACTGTTTGCTCCAAATCCATCTTGCTGAAATAAACAACAGAAAGATAAGGAAACCTGGCTTGAAGACCTGTTTATGCATATGATGAATGGTATGTTTTTTCATGTAATGCATTCAAGGGTTCAAAAATTCAAATTTGTTGCAAACAAAAAAAAGAACGCACGTCATATTAAGAAGAAATTTGTTAGTACATAAATGCCCCATGGGCGAAATATTACAAAATTCCTAATGTAAAAAGACATTGCGCATCCTCTTTGGTGCGATGTAAGTGTTGAGAGTTTCCTCCTCGTGAAGTCGGCGGGTGAGCTCCAAAACCTTCTTCTCACTGGCATAGAAGCTGGCTTCAAAAGTATCCCGTTCTTCCTTGAGTTGGATCCAACTCTTTTGCATTTCTTCCCATGATGTTGGCATGTCAGGATGTAGGATGGTGTATGGAACCTCTCCTTCCGTAACAGGCTCTTTGATCAAGGGGAGAATATGAGGGTATGGCATCATAATATTCTGGGAGCGGGTTCGTACCCACTTAAGATAATGCTCAAGAGGGATGGAATTCTTGTGCCCTAGTGTCTTACTATCCACCTTGTTAGGCATCCTCCAAGCTCTGATGAACTTTTGTCGAAGTCCTTGAGCGTCGTTGTCGAAGTCAAAAACTAGGTCCGGGATCAACATGTCATGAGGGCCATCCCTCCGAGCATATCCAAATTGTCTCAAAGCAAGACAGGGGTTGTAGGTGATGCCTCCCATAATGCCAAGTAGTGGGACATTAGGAAATTCCCCACAACGATCAATGAAGATGACATTTTCTCTGGACCGAGAACACCAATGTACATCAGAATGTGTGAGGGTCATCAACCGTTGTGACCACCTTAAACCCTGCTCATTCTTCAAAACTGACTGTGGAAGGTGAGAAATAAACCACCTTGCTAAGAGAGGAGTACATCACATGAGAACACCTCTTTTCCTCATTGTTCGTGTGTAAAATGAGTGTAGGATGTTCCCAAGCAGTGTAGGTATATGATTCCTGGATATGAAAATCTTGACAGCATTCACATCTATAAGTTGGTCAGGGGTTGGGAACAAAACCAACCCATAGATAAGTAGTGCCACAATCTCTTCAAAGGCTTGTAGATCAAGAAAATTCCAGCAGTCTTGTGCCTTCTCAAACAGAAACTTTACCAAGAAACCCTTGACACCACTTCTGGTTTCCCAATGCCCCTTGATGTCAGATGGTTGCAAGTGTAATGCTTGAGCAACATCTTCAGGCTTTGGTTCTTTTTCCGTACCGTTGTAGGGTAGTTGATGAAGAATAGGAATTCTCAGGAGTTGAGAAAATTCCTTCAAAGTAGGCACCAATTGATAATCAGGGAATGTGAAGCAGTGGTGTAGGGGGTCAAAGAACTGGAAAAGTACTTTCACCATGTCTTCTTCAATGTTGGTGTTGACCAAGTTGAGGAGTCTACCATGTCTTTCACTGAAGAGAGAGTTCTCTGGAATCCTGGAAGTAAGCTCCTTGAGTTGAGGAGGGATTCTCACAAGGTTGACCTGAATTGTTTTCCTGCGAAGAGATTCCATGACCTACAAAGCAAGAACAAAGATGAAGATCCAAACCCTTGAAATGGTTAGTGGATGCATATGATGCTTTATGATGTTCATGATGTATGCACAAGCACATGTACAAGCAAGTCACACAAAACCCTAGTTTCAGGCTTGCATGAGGTTTCATAGGTGTTGTACCCCAAAATTTGCCCTCTCTTTTCCACAAGAAATCACAGCTTCGAGCTTTTCCTGATTTTTCAGATTGGCTCAAGAATCGGTCAAACAGACTTTTCTTATCAGTCACACAAAATTAGGGTTTTTATTGATTTTGAATCAGTAAGACAAAATTAGGGTTTCTTTTGATTTGTTTGAATTTGGCTCAGGGTTTGATGAGGTGGACGTTTCTTTGACAATAAATCAAGAATTAGGGTTTGCACGCGCATTTTCAGAAGAATTTGAATCCACAGTGTATTAATTGGCTGTTACACTGCTTTGACGCCTGCTCAAGATTTCAGTTTGTTTCTCAATAAACCTGAACCTCTGGTTTAGAAGCTGAGGCTTCTGGTGAGAATTTGCAGTGTTTGGTTTAATCAGTAAAAGGAAAGACATGTGGACGTTTGTTTGATTAACTGTGCAATGCTTTTGATTATTCGGAATGCCGGACGTTTATTGATTATTTATCATTTCTAAGTTAAAATTATTGGATATTGTCCAGTTATTATAATTCAAGAAATATAAATAATTAAATAAACAATTGAAGAGGAATTAAAAGAGAAATCTGACAAAAAAGATTTGTTTATTCATTTTGAATTGTTTGTTACAGATATTATTTGAATACTGTAAATTCATTTACAGTTATTTACATTAATATTATTACAAATAATTAAAATGAAATAAAGCTATATCCTAAATGTCTTGAAATCTTCATCTTCTAATTACATCCTTTGCTCAACCGATTTTTACCTGCAAAAAGAAAAGGAAGAAGTCAAATGCAGATGAATTAAAAAAAAGCAGACATATATTTAAAGCTCATCATTAAAAGTGATTGGCCGGAATCAGTTTGTTCACCCTCTCTGTAAATCACAAGAAAATTCTTGGTTCACAAAGAGGGAAAGGAAATATGTTTGCAAATATAAAAATGCACAAGGCTACATAATTGAACCAAATGCACAAAGCTACGTGGAAATATACAAGGCTGCATGATTTCAAATTGTCAACCAAAGAGGAAAACTGAACAGCCAAGTGAATATGCCAAAACAAGTTGCCCAAGTCACAGTTTCAAACTAACCAAACTAAGTCAAAATGGCCAACCAAGTGCAGAACTGTCCAAAAGAGATGTCAACCAAGAACTGTCAAAACTGCCTACAAGCTAGCAAAAGCAAGACAGAAAAGCAGGAAGTATGCAGAGGAAAGATACAATGCAAGCAACATATTCAAATTTACATCATTTTCCAGGCCACACTTTTTCAGAGATAGTACAGTCTAAGCAATAAACAATGCTTTTCTGTGGAGAGAGAAAAGACAGAGAAGAGGGGCTTACAGTGGGCAGGCTTAGGCTTAAGAGATATAAAACAAACATATCAGAACAAGCAAAAGGGGGGGGGGGGGAGGGAGAACAATACATAGAAAATATATCACAAAAACATGTCAACCTGCATAAACAAGCCTTAAGGCCTGTAAACACAAAGACTAGAACAAACAACCTGCCTACAAACATCAGACGAGTTCACACAAAACTGAAAAACTCCTTCCTTTCAACTTACAGCAACACAAGCCAATAAGCCTGTAAGTTACAAAACTCAACATTCAAACCAGAAATTAAAGAAAGCTCACCATAAACTGTAACACAAGCCTCAAACCAGAAGCAAAAAACTCCAAGCCTGAACCTGCCTGTTTCAAAGCAAACCCTCAAGCCTTGCTAAGCATAAAACATAAGCCAGCCTGTCAACACAAGCCTGAAGCCTATTTTCAAGCTCATACCAAAAAACAGCATATGAACATGCCGGCTTGAACAACAAATCAAATCTGGTTCATTTTCAAAACCTGCATAATACCAGTTACAAGTATCCAAATAACCAACCAAATGCCTCAGAACAAAGGTTCATCATAGGCTAAACAAAAATCAAAGCAATCTCAGAGTTGCCAATCATCAAACTCATTAGCATACAAGCGTTTTCAAAAGCAACATTTCAACATACAGAAGCAAAAGCCAGCAATCAGAAGGAGGAAAAGAAGATGCAGAAGTGAAAAACTAGGGTTTTCAGTGTTCATCATAAAACCACAAAAGCTAAAACAAGATACAAGTACCAGATTTCCAGCAAAGCTCACAGCTTCATACTCCCTCCGCCTTGGCCGCCTGAGGACACCTCCTATCCACTTCTCCTCCTCCGTCTCCAAAAGCCAGCAAAGGTATAAATTTCCTTTTCCCTTTTCTTTTTACACCTCACAAGAAACAGATAATAACACAAAAGATCAATGCATGAAAAAGCTAAAACACGAGCAAGACAAATCCAAAACCCTAAGACATAAAAAGGGAAACTGTTACCTTTTCTTGTCGCTGTTGTGCTCAACCATGGAGGGAGGAAGAGTTGACGGTAGCGCCTAGTGGCCATAGGAGGAGTTCGTCCAGGAACATCAATGGCATTTGCTTGAGGAAGAAGAATGACGAAGACGATGAAGGGAACGACGCCTCTGTAACTCTGTATCCCTATTCTGAAAACAACAAATGAAACCCTAAAACAAATTGCCAAACTCGTGTTTGGGCCTCTCCCTTGAGAAAAAGCCTAAGCCCAATGGAGTCCAGGCGCATACCCCCCCCCCCCTTTCCTAATCCTGTCTATTTTTGTTTGGGCCCAACGCCTCCTGAAGCCCACATCACTCTTTTTTTTTATATTTTGAAAACCAACACTTTTTTTTCATAACATAATTCTTTCTTTTTTTATTATTAATTAACATACTAATTTTTCATATAAAAATGTTGCTAATACTTTTCATTATAATTAAAAATACATAAATATTAGATTTTATTAAGTTTAAACATTTTTTTTCTTTTATTAAAACCTTTTTGTTTAAATTTAAACCTTGTATAAAACATTAATAAAGAATACATAAAAAATAGAAATTTTTTAAAGTTAAATATTTCTTTTTTTAATTAAAAACTTTTGTTTATACATGATCAACAAAAACCCAAAAATAAATAAATACTTAATATTGCATTAGGTTAATATTTTTGCATCATTTGTAAATAATCACATACACTTTCACAAATACTTTTATTTCTCTTTGATTCTTATACTTTGCTATATTTTACATTGAGAATACGATTCAATTTGGTTGTAAATATTATTTGGACACTACTATCCTGATAAGTCTCATCTATATTTGTAAATATTTGTACCCCCATCCCCGGATACTTATTTGTAATAGCTTAGACTTTAAATTCCCGCAATTTATCGCTTTCTATATATTGTATAGTAATTAGGGTTTGTATGTGAAGATTCAAAATCAACCGTTAGATAACCTAATACAAAGACATATGCATGAAAACCGATACACAATTCACACTTGCACCCCTAGGGTAATCTCGCCTGTTGCCTTCCAAAATGGGTCATGTTGCATGTTGAGTATCTTTGGCAAAACAAAACAAATCAAATGATCATAGTCCCTCGATGACGCTTTCGAAGTTGCCTAAAAAAATGATCAAGTCCCTCAAGAAAATTGCCAAAGACACTCGGTACTATTGCATTCATGGTCTATACGATGGCCCGCGCCCGTCCCGTTAACATCCTAACACAAGATTGTCCACCAAATACAATGGTGGAACAATACTGTTAAAAGGGTTAAAACATGAGAAAAATCTTTGTGTAAATTTAGGGGTAGACAACTCTTAGTTACTTGATCAAACTTGCAAAACACACTTGCCTACTTTTCAAAACACACTTTCAAAACAACTTCCAAAAACATTGAAATATCTTTTCAAAAAGACAAACACCTTTGCATATACTCAAACAAGAGTCATTTCAATGGTTGCCTAGACAAGGCATCTTTTTCAAAACATTTTCAAAAACACACACACACCACCATTCCAAGCAATTGAAAATCAAAGGCAAGTGATCTAAAACAAGTAACTAAGAGCCCATGGATAACCATGGATGAAAAGGGTGCTAATACCTTCCCTTTTCATAATATACCCCCCGAACCCAAGAAAACATCTCAAAGGTTTTTCCTATGCTTTTTAACCTTTCCTTTAGGATAAAATAAAAAGTCAGTGTCGACTCTTGCTAAACCGAACAAGTGCAAAAACAAACGCGAAACCTCAAGTCAGTTCTCCCACCGTATCACAGAACTGGCGACTCTGCTGGGGAAAGATAAAAAGTGGGGTTACCTTAGGGTTTAGATCACCTTTACATACTTGCTTTGATTGCTTTGATTGCTTTACTTTTTTGGGTCTTTGTTTGGGTTTGTTGTAAATCCTACACCTGGATTTGGGGGCACCTTTTTAGGTAAATAGCAATAAAACTGTGAGGGAACTGTGCGGGGTATACCGACATGGTTGAAGCAGTAAGCTATGTTAGTGTGACATATTTGTGAGTACCGGTAACCCTTGAGTTCAATCAAGGAGAGTACGGGGCCGCTGAGTGATGTCATGAAGCACTAACGAACTCTTAGAACCTTAATTGACCATCTTAGCCTTTTTAGGGGTAGTGAGATGACCGACTTTGGTGCAGTCCGAAGTTGGTAGATACTCGATACTACACTCATTGAGGGTTGTTTTTCTTGGAATATTTTGGCCGCCAGTTAAGGGGCTAAACCAAAACAATGAACACAGAAAATAATTCAATGATATTGAGCTCCTTAGAACCCGGTTTCTATTTTAGGACAAGTGAGCCAACTAACTTCAAGAGGGTACTTACCTACAAACCCTATGCAAGCCTAAACCTAAGGACTTGTTTGCTTTGTGTGAATATGATTACCTGTATATACACTTACTTGCTTTTGCATACATGTACATGACATCATAACATCATACCATAGCATTTTCACTAACCATTTCAAGGATCTCGAGGGTCTGTTGATGCAGGGCCACGTTGAACCAGACGTCTGACCAAGAGGCAAGAGGTTTTCTCCTCTAAAAAAATGCCATCAAAGATCAAGTGCAACAACTTTAATCAGGGGCTATGACCCACTTGACATGGTGAGCTTGATTCTCGTGGAAAGACATCCACCGGTGCAAAGTTCTCCAATCAAAGATCGAAGTTCAATCTCTAACATTCTCTTGTGTTTACCCCAAGACATCCTTGAAAACATTGCATACATATATCATACATATCATTGCATGACAGGTTTCCCATACAGGCCTCCTTATCTTCCTACTGTTTATTTCAGTAAGATGGATATGGAACAAACGGTGAAAGATCTCCAAGCTCAAAACGCTCAATTCCAACAAATGCTTCTGGCTATGGGAAAAGGGCAAGAGGATTTGAAAGCTCTCCTTCTCAAAGACAAGAAGAAGAAGTCCAAGAAGGCAGCAGGCATCCTAAATTTAAGAAGGAGACCTGAAACCCTAGATCTTTCAACTCCACCCAGCATAGGGGCCAATCTTGAAGAAGACCACAATTTGGAGATTGATGAAGCTGACTACTCCGAAGAACAATATCCTCCCGCTGATGACAAGTACAAACAGTTGGAGGATCGCCTCAATGCTATGGAGGTTCAACAAATACCTACTTGGATTTAGGAGACATGGGTCTGGTTTCTGGATTGGTCATCCCTCCAAAGTTCAAAGTCCCTACCTTGGCCCTGTATGATGGAGTCTCTTGCCCTAAGATGCATCTAAAGTCTTATGTCCGCAAGATTCAACCATACACAACTGATCCAAAACTTTGGATCCATTTCTTCCAAGAAAGCCTGGTAGGGGCTCAACTCGAATGGTTCTATCAATTGGAGAGTTCTCGCATCCACACCTGGGAAGATTTAGCTATGGCTTTTTACAAAAAATATCAATATAATGCTGATCTTGCACCAACTCGTGTGCAATTGCAGAACATGACCACGGGATTCGACGAGAGCTTCAAAGGATACACTCAAAAGTGGAGAGATCTGGCTGGTAGGGTGCAACCTCCTTTAACTGACAGAGAGCTGATTGACATCTTCATGGGAACTTTGACAGGGCCTTTCTTCAATCACTTAATTGGAAGCTCCTCAGCTGGGTTCACCGAGCTAATACTGACCGGCGAGAGGGTCGAAGCTGGGATCAAGAGTGGAAAGATCCAAGGAACTTCACCCTCGGATACTCAGATAATTCCCTACAACGGAAAGAAAGAGTCTAATGCTGCGAACAGTCAAAAGAGTCATCATGACCAACACGTAGGAGCGATCTTGATCTCTAATCCTACGCCTGCTCACCAAAGACAGGGGCATCAGCGTAAAGAAGTCGCACCTAAGAGACAGTTCACCAACATCAACATGCCGCTGTCTCAAGCACTGCAACACTTGTTGAAGATGAACCTGATTACATTGAGGGCTCCCCTCCGGAACCCAAATACTTCTGCTCCTACCTATCATCCCAATGAAAGGTGTGCATACCACTCTGACAGTCCGGGGCATGACACAAACAACTGTTGGCCTCTGAAGAACAAGATCCAAGACATGATCGATGCCAAGGAGATCGAGTTTGACCCTCCGGAGACTCTAGCATAACCACTGCTCCTATGCCAAATCATTGAGAATTCCTTTGTTTCATTTGAATTTTCAAGTTGTAATCTCTTTGTTATTCAAAAAATTATCTATTAATGTCAAACTTTGTTTCATTAATGCATTGCATATGTTTGTCTTGATTTAATCTACTCATTTTCATTACACTTGAACTATGCTTTCTACTTTCTTTATGACATTTAACTCTTGGTAAAAAGCTGCAAGCCTTTAGAGGGAGGATGACGAAACAATACCATAATCTCATACAGTATGCTTTTGAGCAGTCCGTGCTGATGATGTACATGCATTTCTTTCAATTCCCAAACACTGGAGTTATAAGGAAGATAATCCCTAGTCAACCCCTTCGAGCCAAAGAAGTAGGAGTTTTCTGTTCTAAACAAATCAAAACCTTTGATATAAACCTGGGGCAGGGTAGTCTCTCAGTTAATTAAAAAAAAAAGAGCATTGAAGTTGCAAACTCTCAGTTCGTAATACAACGAACGACATCAAAAAAGAGACATTCCTTTGGAATCAAAAAAGACAGTGATGGTTCCTTATCTCATAGGCAGTCATTATCTCTCAAAAAAGAAAAAGCCCACTGAGCCAAAACCTATAAAGGAGGCTTAAGAAACTGGGGCATCCCGCTGACTGTAATCTCGAAAACAGGAACAGTCAGGCAAAAGTTAGGGATAACAAATCAAGAAAGAGGTCATTACAAATCCCCAACAACATGAAAAGTGTTGCAAAAGAAAGAGGATGACTGCCTTCCAAATTCAACTGGGGAACCATCACCCAAAAAGTCGTTCCAAATTCGAATAGAGTTCGACGCACAATTAACTGAGTCTAGGATTGAAGGACATCACGAAGAGCGGGTGGGTACAAATATACTTTGAGCCTTTATCCTTTGTTTCTTAAACCGTGAACCAAGCCACGTTACAACCCTTCAAAAGTCCTAATTGAAGCATGGGTTAGTTCGAAAGCATACTGTTTCAAAAGGTATCCTGACTCCTGTAAGGCTTTGCTCTAAATCTTGTGTTGATTTTGTCTTATAAAAAGTTTTCCGCTAAAAAACGCATTTTTCAAAACTTCGAGACAAGCATAAACTTTGCATTATTTGAATATCGTTGTTTGCACATGGTTATCTGTTTAATAGCGAAGAAATTCATACAGCGAATGTTCGGAGGAACGAAAACTCTCTCAGTGAGTAAAATCACTTCAAGAAGGATGACACTTCCATTGACAAATCTCCTATCAACAAGGGGGTATGACATGTCACTATCCAGTTAACCTGGGGCAGTCCAGTCAAGATTTTAACAAATCTCTCAAAAGTTCAGTGAACTTGGGGCAAGTCTCCGTCATCATCACTTGGGGCATTCGAATGTCAAGCACCAAGGTCATAAAATTTCCATCATCACCTGCTGGAAGTTGCAACCACCAACAGAATAATGGACAATTGAAGCTCCTAAAAATCTGTTTCTCTCAAGAATGAAGACTCTCATCCTTAAAACCTCAGAAGATTGGTATACTCCCAGTTTCTGACCGTTAACAGAATGAAGATTCTCATCACCTTAGAAGATTGGTATACTCCCAATTTCTGACCCTTAACAAAATCAAGATCAGATTTTCGTCTAGAGATAGTTCAGGTGTGACCCAGATTTGGCGACATTCCGATACTTATTCCAAATTTCCTTCTAGAGATAGTTCAGATGTGACCCAGATTTGGCGACATTCCGATACTTATTCCAGATTTGCTTCTAGAGATAGTTCAGATGTGACCCAGATTTGGCGACATTCCGATACTTATTCCAGATTTGCTTCTAGAGATAGTTCAGATGTGACCCAGATTTGGCGACATTCCGATACTTATTCCAGATTTGCTTCTAGAGATAGTTCAGATGTGACCCAGATTTGGCGACATTCCGAAACTTATTCCAGATTTCCTTCTAGAGATAGTTCAGATGTGACCCAGATTTGGCGACATTCCGATACTTATTCCAGATTTCCTTCTAGAGATAGTTCAGATGTGACCCAGATTTGGCGACATTTCGAAACTTATTCCAGATTCCCTTCTAGAGATAGTTCAGATGTGACCCAGATTTGGAGACATTCCAATACTTATTCCAGACTTCATTCAGAGATAGTTCAGATATGACCCAGATTTGGCGACATTCCGATACTTATCCCAGATCAATACCTGCAGCAATCAAAAGATTCTTGCAATCCCCAGCGGAGCTAAAACTCCCAACTATCAATCCCCAAGCAGAATGAAGACTCTCATTCTCAGTTCCTCACAGAGTATTCAAATATTCTCCAGTGAAGATCTCCTCAAGACAGGAATCCCCAGTAGATTGGCATACAACCCAAGCTCTTGATTCCCCAACAGTGGTCCCAAGACTTCTCATTTCCAGCAAACCCCTGCAGCAGTCAAGGATTTACTTTCCCCTGCAGCAGTCAAGGATTTACTTTCCCCATCAGCAGTCAAAGATTTCATTATCCAGGATTCATCTTCCTCAGCAAGACAGCTACTCAGCTTACATGCGCATCCATTCATATCATAAACATTGATGAAGTACAATTCATTACATCATGACATTGCATACAACTAACTCTTTACCTTTTCAGAAAAGATCAATCAACAGACAAAGATCATCATCTTCTGAGATTCCTTCTAGAGATAGTTCAGATGTGACCCAGACATGGCGACATTCTGATACTTGTTCCAGATTCCATCCAGAGATAGTTCAGATGTGACCCAGACATGGCGATATTCTGATACTTATTCCAGATTCATCCAAATGCAGTTTTACATGGGCTCATCATCAAGCAACCCTACACCGGTTCATTCTCAATTCCAGACTTCTGAAAACAGTTTACGGGTTCTCTAGATACGAATGTTAACCTATCGCTTGTTCAGATTCCAAGACTACTGAAAACAGTTTACAGATGCTTCCAGATACGGATGTCAATCTATTGCTTATTCAGACCCCCAGTTCAGAGATGTTCCAAAACATGGATACCTTTCTAATACTCACCCACTCACCAATGACATACAGTTCAACAAACATTTCCAGATGGCATCTCTAAGCCCATCCTCCCACCAGCAATTTCCAGATGGCATCTCTAAGCCCATCCTCCTACCAGCAATTTCCAGATGGCATCTCTAAGCCCATCCCCCTGTCACATCTCCGGATGGCATCTTTAAGCCCATCACCAAATGGCATCTTTAAGCCCATTCCCTCAAACTACGCTTTGACGAGTGCAAATTTTTTGGGCACTCTAGTGTCCAATCTCCTTTTACCCTCGAGTCGCGAAAGGCAAGCTTGCCAATCTAACTCTTCAGGTTCAAGAAGATTGAACAGGGGAAACTGTTGTACCCCAAAATTTGCCCTCTCTTTTCCACAAGAAATCACAGCTTCGAGCTTTTCCTGATTTTTCAGATTGGCTCAAGAATCGGTCAAACAGACTTTTCTTATCAGTCACACAAAATTAGGGTTTTTATTGATTTTGAATCAGTCAGACAAAATTAGGGTTTCTTTTGATTTGTTTGAGTTTGGCTCAGGGTTTGATCAGGCAGACGTTTCTTTGACAATAAATCAAGAATTAGGGTTTGCACGCGCATTTTCAGAAGAATTTGAATCCACAGTGTATTAATTGGCTGTTACACTGCTTTGACGCCTGCTCAAGATTTCAGTTTGTTTCTCAATAAACCTGAACCTCTGGTTTAGAAGCTGAGGCTTCTGGTGAGAATTTGCAGTGTTTGGTTTAATCAGTAAAAGGAAAGACATGTGGACGTTTGTTTGATTAACTGTGCAATGCTTTTGATTATTCAGAATGCCGGACGTTTATTGATTATTTATCATTTCTAAGTTAAAATTATTAGATATTCTCCAGTTATTATAATTCAAGAAATATAAATAATTAAATAAACAATTGAAGAGGAATTAAAAGAGAAATCTGACAAAAAAGATTTGTTTATTCATTTTGAATTGTTTGTTACAGAGATTTTTGAATACTGTAAATTCATTTACAATTATTTACATTAATATTATTACAAATAATTAAAATGAAATAAAGCTATATCCTAAATGTCTTGAAATCTTCATCTTCTAATTACATCCTTTGCTCAACCGATTTTTACCTGCAAAAAGAAAAGGAAGAAGTCAAATGCAGATGAATTAAAAAAAAAGAAGACAGATATTTAAAGCTCATCATTAAAAGTGATTGGCCGGAATCAGTTTGTTCACCCTCTCTGCAAATTACAAGAAAATTCTTGGTTCACAAAGAGGGAAAGGAAATATGTTTGCAAATATAAAAATGTACAAGGCTGCATAATTGAACCAAATGCACAAAGCTACATGGAAATATACAAGGCTGCATGATTTCAAATTGTCAACCAAAGAGGCAAACTGAACAGCCAAGTGAATATGCCAAAACAAGTTGCCCAAGTCACATTTTCAAACTAACCAAACTAAGTCAAAATGGCCAACCAAGTGCAGAACTGTCCAAAAGAGATGTCAACCAAGAACTGTCAAAACTGCCTACAAGCTAGCAAAAGCAAGACAGAAAAGCAGGAAGTATGCAGAGGAAAGATACAATGCAAGCAACATATTCAAATTTACATCATTTTCCAGGCCACACTTTTTCAGAGATAGTATAGTCTAAGCAATAAACAATGCTTTTCTGTGGAGAGAGAAAAGAGAGAGAAGAGAGGCTTACAGTTGGCAGGCTTAGGCTTAAGAGATATAAAACAAACATATCAGAACAGGCAAAAGGGGGGGCAGAACAATACATAGAAAATATATCACAAAAGAATGTCAACCTGCATAAACAAGCCTTAAAGCCTGTAAACACAAAGACCAGAACAAATAGCCTGCCTACAAACATCATACGAGTTCACACAAAACTGAATAACTCCTGCCTTTCAACTTACAGCAACACAAGCCAATAAGCCTGTAAGTTACAAAACTCAACATTCAAACCAGAAATTAAAGCAAGCTCACCACAAACTGTAACACAAGCCTCAAACCAGAAGCAAAAAACTCCAAGCCTGAACCTGCCTATTTCAAAGCAAACCCTCAAGCCTTGTTAAGCATAAAACATAAGCCAACCTGTCAACACAAGCCTGAAGCTTGTTTTCAAGCTCATACCAAAAACCAGCATATGAACATGCCGACTTGAACAACAAATCAAATCTGGTTCATTTTCAAAACCTGCATAATACAAGTTACAAGTATCCAAATAACCAACCAAATGCCTCAGAACAAAGGTTCATCATAGGCTAAACAAAAATCAAAGCAATCTCAGAGTTGCCAATCATCAAACTCATTAGCATACAAGCGTTTTCAAAAGCAACATTTCAACATACAGAAGCAAAAGCCAGCAATCAGAAGGAGGAAAAGAAGATGCAGAAGTGAAAAACTACATAAATATTAGATTTTATTAAGTTTAAACATTTTTTTCTTTTATTAAAACCTTTTTGTTTAAATTTAAACCTTGTATAAAACATTAATAAAGAATACATAAAAAATGGAAATTTTTTAAAGTTAAATATTTCTTTTTTTAATTAAAAACTTTTGTTTATACATGATCAACAAAAACCCAAAAATAAATAAATACTTAATATTGCATTAGGTTAATATTTTTGCATCATTTGTAAATAATCACATACACTTTCACAAATACTTTTATTTCTCTTTGATTCTTATACTTTGCTATATTTTACATTGAGAATACGACTCAATTTGGTTGTAAATATTATTTGGACACTACTATCCTGATAAGTCTCATCCCTATTTGTAAATATTTATACCCTGTTTCCAGTGATTTTTGGTAAACAACCGCTAGTCTTCCAAACTATCGAATAATCTTTCTGACTGTTATTCAATTCCTATGGTAACTCACAGGATCGACTAGATTGATCCTAGGATTCCTTGGTCATTAGGGTAACTCTCATGATCGAACAGATATTCATGGTTGATATTTGAGTGTTGTATAGGTGTTTGGCTTATTTCGATTTCTCTCTTAAAGGTCTAAAGATGTAATCAAAATGTGCGTGTACGAAACTAAGTTGCATGAATAAATGTTAATTGTAAAGACATGTAAAATTGCATAAAAGGCAAGTAAATGGTTTCGAATTATAAAAACAGTTAATGTAAAGGATTTCTGGAACGTAAAAGGTTTGAAATATGAAGAAAGCGTTTAATGCAAGAAATCTGTAAATGACTTTAAGTAAAAATAGGCGTTCGAAGGATAAAGCTTGAAGGTAAAGGCATGGAAAGTATGACAGTTTTCTGAAATGTAAAGTGCTTGAAATGTGAAGAAAGCATTGAAGTGTAAAACTTTAATGAAGAGATTTCGAAGTGAAAAGACTGTAAATGAGAAAACTTATAAATGTTATTTGACAGAAAGATAAAGGAAAGTGCTGGAAATGGTAAAAGGTTTTCATTAAATCATAAATATATGGTGCTATCATACGTACATTGTTCTTGCATTCGTTTCCCTTGCCATGTGGTAGTTTGAATGTTACTGAGTATTTAGTACAATAGATATGACACACGAAATCCTAATACTAAGACTTCTATTTATACTAATTCGACCATAACGGTCTTGCTATAGGATTATGCCACGTTCAGAACATGCAGAACAATGCCTCTTTCTTCTTTCCACGTGTCTCCAAATGCTCCAGCACATAAATTTCAAACTTCGAATGTCCCACTTCCATTTGAATTTCAAATGCTTTGGTACTTCTCCGTTTCGAACGCACTTCCCAGACATAGCCTTGTTGTTATTTCGAGACTTCTTTAGATATGTTCCCATAATTTCCACTCGAAGCTCCAGCTTTGACATGCTTATTCGAAACACTGCTTCTGCTACTTCGAAACATGACGCTTTGCTTCATTTCGATCGAAACGTTTAATTCATTTGGCTTCTAATAATATTATCAAAATCTTCAGCCAACAAATTGCCCCTTTAAAATATGTATTTCGATTTCTCTGAGAAATACCTATTTTAAACATCTACATAAGATTTTGATGTGACCTTCGAATCATCGTAACATTTAATGCATTTCACTCCAGTCACGTCAATCATAGCGCTTTTTGGATTCCTTAACCGCCTGGAGCCACTTCACAGTATGGTGCAGTTACAAACAATGATTATCTTTAAATCACGCCTATTACCCATGTTAACTTTACGCCACTTCTTCATCACACCAACCCATGATTTCCACGTATCACACCCTTATTCAGTGGATGCTTAAACTTCCCCATTATAAAACATCACCAACTTAATCTTTTTCTTTTCTTTTCACACTCTGAATCTTTTACCCTCCTTCTCTCGTCAAAAAACCCAAGCTTTCAACATCCTTCAAAAATGTCTTCTTCTACTTCATCCCAACTCAAGAAAGTCTCAAAGAAGAAAGGAAAAACTGCAGGAACTTCCATGGAAAGTAAGATTATCACTCACCAAGGTCAATCCGTTCTTGCCCCTCAGATGATTTCAAAGGAAAAAGAAATGTTGTATGCGTCACAGGTACTCATTCCTACCACCGTTGCTAGTAAGAGGTTAGCTTTAAATGGCCCTCTTACGGTTTTTAAAATATTAAAAGAGACCAAGATGATTTTCCCAGTTTGTTATAGTTTTAAACCCTTGTTTAACAAAATGGACGCCCTAAGGCAATAGAATCTTCTAGTTCAAATACCATAGAAAACCCAACTGTTCCTCCTAAGGACCCCTTTGTATTGGATTATGTAAAAAGTAATTTTAAGCCATTTCGATCTTGCCCCACCTCTGATACTGCTTATCAAAATTGGTTCAAGAAAGTAGAAGCTAAGAAATCCCAGCAATGGGAAGAATTAGGTATCTATAACCTGATTAAGCTATCGAAGCCTGGTTTCACCTACAACCACCCTCTGCTATTCGCGTCCCTCTATTTCTGGGACAATACCTATAACACTTTCCATCTCCCAGGTGGAATGATCACCCCAACCTTCTTCGACATAGCGGACATCACTGGGCTATCGCCAGTAGGAGAAACTTATATCCCCGACAACGAAGAACATTCAAGCATAATTGACTTCGAAGTCAAGCTAGCAAGTTTTTCCAAGTTTATCAGTCATTACCATGCTGAGGGGGACAATGTGTCTGACGTAGAACACATTGCTTTCTTAACCCTATGGCTGTCAAGATACGTTTTCTGCAGTAGATCCCTACAGGTAGCTAGTAGGTTCATTCCTCTAGCTAGGGACTTGCATGAAAATCGAAAAGTGTGCTTAAGTGAACTGCTCTTAGTTGACCTTTATGAAAGCCTGAGGTCAGCTGTTTCGAGCCTCAAATCCCATACCTCCAAGAATATTCTGTTGGCTGGCCCTTTTTGGTTACTTCAACTATGGCTAAATGCCATGTTCGAACCCTCCTTGTCAACCGCCAACACCATTGATTAACAAGATCTTGAGATAAATGATAGGATAGTTGAAGGCACTAGGCTTCGAAGATTAACTCCAAATGACGACAAAGATGACTTCAAAGTCCAATTCTCGAAGTACATCATGATATTCTCCAAAAGGCACAAGTTCGAAGAGAGCATGGCGCCTTTTGCTTCGAGGGCTCATGGACCTTCTTGGTTCACCATGGCTCTCTCAGAAGCTATCAAGAGCAAGGAGATTCAGGATGTATGGAGAGCTTTTTTGCTACCTAGACTCATTTCTTCAAGAATAACTCCAGCCAAGAACCAAATTTTTCTTTTTGCTTACCAACCAAATTTTGTTTCGAGACAGTTTGGCTTATGCCAACTGATTCCTGAACCTTTATTTCAAACTGAGAGTACCATCACTTCTGGACGAACTTTCAAGGCACGGGAAGCCAAAATACAGCAAGAACAATATCAAGGCTTTGCCCAGTTTGAGCTGATAACCTTTGAACCTATCCATCTCACAGCTAAAGGGTTTCTGGAATGGTGGACCAAGTTTTATCAAACTTATATGTTCGATACACTTACAACTCAACATAAACTAATTGATGCCTTCGATGTGCAGGTACCAGCAAAGAAAGGTATGTTTACTCATGCCAAAGAGATTAAAGCTTTCCAAAATTATTTTGAAACTACTTATGACCCCACGCGCTTGGACTCCACTGTGCATCAAGCGGCTGGGACCTTGAAGGAAAAATTTAAACAAAAAGTTTCTAAGTTAAAACTTCCTTCAGGGTTGTCACCTGAGGATAGGTATAGGTTGGCATTCGAAATGCATCCACCTAAATTTCCCAGATTACCTACCTCAGAACTGGCTCTGGCTTGGTTTCCCCCATATCCTTGGTGGTTCACTTGCAAAGAGATGTTCAAACATCTTCAAAGGAAACCAAAGCCATCTGAGACTGTGACATGGGCTCGACACTGGCTTCATGATTTCCCAGGACACCTTCGATACGACCTTTCTGCCATGTCAATTAAATCTGATCAAGGCACAGGTGCGAATGCTTGGGAAAATCCCAAACATCTTTTATTTTCCATATCTTTAACCTTTGCTTTAATTGTTTCGATTTTCAGCCATCAGGATAAAGACAGCTGCCTCGAAGTCGAAAGAAGGGAGTGCCTCTCAAGCCTCCATCGAAACTACTGACAAAGTGACTCCACCCGAAACAACCACTATTGCTGCAACCACAACAACAACAACAATACCAACAACAACCAGTGTTCCAACTCCAACGGTAATCACTTAGCCTTGATGTTTCGAATTCACTCATGTTTTATGGTTTGCATCTAACTCTTCGTTTAAATCCTTTCAGACCAACAAGCTTCCTCCTCCTACTCCCAAGAAGCGGAAATCAAGCACCACTGGGGAAGATCCCAAGGCTGGAGGAAACTTAACAACTGCTTCGAAGAAGAAGCCAAAGAAAGATATTTCGAAAAGTACCGTTCCAACTAGTGTCTCTGGACTTGATTCCAGGGATGCTGCTCCCTCACCCAAATCCAAAAACCCACCTTCGACCTCCAACACAAAGTTGGAACGTATAGCTAGTAACCTCTCCTCCGAGAGTCCACAGGTAAATTGAACCTTTAAATCTTTTTGACAATAATAACTTCTTATTACCTTGGTGAATGTTTTTTAACATTCTGTTGCTCCTTGCAGAACATCTTGAATCCAGCTTCCACTACTTCGAACTCACCATCCAAAGCTGCTGCTCCACTCAACTCCTCTCCTCAAGGAGGTTCTAGCAACCTCGTTCAGAATAAAGGTTCGTCTAATATGGCGGTTCTGACTGGAACTTCTGAATAGCAGGATGATCAAGGTACCTACATTCCTCTGAAAGAGACAAACGAAACACCACTTCAAACATCTGCAGAGGATTTGCAAAGAGCTTCTCTTCAAAAGTCCCCTCTTGAAACTCTTCAAGAGGACCCAAAGGACACTCAAACTGAAGGAGAGAAAGCTGATTCTGGGCAAAGAGACGAAGAATCTGCAGACGAAGAGTCTGAGGAGGAGAATGCCAATGACGGTTCGACTGTTGGGACGGAGTCCAACGCAAATAGCAGTGAAAGGGAAGGCATCGAAGTGGTGGACTTGGATGAGGATGAAGAAGACCAAGAGCACGAAACGAATGAAGGGGATGGTAATGCAACCAACGAACCCATGGAGGTTGAAATGGACGTGGCTCCCCTACGTGTGGAACTCCCTCAATCCTCTTTGTCTCGAATGACTGACGAGGAACTGGCACTTCTGAGACGAAATGACCCTATTGGGTACATGAAGGCAAAGTTGGCTCAGAGGGACGTCCCACTTGCTAGGGCTGGCACAAGTTCGACCAGCTATCCTCTTCCCACAGATGAAAGAATTGTACTTCTTAATAAAATTAGGAAAACAATTCTCAATGTGGATATATTCGAAGTGCTCAAGCAAGATAGTACTGCTTGCTATACTATGAAGGAGCTGCTTACAAAGGTCAATCTTTCTACCTGCTCCTTGCCAGTTAGTACTCTCTTGTTCGATCTTCAGGCTTTGCTGGACAACGTAACTGGTTACCTTCTCCAAGACGAATCTGCTGCCAAGAAGGTTCAAGAGAAACACATTGCCATGGATGCTGCTTATGAACAAGCTTCGAAACTCTCTCAAGAAGCTGAGGATCAAGCTATGCATCTGAAGCAGGCGAAAACTGATTATGAGGCTCGAGCTGAGTCCATACTTCTTTGGGAAAGGCAGATTCTGGAACTTCAACAGAAGGTTAAGGAGGCTAAAGAACAACAAATAGCCTTCGAAACCAATACTACTGGTAACCAATTCGAAGAGCTTCTCAACCAGGGGCTTGCAGAAATGGAGACTGCAGAACAACTTAAAGGAGAAGTGGCAACCTTGGAAGGAGCCAGGCGGTTCGCTCAGCAGAAGCTTGAATCATTTCAAAGCACTTTCAATCGATTGAAAAATAACTCTTATTTCTAGATTTTGATGTTTATTTGACTACAATTTTGGTTTCTTATATGTAATGGCATTCGAAATCTAGAAATAAGAGTTATTTTTCAATCGATTGAAAGTGATTCGAAATGATTCAAGCTTCTGCTGAGCGAACCGCCTGGCTCCTTCCAAGGTTGCCACTTCTCCTTTAAGTTGTTCTGCAGTCTCCATTTCTGCAAGTCCCTGGTTGAGAAGCTCTTCGAATTGGTTACCAGCAGTATTGGTTTCGAAGGCTATTTGTTGTTCTTTAGCCTCCTTAACCTTCTGTTGAAGTTCCAGAATCTGCCTTTCCCAAAGAAGTATGGACTCAGCTCGAGCCTCATAATCAGTTTTCGCCTGCTTCAGATGCATAGCTTGATCCTCAGCTTCTTGAGAGAGTTTTGAAGCTTGTTCATAAGCAGCATCCATGGCAATGCGTTTCTCTTGAACCTTCTTGGCAGCAGATTCGTCTTGGAGAAGGTAACCAGTTACGTTGTCCAGCAAAGCCTGAAGATCGAACAAGAGAGTACTAACTGGCAAGGAGCAGGTAGAAAGATTGACCTTTGTAAGAAGCTCCTTCATAGTATAGCAAGCAGTACTATCTTGCTTGAGCACTTCGAATATATCCACATTGAGAATTGTTTTCCTAATTTTATTAAGAAGTACAATTCTTTCATCTGTGGGAAGAGGATAGCTGGTCGAACTTGTGCCAGCCCTAGCAAGTGGGACGTCCCTCTGAGCCAACTTTGCCTTCATGTACCCAATAGGGTCATTTCGTCTCAGAAGTGCCAGTTCCTCGTCAGTCATTCGAGACAAAGAGGATTGAGGGAGTTCCACAAGTAGGGGAGCCACGTCCATTTCAACCTCCATGAGTTCGTTAGTTGCATTACCATCCCCTTCATTCGTTTCGTGCTCATGGTCTTCTTCATCCTCATCCAAGTCCACCACTTTGATGCCTTCCCTTTCACTGCTATTCTTAAAGACTCTGGCTTTTTCGGCCTTTAGCCTTTCGACCTGTCGAACCCTATCGGCTAACTGAGCCATATCCCTCAAATATTGAGTGTCTAGTTTCTTTCGAATAGAATAATCCAAGCCACCAACGGCCATTTCGACTAACTCATGTTCAGGCACTACTGTGTAACATCTGGATTTCAAAAGCCTAAATCTATTCAGATAATCATCTATGGGTTCGGTGAACTTTCTCTTAACACTGGCCAATTCCTTCAAGCTTATTTTCGACTGTCCCATGTAAAATTGTTCATGGAATAATCTCTCCAAGAGAGTCCAAGTATCAATGGACCCAGGAGGCAAAGTGGTAAACCATGTGAAGGCGTTTTTAGTCAAGGAACTTGGGAAGTATTTGATCTTGAGATCTTCATTATTGGCTATATCTCCCGCTTCGGTTAGATATCTCGCTATGTGTTCGACTGTTGACTCATTGGTATCCCCAGCGAACTTTGTAAATTTAGGGACTTTATATCCCCTTGGTAAATCAGTATGCATTATGCAATCCAATATAGGAGAAGCATAATTTGGCCTTCTCATTCCTGTGTTGAGGCCATTCTGGGCCATGACTCTCTCTACCATGGTGGTTAGATTGTTTTCTGCCAAGATGTTATCGTTTCGAATTCTATGAACGACAGCATCGGCATCTTGATTTCGACCAACCAAGACAACTCCCCTAGGTTGTTCTTCTCGAAACTCTGGGGCTTCTAGCCTTTCGACCCTTGCCCCTGGTTCCATAATTTCTCTTTGTGGGCCTGGGATTATTGGGGCTTCTAGCCTTGGTGCCCTGGCCCCTAAGTTAACTTCTTCTCTGGGTGGTCTATAAATTGGGTCATTAGCAATTTGTTCTATAACAGGCATGTTTGCTCGAAATCCCGCCTGATTCTGCCTACGCCTTTCTGGGGGAGCAAAGAAATCTGCTATTCGACTCATGTTGTCAGCGTTTTCCCTGTTTGTCACAGTCACATTTTTCACTATTGGGGCAAATATCTCCTGCATGGTTTGTGCTAACACCCCTATCATATTATGGTTACTGTCATCCATCAATTTCCTAAAAGCCAACTGGTTTTCTGTGGTTAAAATAGGCATTGTGCTATAACCCACTGACCCTTGGTTATTTGTCATAAACTGATTCACCCTAGACCCAGACCCTAGTTGTGGGGATGAATTCGATGTGGAATTGTGTAAACCTGCCATAAAAGATGTTGGCATTCCATAAGAGGAATTTCTTGTTCTATTTCCATCGAAATCGGGTGGTCTAGTTAATGGAGTGGCGAAATGGGATTGTGTCCCTGATGGTGGAACGAATCCCCCAGGGTAACCAATGGTTCCAGTATTTCCTAAGATCGAACTATTAATTGATATGCCACTTACTCCATTGGTGGCTATATTACTGGTTGAAGATGCAACAGACTGTGCATTCGAAGGGATCACATTAGATGTTCCGATCGAAGTGGACACATTAGTGCCTGTTGTATGTGGGGAATTTTGTTCCCCTTGTTGATTGTCAGAATTAGACATTTTGTCCAAACGTTTTCTTCTGGATAAAGGTTGGTTGCTGTTGGTTATTTTACCACTTCTCAGGTTCATAAAACAGCAAACTTCTTAGGTTCCAACGTTTTTATAATGGTTATGTCTCAACAATCTTTATTTCTAATATCCAATTATTGGTCCCACCGGGTGTGCCAATTTGTTTCCAGTGATTTTTGGTAAACAACCGCTAGTCTTCCAAACTATCGAATAATCTTTCTGACTGTTATTCAATTCCTCTGGTAACTCACAGGATCGACTAGATTGATCCTAGGATTCCTTGGTCATTAGGGTAACTCTCATGATCGAACAGATATTCATGGTTGATATTTGAGTGTTGTATAGGTGTTTGGCTTATTTCGATTTCTCTCTTAAAGGTCTAAAGATGTAATCAAAATGTGCGTGTACGAAACTAAGTTGCATGAATAAATGTTAATTGTAAAGACATGTAAAATTGCATAAAAGGCAAGTAAATGGTTTCGAATTATAAAAATAATTAATGTAAAGGATTTCTGGAACGTAAAAGGTTTGAAATATGAAGAAAGCGTTTAATGCAAGAAATCTGTAAATGACTTTAAGTAAAAATAGGCGTTCGAAGGATAAAGCTTGAAGGTAAAGGCATGGAAAGTATGACAGTTTTCTGAAATGTAAAGTGCTTGAAATGTGAAGAAAGCATTGAAGTGTAAAACTTTAATGAAGAGATTTCGAAGTGAAAAGACTGTAAATGAGAAAACTTATAAATGTTATTTGACAGAAAGATAAAGGAAAGTGCTGGAAATGGTAAAAGGTTTTCATTAAATCATAAATATATGGTGCTATCATACGTACATTGTTCTTGCATTCGTTTCCCTTGCCATGTGGTAGTTTGAATGTTACTGAGTATTTAGTACAATAGATATGACACACGAAATCCTAATACTAAGACTTCTATTTATACTAATTCGACCATAACGGTCTTGCTATAGGATTATGCCACGTTCAGAACATGCAGAACAATGCCTCTTTCTTCTTTCCACGTGTCTCCAAATGCTCCAGCACATAAATTTCAAACTTCGAATGTCCCGCTTCCATTTGAATTTCAAATGCTTTGGTACTTCTCCGTTTCGAACGCACTTCCCAGACACAACCTTGTTGTTATTTCGAGACTTCTTTAGATATGTTCCCATAATTGCCACTCGAAGCTCCAGCTTTGACATGCTTATTCGAAACACTGCTTCTGCTACTTCGAAACATGACGCTTTGCTTCATTTCGATCGAAACGTTTAATTCATTTGGCTTCTAATAATATTATCAAAATCTTCAGCCAACATACCCCCATCCCCGGATACTTATTTGTAATAGCTTAGACTTTAAATTCCCGCAATTTATCGCTTTCTATATACTGTATAGTAATTAGGGTTTGTATGCGAAGATTCAAAATCAACCGTTAGATAACCTAATACAAAGACAAATGCATGAAAACCGATACACAATTCACACTTGCACCCCTAGGGTAATCTCGCCTGTTGCCTTCCAAAATGGGCCATGTTGCATGTTGAGTATCTTTGGCAAAACAAAACAAATCAAATGATCATAGTCCCTCGATGACGCTTTCGAAGTTGCCTAAAAAAATGATCAAGTCCCTCAATAAAATTGCCAAAGACACTTGGCACCATTGCATTCATGGTCTATACGATGACCCGCGCCCGTCCCGTTAACATCCTAACACAAGATTGTCCACCAAATACAATGGTGGAACAATACTGTTAAAAGGGTTAAAACATGAGAAAAATCTTTGTGTAAATTTAGGGGTAGACAACTCTTAGTTACTTGATCAAACTTGCAAAACACACTTGCCTACTTTTCAAAACACACTTTCAAAACAACTTCTAAAAACATTGAAATATCTTTTCAAAAAGACAAACACCTTTGCATATACTCAAACAAGAGTCATTTCAATGGTTGCTTAGACAAGGCATCTTTTTCAAAACATTTTCAAAAACACACACACACACCACCATTCCAAGCAATTGAAAATCAAAGGCAAGTGATCTAAAACAAGTAACTAAGAGCCCATGGATAACCATGGATGAAAAGGGTGCTAATACCTTCCCTTTTCATAATCTACCCCCCGAACCCAAGAAAACATCTCAAAGGTTTTTCCTGTGCTTTTTAACCTTTCCTTTAGGATAAAATAAAAGTCGGTGGCGACTCTTTATAAACCAAACAAGTGCGAAAACAAACGCGAAACCTCAAGTCAGTTCACCCACCGTATCACAATGGGTAAGTACCCTCTTGAGTTTATTTGGCTTAAAACCTGTCCTATAAACATTGATCGGGTTCTAAGGAGCTCAATATCATTGGATTATTTTCTATGTTCATTGTTTTGGTTTAGCCACTTAACTAGCGACCAGAATATTCCAAGAAAACAATCCTCAATGAGTGTAGTATCGAGTATATACCAACTTTGGACTGCACCAAAGCCAGTCATCTCACTACCCCTAATAAAGGCCAAGATGGTCAAGTAAGGTTCTAAGAGTTCATTAGTGCTTCATGACATCACTCAGCGGCCCCGTATTCTCTTTGACTGACTCAAAGGCTACCGGTACTCACAAATATGTCGCACTAATATAGCTATTGCTTCAACCGTGTCGGTATACCCTGCACAGTTTCCACAACAGATTGCTATTTACCTATGAATGTTTCCCAAATCCGGGTGGAGGATTTCAAGCCCAAACAAGAGAACCAAAATGTAAAGCAATCAAAGCAAACAATAATCATGCAAAGGGTGATCTAAGCCCTAAGGTTACTCCACTTTTAAAGATTTTTCCCCAGCAGAGTCGCCAGTTCTGTGATATGGTGGGAGAACTGACTTGAGGTTTTGCGTTTGTGTTCGCAAATGTTTCAGTTTAGCAAGAGTCGCCACCGAATTTTTATTTTATCCTAAGGAAAGGTCAAAAAGCACAGGAAAGACCTTTGAGATGTTTTCTTGGGTTCGGGGAGTAGATTATAGAAAGGGAAGGTATTAGAACCCTTTCTATCAATGGTTATCCATGGGCTCTTAGTTACTTGCTTAGTTCACTTGCTTTGCTTTTCAATTGTTTGAAATGGTGCTTTGTGTGTGATTTTGAAAGATGTTTTGAAAATAGGCCATCGTTGTGGCAACCTTTGTAATGATTCTTGTTTGAATGTATACAAATGTGTTTTTGTCTTTTGAAAAGTTTCCAATGTTTGAAAGTAGGGTTTTGAAATTGTGTTGTGAAGTGTGTTTTGAAAAATAGCAAGGATGTTTTTGCAAGTTTGATCAAGTAACTAAGAGTTGTCTACCCTATTTTACTCAAAGATCTTTCTTATGTTTTTAACCCTTTTAACAGTGTTGTTTCACCATTGTATTTGGTGAACAACCTTGTGTTAGGATGTTAAACGAGACAGGCGGGGGTCATCGTATAGACCATGATAGCAATTGTGTCAAGTATTTTTGGCAACTTTCTTAAGGGACTTGATCATTTTGTTAAGGCGACTCAGATAACGTCATCGAGGGACTATGATCTTTTTGTTTATTTTTGTTTTGCCAAAGTACTTGACATGCAACCATGTCCCATTTTTGAAGGCAACAAGTGGATGAAACCCTAGGGGTGCAAGTGTGCATTGTGTTTGTTTTTCATGCATTGTTATCTTTGAATTAGGTCAAGCTAGTTGTTGATTTTATTTTGCATACAAACCCTAGGTCTAATCATGGCATAATTGAAAGCTTTTAAATGTGCGAGAATTTAAATGCTACACTATTACAATATGATATAGGGAGAGGGGTACAAATTTGAATTGGGGGTATTTGACAAGAAAATAAATTCTAAGTTATTACAACCATATTGAATGTATAGGCAATATTTAAATGTACAATAGTTGAATATAATACAATAAATAAATATAAATAGAATGTATAATGCAAAAAAAAAAGATTTTTATGTATGTAAAAAGTATTTTTAAATGTGAAATAAAAATAAATAAAGAAAAAGTCAATTTTAATTATTTTTTTCTATTTAGGGCAAAAACCCTAATTTTTGATAAATAGTACTATTTATTAATTATATACAATAATATATTAATTTATTCAAAAAATAAAAGTATATTGTAAAAAAGATGTTTTTTAGTGTAAAATATTAATAAAAATGATAATGTAGTATTTTTGTATTTTTTGACCTAATTATTTAATAAAACAAATATATAAGTATATATATATATATATATATATATATATATATATATATATATATATATATATATATATATATATATATATATATATATATATATATATATATATATATATATATATATATATATATATATATATATATATATATATATATATATATATATATATATATATATATATATATATTAAACATATTAAATATACAAAAATAAAAAATTAATTATTTACAAAAATGAGTATTTTCAAGAAAATGTTTTCAAATATAAATAAAAAATAATAAATGAAAATAAGTATATTTTTTGTATTATTTTTTTAGTTTTATTAAAAAGAAAATAGTTTATTTACATATTTATACTTAGTAAAATAAATATAAATATCAAATAAATATGAAAAATATAGAAAATAATTTTTTGGCATTTTTTATATTTGGACAAAAAAATAATAAAGTCAGAATAAAAATAAAAATGTCAAAATGATATATATTTAAATAAATGGGTCAGGGGGGTGTAAACAGAAAAGGGGGGTGTCAAAAGCATAGAACAACCAGGCCCAGCCCAGTCAGACTTCATCTTCTTCCTCTTGTTCACAAAACGCGTGCCTCTATACATCAATGGCTATCTCCTGATTCTTTGATTTTTTGACAAAACTCATAACATGAACATTGTAGAGAATTAAACAACGAATCCAACCATATAAAAAACTTAGATTAACTCTCAAAGACTAGAGATAATTTCTCTGGCCCTAATTTCTAACCTAGTTTTTTCAGAAAGTTCATGAGTGAAATTCTCTTAGCACGATTAATGTAAATGAAAACTAAGCATATGTATGGCTTCAGGGCTATGAGTACAACATATTTCATTCACAAACCTAAGCCTAACCATTCCTAAATAGAGAGATAGAAGTCCATGAAATACCTGTTTCAGTTGACTTCGAGCTGGACAATGTAGCAACCTTCAATGGTGTTTGAGCTTCTTTTGAGCTTGCCTGAGGTCCAAGGAAGCTTTTCCAATGCTTGGTTTGTTTTGAAACAGCTTGAATCGTGCTGTAGAACTCAACCTGCAGAGCTTTGAAACAAAAATGGCAAAGTGTGTTAGAGGTGTTACAACTTGCAATGGAGGCCTGGGATAGTTCAGGTGAGTTGATTGGAAGGTGTTGGAACTATCTTTGGACAAAACGCACGATGGAATTTGGTTATGGCTTGCAAAATGCAGAACTTGCCCTGTTTTGCAGAAAAACAGTGATTCTGTGTATAAGGGAGTTTGAGAGGCAAAGGGGTCATGTTTCAGGCTTGTTGGGAGGTATGAAACTTATCTACATTGTTTTTGTAGGCTTGTCTTAACAGATATGAGAGATGGTATATGATTTGCAACTTTTCTTCTTTTTCAAGCAAGAATGTGGAAGTGATGTTATAGCCTTGTACAGGCCCTCCTATCACCCTGCACACAACACTCTTGGCCCCTCCAATTCATGGATTTGGTTTGCAGTATCAGATTTTGTTCAAGGCTTAATGCTTACTGTTTTGACATAAAGTAACCTTTTGCAAAAATGGCAATATACCTTTTACCATTTAGGGCTTAATCTTGTGTACAATGCCCTAATGACCAAGACAAAACCTTAACTCAATGGATATGCATTAAATTATGGAGTACAAACTGGTTTTGAGGCCTGTAATTGTGAACCAAGCTAGCTAGATCAGATTTGCAAATTGGTATGAACATGTATTGGCCATGAACAAAAGTGAGTTTTTGCTAACTTCAAGCATTCTATTCTCTCTAACCACAAGGGTGTTTGAGGAGTTCTTGGACAATTTGGAAAGCTTGGAACATGTACTATAATCCATCTTTGCAATGCAACTTGAAACTCCAAGTGGAACTATGTGAAAAGTGGCCAAGAAGATGGGTCAAAATCCTGCTTAGATTAGGGCAAATTTTCTCTAAGTCAAAATTTTTAGGTACCCTTGTTCCAAAAATCATAACTTGATCTACAAGCTTCTTTTGAGAAAACTTTGTGAATCAAAGTTGTAGACTTTTTGAAAATTTTCCATTTTAAACCCTAATTTGCATTTTTGGGTTTCTTGATGAACAAGTTTCATAATTTGACATGTCTTGATGAAATATAACTCTTGGCACTTGATTTTGACCAAAAAGTCAAAGTTTGACTTTTTAGTGTATAGTCAAATTTTGATTAGTTGACTGAAAAATTCATCTGTCAATCCTATGCATTTGAGATCTTTTGAACTTGTAGAATGGGTCAAGACAATGTCATTGAGTCCTTGAGTCCATATGTGAGCTTGATTTGTCATTGGCTAGGTCAAATAGTCAAAAATTGCCTTTGTGCAGTCAAAACCCTAAAAATGATCATTTTGCCCTTTTGGTGATCTGATCAAATTTCTTGTGGAATTGTGATCCAAACTTGATCAAATGGTTCATATGAGTTTATAATGTTGATGTGGGTCAATTTTCATGAGGTTTGACTGTCAATTGGCCACAGTTGACTTTTCTCCCAATACAACTGATTTCTAGGTCAACTGTCCAATTGACTGGGCAAAAATTTGAATCAAGGCTTGAAACTTGGTATGGACAAACTTGTGAGTCCAACATGAAGTATGAAAGTCACTTTGGGAATTGTAGGTCAAAACATCCCTGTGCAAACTCAAACCCTAAATTAGGTCAACAGTGCAAGGAGGTGTCTTTAGCAGGGAAAACCCTAGTTTGATCTTGAGTTCCAAGAGTCTTGTGATTGAGAAAATGTTGATGAAATGAGAGGGAAAATTTTGGGGTACAACAGCGGGCTTCTCGAAGATGTAATTGATCGGATCCATCTTAGATATCAACAAATTAGTGTGGGTCAAGATATACTATCTCAGTCGGCGAGCAGCCCGTGCCAAAGCGCAACATGTTTTCTCGAACAGTGAGTATCTTGTTTCACAGTCGGTAAATTTTTTGCTAAGGTAATATATTGCATGCTCTTTTCGACCGGACTCGTCATGCTTCCCCAGCACACACCCCATTGAATTATCTAACACTGTTAAGTACATTATCAAATGTCTTCCTTCAATCGGAGGCATTAGAATTGGAGGCTCTTGAAGGTATTCTTTGATTCTCTCGAAGGCAGTCTGGAATTATTCATTCCATTTTACCACTTGATCTTTCTTCAGGAGTTTGAAGATTGGCTCACAAGTAGCAGTTAAATGGGAAATGAATCTGGCAATGTAATTTAGGCGTCCCAAGAAGCCTCTAACCTCCTTCTCAGTGCGAGGAGCCGACATCTCTTGTATAGCTTTTACCTTTGCAGGGTTTACCTGAATACCCTTGTCATTGACAATGAAACCTAGGAGTTTACCAGACCTTACCCCAAAGGTGCACTTGTTCGGATTTAGCCTCAACTTGTACGTCTTCAGTCTATCAAACAACTTTTACAAATGATCAAGGTGCTCTTCCTCAGTTTGAGACCTGGCTATCATGTCACCAACGTAGACCTTTATCTCATGGTGAATCATATCATGGAACAAAGCTACCATGGCACGCTAATAGGTTTCCCCAGCATTCTTCAACCCAAACGACATCACTTTGTAACAGAAAGTTCCCCATTGTGTGACGAAGGTTATCTTCTCCATGTCTCCAGGTGCCATCTTGATCTGATTGTAACCAGAGAAACCGTCCATGAAGGAAAAGATCTTATGTTGTTCGGTGTTGTCAACCAGAACGTCAATGTGAGGGAGAGAGAAGTCATCCTTGGGGCTTGCCCTATTCAAATCTCTGTAGTCCACACACATCCGTACCTTGTCGTCCTTTTTAGGCATCGGGACTACGTTAGCAACCCACTGTGGATAAGAGGTGACAACTAAGAACCCAACGTTGAACTGCTTCATCACTTCCGCTTTGATTTTCTCTGACACTTCAGGGTGCATATGACAGACCTTCTGCTTTACTGGAGGGAAATATTCTTTAGTTGGCAAATGATGAACCACAATATCTGTGTCTAGTCCTGGCATGTCTTTATATGACCAGCCAAATATCTCGACATAATCATGCAACATTCCTATCAACCGCTGTTTGACACTAAGCTCTATATTTGCACCTATCTTGACTTCTATTCTGTCCTCTTCTGTGCCCAAGTTTATTGTCTCAACTGGCTCTTCATGAGGTTTTATAGCCCTTTTTTCCTGTTGTAACAGTCTAGCAAGTTCTTCGGGTACCTCATAATCTTCCTCACCTTCGTCCTCGGCTTGGTTGATCGGATTTTCAAAGTCATAATAGGAAATAACATAACTGTTATCAATGGGATCCAGAGTGGATATGGATCAACAGTTTAATACGTGAGTGTGTGTAAGAGCATAATTGTACAGACAAAGTAAAAAGCAGCAAAGAAAAATAGAGAGCACAAAATTTGTATGCAAAATGTCCAATGCTTTATTAATGACATATGAGATTGAAACATGATAACCCTCACAAATAAACCACTGTGCCCCGGGTAAGACACATGGCCAAAGAGTTTATATTGTTTATTACATATCCGAAAACAAGAAAGACAATTACTCCTGAATAAAAGTAATTGGTACAAAGTCTTTTGCCGTCCAGTTACTGGATCCACCGTTGGTTGTAGGTAAGATCTAGCTATCCATGTCATAGTCACCATCACTGTCTTCTAAGGCGTTGACCCTATGGTTGCTGATGCGTAGGGGAGGTCCTCCAGCACAAGCACGACGAACAACTCTTTGAGCCCCTGAAGAGAAACCCAAACCAAACTTATCATATTTATATGGAATGTCAGGGAGTTAGCCCCAGATGGTACACCCACCTTCTTCAATAACTGCTTTGGTGTCTTTGAGAAAAGCCATTTTCAAGGGAGTTCTATTGATCTTTTGCAGATTGGTGACAGTTTTAGTTGCAGCCATAGTCTGAGGCACCTCTTGGAAGTTCTGACATGGAGTCTCGATGAACTCGCCATCCATTCCACATACCTGAAGGAGTTCAGGTGACTTACCATGTATTTTTCTTCACCATGTACCGTGACAATCTTTCCTTTCACCGGGTATTTCATCATCTGATGCAGAGTGGACGTGACAACTCCCGCCCCATAGATCCAAGGGCGACCCAACAAGCAAGAATAAGATGGTCTGATATCCATCACGTAGAAGGTGGAGTCAAAGGTTTGATAACCAACTTTGATGGGGATATCCACCTCCCCATGCACCATTCTTTTCGATCCATAGAAAGCCCTTACTACAATGTTGTTGGGCTTCAGGGTCAAACCTTCGCAGTCCAATCTGTCCAAAGCCTTCTTAGGCAACACGTTCAATGATGAACTAGTATCTACTAGAACATGGGCCAAAGTAGTGCCCCTGCAGTCGATGGAGACATGCAGCGCATCATTGTGTTTTCTTCCTCTGGGTGTCAGATCAGCATCAGAAAAACCCAAACCGTTATCAGCCGTCAAACTGGCCATACAATCTTCAAATTGGTTAGGGGAGATTTCTTTTGGTACATGGGAGGTCTTGAGAAATTTCACCAAAGCCTTTGCATGAGCTTCGGAGCATAATAGTAGGGCTAACATATAAATATTAGAAGGGGTCTGCCCCAGCTGTTCGACCATATTGTAGTCGCTCTTCTTTATTATCTTCAAGATTTCTTCCATTTCCTTCTTGGAAGCCTCTGGAATAGATTCTGAATGTGCCTTCTTCTGGACAGGCTCAATCAATATGTCATTGCTTCGAGTTTCGGCCGACTCGGTGATAGGGGTGGTAATTGGGGTAATCACAGGAGTTGCAGTGGTAGTATCAGCAGGAACAACAGTAGGAATAATCACAAGAATAGTAGCGGCTTTTGGAGGAGAAATCTCAGGGGAGAACACTCTTCCACTTCTTGTTATTTTGCTGGTTCCAACGATGTTGCCAATGTCAGGATCAGTATTTTCAGAAACTTGGTCTTCAACAGCCAACAGGTCTTGCTTGACACCGTGGTAATAGACGTCGGCCCCATAGTTCTAGGGAACAGCCTTGTCCGAGGAGTATGGGATTGACCCTGACATAGTGATGATCAGAGGAGCCAACTTCGGAGCAAATGTAATCCTGATGGGTCTTTTGGTGGAGACCCTGGGAGGATTGGCAGAAATGGTTATGCTTAAAACATCCTTACAAGAAACGGTCGGGATGGGAGTCTTCTCAAATAAGATCTCTTTATCATCCATCAAGCGTTGAACACCTGCTTTCAACAAATAACAACCAATCGGTAGAGATAAACATAAATGGAAATCTTCGCCACAACCCGGAAATAAACCGACTTTCAACAAGTTCCACTTAATGGTCATGAGAGGAGTAACAAGTTCCTCAACAGAAGTAACAAACACATCATTGTTAACAACATTAACACCATGGACGTGCTTGGGCATGGGAGCAGTTATAACATTGGGAATCTCAGAAGCATCAAATTCAATTTCCTTCGCCTGGATAAGGTCTTGCACCTTGTTTTTGAAAGCCCAACAATCGTTTGTATCATGACCTGGACTTTCTGAGTGGTCAGCACAATGAGCATTTGGATTGTAGCGAGGAGACGCGATGTTGGGATTCTTGGGAGCTTCCCTCAAGGTAACCAGATTGGATTTCAGTAGGTGAGGAAAGACTTGAGGAAAAGTCATATTTATCCGGGTGAATTGCTTCACAGGTCTTTCTGTTCTAGGCTGATTATTTCATTGTTGAGTAGCTGCAGGCTTGGATATGATAACAACCCCTACCGTTAGATGGTGCTCGGTTCTGCCCTGATTTCATTGATTGTAAACAACATTGACCTCTTTTTTCCATACGAAAGGTCTCTTTCCTGCACTTGAAGAGGCATCCTTCTGAATCTTGCCACTTCTAATCCCAGCTTCCACTCTTTCTCCCGTCAAAATCAACTCAATAAAGCCAGCCGAAGAGCTTCCAATCAGATGATTGAAAAACGAACCAGATAGGGTACCTAAAAACATATCCACTAACTCCCTATCAGACAGGGGAGGTTGGACTCTTCCTGCTAAGTCCCTCCACTTCTGAGCATAGTCTTTAAAACCCTCGCTCGAACCCATAAACATACTTTGGAGTTGTGTACGGGTGGGAGCAAGGTCTGAATTATACTGATACTGCTTGTAGAAAGCAGCAGCCAGGTCTTCCCATTTATGAATATCGGTCCCTTCCAGTTAGTAGAACCACTCTAGTTGAGTCCCAGATAGACTGTCTTGAAAGAAGTGGACCCATAAGTCCTTGTCAGCAGTGTGAGGCTGAATCTTCCTCATGTAAGATCAGAGGTGCATCTATGGACATGAGACCCCATCATATTTAGCGAACAATGGAACCTTGAACTTCTGTGGGATGACAACCCCAGAAATCAAACCCAGCTCTTCAAAATCTAGCCCCAGTACCCTCTGGATTTCCATTACGTTCAGACGATCCTCCAACTGTTTGTATTTTTCATCGGCCGAAGGATACTGCTCCTCATTATAGTCAGTCTCATTATCAAATTCCCTTGGACTAGGGTCTTCCTCTCTTGTTTCCCCTTCTTGATTGTCTCCTTCTTTTGACTAAGATGCCAGTGCTACAACCTTCCTTAACGGTCCTCTGAACCTCCTTCCTAAATTCACCACACCAGCTGGCTTTTTTGGCTTCTTGGTCTTCTCTTTAACAATCAGGGCTTTCAGTTCCTCTTTCCCCTTGGCCAGAGCCATGATCATTTGTTGAAATTGAGCATTTTGAGTTTGTAGATCCTTCACTGTTTGTTCGAGATCCATTTCTTTACTGCTGAAATAAACATCGAAGAAGATGAGAAACCTGCTATGAAACCTGCTTATGCAATGATATGTATGATATATGTATGCAATGTTTTCAAGGATTTCTAAGACTTAAATTTGCTTAAACAGAAAAAGAACAAACGTTAATTGCATTAAGAAGTTTTATCGGTCACCATGATGCCTCTTGGTCTTACAAGGGAAGTAACAAAGCAAAAATAAACTCTCCAAGAAAAGAAAGACTCAAGCTTCCCACATGCGCATCCTCTTTGGTGCAATGTAAGCATTTATACTCTTCTCTTCATGAAGTAACCTGGTGAGCTCTAAAACCTTCTTCTCGCTGGCGTAGAATTGGGTTTCAAAGTTATGCCGTTCTTCTTTGAGTTGGATCCAGGATTTTTGTAGCTCCTCAAAGTCAGTTGGCATGCCGGGATGGAGAATAATGTAAGGAGTGTCTCCCTCAACAATTGGCTCCATAATCACAGGTAAGATGGTGGGGTAAGGCATCATAAGACATTGAGGTAAGTCTCGAGAGGGATGGAATTCTTGTGCCCTAGTGTCTTGTTATCAACTCTATTGACCATGCCCCAAGCTCGAATGAACTTCTTACGATAACCCTGAACATCATTCTCATAGTCAAAGGTGATTCCTTGGACGAGTGCATCATGAGGACCATCTCTTCTAGCATGACCAAACTGTCGCAACGCCAAATAGGGGTTATAAGTGATTCCTCCCCTAATGCCTAAGAGAGGGACATTAGGGAATTCCCTACAGCGATTAATGATGGTAACATTCTCCAAGGATCGAGAACACCAATGAATATCCTAATGTGTGAGGGACATCAACCTATGAGACCATCTCATACCCTGCTCATTCTTCAAATCAGACCGAGGTAGGTGCAAAATAAATCACCTAACCAATAGAGGAGTGGAACACAGAAGGGCCCCTCTTCTCTTTAGAGTGCGAGTATGCAGAGAGTGTAGAATATCTCCAAGTAAAGTAGGCACCGGATTATGAGACAGAAAAACCTTAACCGCATTCACATCTATGAGTTGGTCCGGGTTAGGGAATTGTACCATCCCATGGATGAGAAGGGCCAACACTTTTTTAAAAGCTTGTAAATCCAGGGTATCCCAAAAATGGTGAGCTTTCTCAAATAAAAACTTAGCTAGAAATCCTTGGACACCTCTTATGGTTTCCCAATTTGCCAATACATCATACCGTTGTAAAGACAGAGCTTGAGCAATATCTTCGAGTTTTGGGTCTCTTTCCATACCGCTGAATGGTAACTGATTAAGGATAGGTACCCCCAATAACTGAGAAAACTCCTCCATAGTAGGCACTAACTAGTAATCAGGAAAAGTGAAGCAGTGATGTAACGGGTCAAAGAAATGAAAGAGCACCTTTAACATTTATTCATCAGGGTTTTAAGTGAACAAGTTGAGAAGTCGACCATGTCTTTCAGTGAAGGGAGAGCTTTCAGGAATCCTTGATGCTAGTTCCTTGAGTTGAGGAGGTACCCTCAAAAGGTTGACTTGGATAGTGTTCCTGCGAGCGAATGTCATGTCCTACAAAACAAGAAAAAGATAAGCCCTAGAAAATCCTTGAAATGGTTAGTATGATATGCCATGTTATGATGTCATGATTATGCTAAGAAATCACAGATATAGCAAGCATAAGCAAATCACATAAAGACCTTAGGTATAAGGCTTGCATGGGTTTTAAGGTAATACCCTTTGAAGTTTTGATTTGTTCAACCTGTCCTATAAATAATAATTGGATTCTAAGGGATCTCAATATCACTGATCTTTCCCACAAGTTTTGTTTCGATAGACAACTGACTTGCCACCAAACAAAACTCGGGAGTCAAATCTCAATGAGTGTAGTATCGAGTATCAATCGACTTTGGGGATACACCAAAGACGGCTATCTCACTACGTCCTAATAGCCAAGTTGTTCAATTAAGGTTCTAAGGTCAGTTGACGCTTCATGACACCACGCAGCGGCCCCGTATTCTCCTTGATTAACTCAAGGGCTATCGGTACCCACCAAAGTGTCGCATCAACATAGCTATCGCTTCAACTGTGTCGGTATACCCCGCAGAGTTTCCACGATCTATTTCTGCTTACCTAAAAGGTTTCCCCAGATCTGGGTGTAGGATCTATAGTAACCCAAATAATACCCTTAAAAGTAAAGCAATCAAAACAAACAAAGAAAACAGATTAGAAATGAACTAGAGCCTAAGGTAAACCCTACTTTTTTTTAAATACTCCCCAGCAGAGTCGCCAGTTCTGTGATACGGTGGCAGAATCGACTGTTATACTGGTTTTGTGTTTGTGTTTGCAAATGTTGCGGTAAGAAAGAGTCGCCACCGACTTTTCTTTTATCCAACAAAGGAAAGGGTGAAAAGAACAGAAAAAGACATTTTTCAAGATTTACTGAAGAAGGGGGGTAGATTATGAAAAGGGAAGGTGTTAGCACCCTTTCCATCTGTGGTTTTCCACGGGCTCTTTGGTACTTGCTCATTTTGAAAATTGCTTTCATGTTTGTGTGTTTTGAAGACTTGCTTGCTTTATGATGACTCTTGTAACAGTCCTCAAGAGTGTGATAAAGAGTTTTTAAAACAAAAGAGTTTTGAAAGTGGTGTGAAAAGTTGTTCTTTGAGCAAGTACTTAACAACTATCTACCTACTTGAAAAAAGGATGTTCTTTTCCTCCTACCCTTTAGATAGTGCTATCCTACTATTAGTGAGTAGGTAACCCTATCGTTGGATGTTGAAGGACTATCGTAAGGGACATTTATGGTCATTGAAGGAAACATGTAGAGATACCTTAGCATTTCGAAGGGACTTGTCATCATATATTCATAGATAACATTGAGGGACAAGATCATTTCTCGTAGGAAACTCGAGGGACATTTAGGGACTATGATCTTTATGATGACTTTAAACTGAGGGTCTTTTCTAAGATATCCCTACGCTCGAGGGACATGACCATTGTTTTTCGGAAGGCAACCAAAGTGGGAGATACCCTAGGGGTGCAAGTGTGCAATAGTGTGCTTTTTTTCCATGTAATTTCATCTTGATGTTAGTGATTTAAGACTAATTGATTAGTTCTTGCCATACACGCCTAATTTACTAGCAGTTTATATACATGCATATCATATAGTGCAGAAAGTAAATTGTAGGAAATAAACACTCCTAAGCTATTACATGGCTTCGGGGAAATTACAATTATATATGACTGAAAATGTAAAGTGCAGAAATTAAAATCCTAATTAAACTATTACAAACCGGGCACAGTTACATAATTCACAAAAAATAATCGTACGAAGAATAACAACGCGCGAAAATTAAGACGGGAATACGTTTGGAACCCTAATTATCTAATTGCTTATTAAATATATTTTTTGGTATTTTATGAAAGAAAATTTAAGATTTAACCTAATCTCTAATTAATTTTAAATTAAAGAAGACAAATTAAAGTTAATTAAATTAAATTAATTTTCAAAAAAATTAATTTTTATAATAAAAAACCTAAGTCCTATTTTTTATGATTTTATGATTTAAAATTTTTTTTAAAAAATATAAACCAATTAAAACAAGAAAATAAAGTAATTAAAAAAGATGGGCCTGAGGGGTGAGAAACCCAAATTAGGGGTATAGCGCTGAGTTTCAAGGCCCAGATCTGTGCAAGCCCAAAGCCTGTGTGAGATCCAGTGGAAGGCGTGCTTGGAGGTCCATCATGGGGATGCGTTACTGGGCACTGGATATGGAGGATGAATGATCCAATGGCTGAGTGTGAGGGCGCAAGATGGTTGTCTTAGGAAGCCACGCACTGGAATCTGCAGGAAATATCAAGAAAACAGAAAAATGCTGGACCTGGGATTGAACCCAGGTCCCTTCCTTCACATGTTCATACCTTTGCCAACTACGCCGCCTGCTCATTCATATAAATAATAACATAATAATATTATAAATGAAAGTAAGCGATAGTCCTAGTCAATAATCAAACGCATGCATCAGCAATACCAACAACCAATCAGAATGTATCAAACTGCCATGCATGCTCCATACAGAGTCAACTAGGTCAATGATGCCGGAGTGGATCTCCGATCATCTTCTCAGGGATCACTAAATCGTGATCTGCAAATTCTGGAAGTTTAAACCTTAAATAAAAAGCCTATCGCACACGAAAAATGCTCTTGAGTTCAAATCCAGTCTCAGTTTTCATTGATCATGCTTGTATCGCCTAGTTCAAAGCACAATACATATTTTGCCCTAGACATGGAAAAATCTTTGTTTCACATCAAACCACTCATGTTTCACGTTGGTCCTGCCTTAAATGACATCCTGAATACGAATCAAACTAGGAAAAAGGATTAATGCATCATAAAATTATCAATATAAACTCAAGAAATTACCCACAATGAGCTATTCTGATTTGTTGGTTCTGGGAGGATTTTCCCTTCAAAGATGGATGGATTGGCTTACTGAGAGTCCCAGGAATACGATTGGATGGCTGGAACTGATTGAGATTGGATGGAGAGGGAGATTTGTAATTGCACTAATTTTGAACAACTTTGAAAATTTGTTGGGGTTTTCTTGCAGCAGCTATGCGTATCCTATTAGGTCCGAGTTGTTTTGTATATGTAGTGAATCATATTAGGTTAACAATTGTAGAAAAAGATCCATGCTTTGATGAGAAATATTTTCTTTCTAATTATTTGATTTTTGTCTTGTTTTGGACTAAATACAATCTTATCTTCCCTCCACGATTTTCCTTTGACCAAATCAGCAAATCTTGCCCAGTACTTAACGGAAAAAGATCCCAAATCAAATCTTACATAATTTCCATTATTTCTTTATTTAATTTTGAATTTAATGAATTAAAAATCAAAATAAATAATATAAATAATAAAATAATGTATGGGTGAGCTCAGAGGTCGTGGGCCATGTTAGAAACAAGTTCCAAGCATGAAAAGATGGGCCCATTTGGAAAAAATTCAAGTTTGGTCAATATGGGCTTCATGCACTTTTCCAAAATTGGTCAACTTTAGCAATGCATATCTCTCTCATCTTTAATCCTAAGAGGGTTTTCTTGGACTTTTTAGAGAGCTTAGGATGTACTATAAACAATTTTTTTGGTTTCATCTCAATTGGATCTTCCATATTTATGTAAGGAGCTTTGACCCAAAAGGTGTTTTTGTTGACTTTTTGAAAGGAACTATAATGTCTGAGCTTGTATCTTTTGACTGGGACATTTCTTGATCTTGAGTGCTGAAGAGAATTTGTAGGGAATTGGATTCTCTTAAAAATGAGCCTTGGTGGAAAAATTTCTGATAAAGTATGAGAAAGTTATGCCTGGTCAAAGTTTGGTTGACTTTTCCTATCGAAACCCTAATTAACAATTTTTGACTTTTGATGAATTAGGAGCATTTCTTGAGGAATCATGATAAATCCTTGATAAAATGATGGATGTCACTTCAAAATGTTTATGTTGACCAAAAGTATTGAAGTTTGACTGTATTTAGGCCACAGTTGATTTTTGACCTAGTACAGTTGATTTTCAGGCATTTGAGCAGTTGACTAAGCAAACTTGTTGTGCAGGGCATGAAATTTGGCATGGACAATCTTGAAGACATATTAGGACCATGGAAAACATTTGGGATCCTTGGGACTCACACATCTTGCTTAAAGTTGAAACCCTAGTTTGAGGTTCATTGCCTTTAGGGGGAGAGTTTTCCTGGTCAATTCTTACTCATCCTAGGGCAAGTTGGGGATCTCAATGGACATGTCTTTAGTAGAATGAGAGGGAAAATTTTGGGGTATAACACAATCCATAGAACTATCCAACACCGTCAGATACATAATCATGGGTCTTCCTTCAACAAGAGGGAGCATGATAAGAGGTTCGAGAAGATACTCCTTAATGCTATCAAAATCCTTCTGGAAATCATCTGTCCATACACAACATTAATCTTTCTTCAGAAGCTTGAAGATCAGATCACAAATGACAGTCATGTGAGAAATAAGTATGGAAATGTAATTCAGTCGTCCAAGGAAGCCCTAGACTTGCTTTTCAGTTCTTGGTGCAAGCATTTTTTGAATTTCCCTTACTTTATCAGGAAGAACTTCAATACCTCTCTGGCTAAAAATGAATCCCAACAACTTTCCAAAATGGACACCAAAAGTAAACTTATTTGGATTCAAGCGGAGACGATACTTTCTTAAACGCTGAAATAACTTCAACAACTCTTCTAGACCTTCCGCAGTTTTAGATTTGACGATCGTATCATCAACATATACCTCGATCTCCTTGTGCATTAAATCATGGAACAAGGTTGTCATAGCCCTCTGGTACGTTGCACCGGCGTTCTTCAACCAGAAGGGCATCACTATGTAACAGAATGTTCCCAGGGTGTGATAAATGTTTTTTTTTCCATGTCCTTAGGAGCCATCTTAATTTGATTATATTCCGAAAATACGTCCATGGAGGAGAAAACCTTGAATTTTGTTGTGCTGTCTACCAACATTATCAATATATGGTAGAGGGAAATCATCTTTCGGACTAGCCTTGTTCAGGTCTCTATAATCAATGCACATGTAGAATTTTCCATCTTTCTTTGCAACAGGGAAAATATTGTCAACCCATTGAGGATAAACTGATGTTACAAGGAAACTGACATCAATCTGCTTCAAGACCTCCTCTTTGATCTTAACTGCCATGTCAGGGTGAGTCCTCCTCAACTTATAAGTGGACATTATGGCTTCAATGACAAGAGATGCTCTATAATATTAGTATCCAACCCAAGCATGTCTTGATAGGACCAAGCAAAGATGTCAAAATATTCCTTCAACAAATCAATCAAATTGCTATTCACATCGAGATGAAGTAGTGCCACAATCTTGACCTCCTTCTGATCCTCTTTAGAACCCAATTTAATCGTCTCTAACAACTCTTTGTACGGTTGAATGATATTCTCATCACGCTCAAGCAATCAAGAAACCTCTTCTTGGATTTAAACAAACTCCTCTTCTTAAGCTCCATACACAAGATATTCAAAGTAGGGAGAGGGCATAGGGTAATTGTTTTCAATGAATTTTTAATTATTCTGCACATATGGTTATGCTCGATTTTAGAAACAGATAAATGCAACAAGTGATTATGCAGATTTATTTACAATTATTATATACTTTGAAAGGTTTTTTATTACCATTTTCCAAGAAAAAGCATAAAATCAAAACACAATTGGATAACAAAATTAATTATTTTAAAATTCAAAACAAAATACAAGCCCAAACAAAATCACTTTCACATTTGGAAGAGTGAAAGGATTTGAAAAAAAAAACAAATTACTTCTAAATGTGAATGCAATTGGGAACATCAACAATGATCTAATTTTGAACTCTCACTTCACGTGTCACAAAATTCGTCAATTCCTGCTATGGATCATCTTCAATGATAACATCAATTTCTAGAGGAGTTGGATGAATGTAACCCCCACTATAGAAGTTGTCTTGATATGGACAAAAGTCAGACTTTGGCTTCATCATTTCATTCTTACTCTTATGCTGATAGAAACCCAGACCAGTTCTATTCTTGTTTACAAGAAAATCAACAATCTCACCACAAACACTGCTCGACCCTTCTGAACCACTTGTTGTGCATCTTTGAAAGAGGCAGTAAAATCTTCATTCTTCTTTACATTATTAATGGATACATCTTGTAACTAAGTTCCAACAATAGCTTCATCAACTTCTACAATGCTAAAAGAAGACAAATGTGATACTAATAAAGCATGTTCACCATTCACAACCACTACTTTTCCTTCCCTGACAAATTTCTATTTCTGATGTAAGGTAGACGCGACAGCTCCCGCCTCGTGGATCCAGGGGCGACCCAACAAACAACTATAGGCTAGAAAAATATTTATGACCTGAAAGGTGATCTGAAACATATATGGTCCTATCCATATCGACAAGTCCACTTCTCCGATGACCAATTTATTTGAACCATCAAAAGCTTTTACTAAAATCCCACTATAGCACATATGAGTTCCTTGGTAAGCGAGCTTAAATAGAGTACTCTTTGGTATTACATTCAAGGCGGAGCCATTATCTATTAGCATATTAGATAAGGCGTCATTTATGCATTTCATGGATATATGCAATGCCATATTATGATTCTTTCCTTCATCACGTAGTTCGTCATCACAAACTCTAATATTATTACAAGTTGTAATGTTCCCCACAAAACCATTAAATTGGTCAATCGTCATGTTATTTCTCTATTTTTATGGTTGGAATTATGTTTGGTAAAACAAACTTAGCAGAAACATGTTGATTAAAGATGCTCTATCATCTGGAGAAACATGTCGAATGCAATGTCCTATGAAGATTCTTTCGATATTGAGATTATGTACACCTGGTGTTGTACCCCAAAATTTTCCCTCTCATTTCTCAATTATTTTCTCACAAGATCTCCTGTGGTTCAAAACTGCACAAGGGTTGATCAACTCAAGACACCTCCTTAAGCACTGATAACTAAAATTAGGGTTTGAGATTGCACAAGGATAATTGAACTTTTAATGCCTCATATAAATTTCATGGATCATTATGGACCCTCAAGATTTCTCATGTCAAGTTTCAAGTCTTAGATCACATTTTTCCTCAGTCAATTGATTAGTTGACCTAAAAATCAACTGTATTGGGGAAAAAGTGAAATGTGGTCAATTTATAGTTAAACTTCATAATTTTTGATCCATATCAACATTTTGAACTCCTATATGTCATTTGATCAATTTTGACCATAATTCCTCAAGAAATTTGATCAGATCATCAAAAGGGCAAAATGGTCAAAATTAGGGTTTTGATTGAGAAAGGGCAATTTCTGATTTTTGACCTAGAAAATGGTTAATTGGTTTGAGACATGATCTCAAGGTTTCAAATGCATCATTTTGACCTAATGGCATGCATTTAAAAACTTTGCTCAAGGTCATTTGATTGATAGTTGATTTTCAGTCAACTGATCAAAAGTCAACTACACACTGAAAAGTCAAACTTTGACTTTTTGGTCAAAATCAAGTGTCAAAGATCACAATTCATCAAAACATGTCAAAATATGAAACTTTTTCATCAAGAAATCAAAAATTCAAGATTTCAATTTGAAAAGTCAAAGTTTCCAAACATAGAAATTTTTCTAAGTGTTGAAAACTTCATATTTTTTCACAACTTTGAGCCAATTTTTCACCATGATGCAAGATGATTCAAAGGAAACTTTCAAAATGAAAGTTGTAGATGTCAATGAGATCTAAAACATTGATTTACACAACTATTCCTAGAAATGCTTGTATTTCAAGTTATTAATCCATGAAATCATGGTCATGAAACTAAAACACTTAGTGAAATTTTAAGCATTTTTGGTCAGGATTTTGACCTAACTTCTGGGCCATGTTTCATTTAGTTCCATTTGGATTTTTCAAAAGTGATTCAAAGAGGGGTTGTAGAGCACATTACAAGCTTTCTAAAAAGTCAGAGAATTCAAGTTGTTAGGGTTTCAAATGTCAGAAGTTAGGGTTTCAAGTTGTTTTACAAGGCAGAATTTTGTGATGAACAAGAATTCAAATCCATGTCATGTTCGTTGTCAAGTTATTTGTCACTTTTGTGAAGGAGAAGGAAAAGATGATTGACACGTTGTCTTTGGTTGTACAATAAATTTACATTGTTGGAAAGAGGCAAGGTTGAGATCAATCATCCTTATTTGTAACAACAAACAATTGGATTTGGAATAATGAGAAGATGGATTTTAGCACTGGAAACATTTGGATTTGGAACAATTAAAAATAATTACAATAACAACTTACAATTGCTTAAAATAGTGCTAAATTTGTCCTGATTTGAAAATAATCATTTGTGGCGCAAACCTATGTTTGCAAGCCCAAATATGTTTAATTTGAAACCTTGGATCCGATAAATTTTAAGTTCAATGTTAGAAGGCTTTGATTCTATCAATCCTCTAATGAACTTCATGAATTTTGGTTCAAGTGAATCATTTAAACATCGTTGATCATATGTGGTTACTTTGAGCATTTGAAATGAATGATATACTTGACAAAAAAGATAATAATTTGTACCAAGGATTTCAAAATTAGATACATGTTTTTACAAATACATTTCCGTAAAAATGTGTATCAAAGATTTCAAAATTAGAAATTTTGATATATATTTATTTTATTTGTATTTCTTCTAGAGTTATTATTAATTATATTTACATAAGAGTAATGTTTTCTCTTTTTTTTTTGAATTTTTTTAAATATTATATTTAACTATATAAATTATGTTTTTTTAAAATATTTTTTTAATAATTACTATTTTTTATTTATAAACAATGATTATCATTGAATAAATTACAAAGCGTACTCTTGTTCGAATACATAAGAACACTTAATGAAGCCATATAATTACAGTTGTAAATTGAAAAATCTCCTATAATTCTCATTTTCTAAATTATCATTTTAATAGGCCATCATGTTCGTTGTCTGGTTATTTGTCACTTTTGTGAAGGAGAAGGAAAAGATGATTGACACGTTTTCTTTGGTTGTACAATAAATTTACAATGTTGGAAAGAGGCAAGGTTGAGATCAATCATCCTTATTTGTAACAACAAACAATTAGATTTAGAATAATGAGAAGCTGGATTTCAGAACTGGAAACATTTGAATTTGGAACAATTGAAAATAGTGACAGTAACAACTTACGATTGCTTAAAATAACGCTAAATTTGTCCCGATTTGAAAAATAATCATTCGTGGTGCATACCCATGTTTGCAAGCTCAATTATGTCTAATTTGAAACCTTGGATCCAATAACTTTGAAGTTCGTTGTTAGAAGGCCTTGATTCTATCAGTCCTCTAATGAAATTCATGAATTTTGGTCTAAGTGAATCATTTGAACATCGTTGATCATATGTGGTTTCTTTGAGAAATTGAAATGAATGATATACTTGACAAAAAAGATAATAATTTGTACCAAGGATTTCAAAATTAGATACATGTTTTTAGAAATACATTTAACTAATAATGTGTATTAAAGATTTCAAAATTAGAAATTTTGATTTATATTTATTTTATTTGTATTTTATCTAGAGTTATTATTAATTTTATTTACTTAAGAGTAATGTTTTCTCTTTTTTTATTTGAATTTTTTTAAATATTATATTTAACTATATAAATTTTGTTTTTTTATATTTTTTATTAATTAGTTTTTTTTATAAACAAGGATTATCATTGAATAAATTACAAAGAGTACTCTTGTACGAATACATAAGAAAACTTAAAGAAGCCATACAATTACAGTTGTAACTTGAAATATCTCCTATAATTCTCAATTTCTAAATTATCATTTTAATAGGCCATCATATTCGTTGTCAGGTTATTTGTCACTTTTATGAAGGAGAACGAAAAGATGATTGACACGTTCTCTTTGGTTGTACAATAAATTTATAATGTTGGGAGGAGGCAAGGTTGAGATCAATCATCCTTATTTGTAACAACAAACAATTGGATTTGGAATAATGAGAAGATGAATTTTAGAACTGGAAACATTTGGATTCAGAACAATTGAAAATAGTTCCAGTAACAACTTACGATTGCTTAAAATAACGCTAAATTTGTCCAAATTTCAAAAATAATCATTCGTGGCGCAAACCTATATTTGCAAGCCAAAGTATGTTTAATTTGAAACCTTGGATCCAATAACTTTAAAGTTCATTGTTAGAAGGCTTTGATTCTCTCAATCCTCTAATGAACTTCATGAATTTTGGTTCAAGTGAATCATTTGAACATCGTTGATCATATGTGGTTACTTTGAGCATTTGAAATAAATGATATACTTGACAAAAAAGATGATAATTTGTAACAAGGATTTTAAAATTAGATACATGTTTTTACAAATACATTTCACTAATAATGTGTATCAAAGATTTCAAATTTAGAAATTTTGATATATATTTATTTTATTTGTCTTTTATCTAGAGTTATTATTGATTTTATTTACTTAATAGTAATGTTTTCTCTTTTTTTATTTGAATTTTTTTAAATATATTTTACTATATATATTTTGTTTTTTTAATATTTTTTATTAATTACTATTTTTTTTAATAAACAAGGATTATCATTGAATAAATTACAAAGCGTACTCTTGTTCGAATACATAAGACAACTTAAAGAAGCCATACAATTACAGTTGTCACTAGAAATATCTCCTATAATTCCCAATTTATAAATTATCATTTTAATAGGCCATCATGTTCGTTGTCTGGTTATTTGTCACTTTTATGAAGGAGAAGGAAAATATGATTTACACGTTTTCTTTGGTTGTATAATACATTTACAATGTTGGAAAGAGGCAAGGTTGAGATCAATCATCCTTATTGTAACAACAAACAATTGGATTTGGAATAATGAGAAGATTGATTTTATAACTGGAAATATTTGGATTCGGAACAATTGAAAATAGTTATTGTAACAACTTACGATTGCTTAAAATAGCGCTAAATTTGTACCGATTTGAAGAAATAATCATTCGTGGCGCAAACCTATGTTTGCAAGCCCAAGTATGTTTAATTTTAAACCTTGGATCCAATAACTTTGAAGTTCATTGCAAGAAGGCTTTGATTCTATCAATCCTCTAATGAACTTCATAAATTTTGGTTCAAGTGAATCATTTGAACATCGTTGATCATATGTGGTTAATTTGAGCATTTGAAATGAATGACATACTTGACAAAAAGGACAATAATTTGTACCAAGGATTTAAAAATTAGATACATGTTTTTACAAATACATTTCACTAATAATGTGTATCAAAGATTTCTAAATTAGAAATTTTGATATATATTTATTTTATTTGTATTTTATCTAGAGTTATTATTAACTTTATTTACTTAAGAGTAATGTTTTCTCTTTTTTTTATTTGAATTTTTTTAAATATTATATTTAACTATATAAATTTTTTTTTTAAATATTTTTTATTAATTACTATTTTTTTTTTATAAACAAGGATTATCATTGAATAAATTACAAAGTGTACTCTTGTTCGAATACAGAAGAAAAATTAAAGAAGCCATACAATTACAGTTGTAACTTGAAATATCTCATAGAATTCTCAATTTTTAAATTATTATTTTAATAGGCCATCATGTTCGCTGTCTGATTATTTGTCACTTTTGTGAAGGAGAAAGAAAAGATGATTGACACGTTTTCTTTGGTTGTACAATAAATTCACAATGTTGGAAAGAGGCAAGGTTGAGATCAATCATCCTTATTTTTAACAACAAACAATTGGATTTGGAATAATAAGAAGATGAATTTTAGAACTGGAAACATTTGGATTCATAACAATTGAAAACAATTACAGTAACAACTTACGATTGCTTAAAATAATGCTAAATTTGTCCAAATTTTAAAAATAATCATTCGTCGCACAAACCTATGTTTGCAAGCCCAAGTATGTTTAATTTGAAACCTTGTATCCAATAACTTTGAAGTTCATTGTTAGAAGGCTTTGATTCTCTCAATCCTATAATGAACTTCATGAATTTTGGTTCAAGTGAATCATTTGAACATCATTGATCATATGTGGTTACTTTGAGCATCTGAAATGAATGATATACTTGACAAAAAAGACAATAATTTGTACCAAGGATTTCAAAATTAGATACATGTTTTTACAAATACATTTCACTAATAATGTGTATCAAAGATTTCAAAATTAGAAATTTTGATATATATTTAATTTATTTGTATTTTATCTAGAGTTATTATTAATTTTATTTACTTATGAGTAATGTTTTCTCTTTTTTTATTTGAATTTTTTTAAATATTTTATTTAACTATATAAATTTTGTTTTTTTTTAATATTTTTTATTAATTACTATTTTTTTTATAAACGAGGATTATCATTGAATAAATTACAAAGTGTGCTCTTGTTCGAATACATAAGACAACTTAAAGAAGCCATACAATTACAGTTGTAACTTGAAATATCTCATATAATTCTCAATTTCTAAATTATTATTTTAATAGGCCATCATATTCGCTGTCTGATTATTTGTCACTTTTGTGAAGGAGAAGGAAAAAATGATTGACACGTTTTCTTTGGTTGTACAATAAATTTACAATGTTGGAAAGAGTTAAGGTTGAGATCAATCATCCTTATTTGTAACAACAAACAATTGGATTTGGAATAATGAGAAGATGAATTTTAGAACTGGAAACATTTGGATTCATAACAATTGAAAATAGTTACACTAAAAACTTACGATTGCTTAAAATAACGCTAAATTTGTCAAAATTAGAAAAATAATCATTCGTGGCGCAAACCTATGTTTGCAAGCCCAAGTATGTTTAATTTGAAACCTTGGGTCCAATAACTTTGAAGTTCATTGTTAGAAGGCTTTGATTCTCTCAATCCTATAATGAACTTCATGAATTTTGGTTCAAGTGAATCATTTGAACATCGTTGATCATATATGGTTACTTTGGGCATTTGAAATGAATGATATACTTGACAAAAAAGATGATAATTCGTAACAAGGATTTTAAAATTAGATACATGTTTTTACAAATACATTTCACTAATAATGTGTATCAAAGATTTCAAATTTAGAAATTTTGATATATATTTATTTTATTTGTATTTCTTCTAGAGTTATTATTAATTTTATTTACATAAGAGTAATGTTTTCTCTTTTTTATTTGAATTTTTTTAAATATTATATTTAACTATATAAATTATGTTTTTTTAAAATATTTTTTTATTAATTACTATTTTTTTTTATAAACATTGATTATCGTTGAATAAATTACAAAGCGTACTCTTGTTCGAATACATAAGACAACTTAATGAAGCCATATCATTACAATTGTAACTTGAAAAATCTCCTATAATTCTCAATTTCTAAATTATCATTTTAATAGGCTATCATATTCGTTGTCTGGTTATTTGTCACTTTTGTGAAGGAGAAGGAAAAGATGATTGACACGTTTTCTTTGGTTGTACAATAAATTTACAATGTTGGAAAGAGGCAAGGTTGAGATCAATCATCCTTATTTGTAACAACAAACAATTGGATTTGGAATAATGAGAAGCTGGATTTCAGAACTGGAAACATTTGAATTCGGAACAATTGAAAATAGTGACAGTAACAACTTTTGATTGCTTAAAATAATGCTAAATTTGTCTCGATTTGAAAAATAATCATTCGTGGTGCATACCCATATTTGCAAGCCCAATTATGTTTAATTTGAAACCTTGGATCCAATAAATTTGAAGTTCATTGTTAGAAGGCTTTGATTCTATCAATCCTCTAATGAAATTCATGAATTTTGGTCTAAGTGTATCATTTGAACATCGTTGATCATATGTGGTTTCTTTGAGCAATTGAAATGAATGATATACTTGACAAAAAAGATAATAATTTGTACCAAGGATTTCAAAATTAGATACATGTTTTTACAAATACATTTAACTAATAATGTGTATTAAAGATTTCAAAATTAGAAATTTTGATTTATATTTATTTTATTTGTATTTTATCTAGAGTTATTATTAATTTTATTTACTTAAGAGTAATGTTTTCTCTTTTTTTATTTGAATTTTTTTAAATATTATATTTAACTATATAAATTTTGTTTTTTTTAATATATTTTATTAATTACTTTTTTTTATAAACAAGGATTAGCATTGAATAAATTACAAAGCGTACTCTTGTACGAATACATAAGAAAACTTAAAGAAGCCATACAATTACAATTGTAACTTGACATATCTCCTATAATTCTCAATTTCTAAATTATCATTTTAATAGGCCATCATATTCGTTGTCTGGTTATTTGTCACTTTTGTGAAGGAGAAGGAAAAGATGATTGACACGTTCTCTTTAGTTGTTCAATAAATTTACAATGTTGGGAGGAGGCAAGGTTGAGATCAATCATCCTTATTTGTAACAACAAACAATTGGATTTGGAATAATGAGAAGATCAATTTTAGAACTGCAAACATTTGGATTCGGAACAATTGAAAATAGTTCCAGTAATAACTTATAATTGCTTAAAATAACGCTAAATTTGTCCAAATTTGAAAAATAATCATTCGTGGTGCAAACCTATGTTTGCAAGCCCAAGTATGTTTAATTTGAAACCTTGGATCCAATAAATTTAAAGTTCATTGTTAGAAGGCTTTGATTCTCTCAATCCTATAATGAACTTCATGAATTTTGGTTCAAGTGAATCATTTGAACATCGTTGATCATATGTGGTTACTTTGAGCATTTGAAATAAATGATATACTTGACAAAAAAGATGATAATTTGTAACAAGGATTTTAAAATTAGATACATGTTTTTACAAATACATTTCACTAATAATGTGTATCAAATATTTCAAATTTAGAAATTTGGATATATACTTTTTTTATTTGTCTTTTATCTAGAGTTATTATTAATTTTATTTACTTAATAGAAATGTTTTCTCTTTTTTTATTTGAATTTTTTTAAATATATTTTACTATATATATTTTGTTTTTTAAATATTTTTTATTAATTACTATTTTTTTTAATAAACAAGGATTATCATTGAATAAATTACAAAGCGTAATCTTGTTCGAATACATAAGACAACTTAAAGAAGCCATACAATTACAGTTGTCACTAGAAATATCTCCTATAATTCTCAATTTATAAATTATCATTTTAATAGGCCATCATGTTCGTTGTCTGGTTATTTGTCACTTTTATGAAGGAGAAGGAAAATATGGTTTACACGTTTTCTTTGGTTGTACAATAAATTTACATTGTTGGAAAGAGGCAAGGTTGAGATCAATCATCCTTATTTGTAACAACAAACAATTGGATTTGGAATAATGAGAAGATTGATTTTATAACTGGAAACATTTGGATTCGGAACAATTGAAAATAGTTATTGTAACAACTTTCGATTGCTTAAAATAGCGCTAAATTTGTACGGATTTGAAGAAATAATCATTCGTGGCGCAAACCTATGTTTGCAGGCCCAAGTATATTTAATTTTAAACCTTGGATCCAATAACTTTGAAGTTCATTGCAAGAAGGCTTTGATTCTATCAATCCTCTAATGAACTTCATGAATTTTGGTTCAAGTGAATCATTTGAACATCGTTGATCATATGTGGTTAATTTGAGCATTTGAAATGAATGATATACTTGACAAAAAGGAAAATAATTTGTACCAAGGATTTCAAAATTAGATACATGTTTTAACAAATACATTTCACTAATAATGTGTATCAAAGATTTCTAAATTAGAAATTTTGATATATATTTATTTTATTTGTATTTTATCTAGAGTTATTATTAATTTTATTTACTTAAGAGTAATGTTTTCTCTTTTTTTTTTATTTGAATTTTTTTATATATTATATTTAACTATATAAATTTTGTTTTTTTATATTTTTTTTATTAATTACTATTTTTTTTATAAACAAGGATTATCATTGAATAAATTACAAAGCGTACTCTTGTTCGAATACATAAGAAAACTTAAAGAAGCCATATAGTTACAGTTGTAACTTGAAATATCTCACATAAATCTCAATTTCTAAATTATTATTTTAATAGGCCATCATATTCGCTGTCTGATTATTTGTCACTTTTGTGAAGGAGAAGGAAAAAATGATTGACACGTTTTCTTTGGTTGTACAATAAATTCACAATGTTGGAAAGAGGCAAGGTTGAGATCAATCATCCTTATATTTAACAACAACCAATTGTATTTGGAATAATGAGAAGATGGATTTTAGAACCGGAAACATTTGGATTCATAACAATTGAAAATAGTTACAGTAATAACTTACGATTTCTTAAAATAACGCTAAATTTGTCCAAATTTTAAAAATAATCATTCGTGGCGCAAACCTATGTTTGCAAGCCCAAGTATGTTTAATTTGAAACCTTGGATCCAATAAATTTGAAGTTCATTGTTAGAAGGCTTTGAATCTCTCTATCCTATAATGAACTTCATGAATTTTGGTTCAAGTGAATCATTAGAACAACGTTGATCATATGTGGTTACTTTGAGCATCTGAAATGAATGATATACTTGACAAAAAAGACAATAATTTTTTACCAAGGATTTCAAAATTAGATACATGTTTTTACAAATACATTTCACTAATAATGTGTATCAAAGATTTCAAAATTAGAAATTTTGATATATATTTATTTTATTTGTATTTTATCTAGAGTTATTATTAATTTTATTTACTTAATAGTAATGTTTTCTCTTTTTTTATTTGAATTTTTTTAAATATATTTTACTATATATATTTTGTTTTTTTAATATTTTTTATTAATTACTATTTTCTTTAATAAACAAGTATTATCATTGAATAAATTACAAAGCGTACTCTTGTTCGAATACATAAGACAACTTAAAGAAGCCATACAATTACAGTTGTCACTAGAAATATCTCCTATAATTCTCAATTTATAAATTATCATTTTAATAGGCCATCATGTTCGTTGTCTGGTTATTTGTCACTTTTATGAAGGAGAAGGGAAATATGATTTACACGTTTTCTTTGGTTGTACAATAAATTTACAATGTTGGAAAGAGGCAAGGTTGAGATGAATCATCCTTATTTGTAACAACAAACAATTGGATTTGGAATAATGAGAAGATTGATTTTATAACTGGAAACATTTGGATTCAGAACAATTGAAAATAGTTATTGTAACAACTTACGATTGCTTAAAATAGCGCTAAATTTGTACCGATTTGAAGAAATAATCATTCGTGGCGCAAACCTATGTTTGCAAGCCCAAGTATGTTTAATTTTAAACCTTGGATCCAATAACTTTGAAGTTCATTGCAAGAAGGTTTTGATTCTATCAATCCTCTAATGAACTTCATGAATTTTGGTTTAAGTGAATCATTTGAACATCGTTGATCATATGTGGTTAATTTGAGCATTTGAAATGAATGATATACTAGACAAAAAGGAAAATAATTTGTACCAAGGATTTCAAAATTAGATACATATTTTTACAAATACATTTCACTAATAATGTGTATCAAAGATTTCTAAATTAGAAATTTTGATATATATTTATTTTATTTGTATTTTATCTAGAGTTATTATTAATTTTATTTACTTAAGAGTAATGTTTTCTCTTTTTTTTTATTTGAATTTTTTTAAATATTATATTTAACTATATAAATTTTTTTTTAATATTTTTTATTAATTACTATTTTTTTTTATAAACAAGGATTATCATTGAATAAATTACAAAGCGTACTCTTGTTCGAATACATATGAAAACTTAAAGAAGCCATACAATTACAGTTGTAACTTGAAATATCTCATATAATTCTCAATTTCTAAATTATTATTTTAATAGGCCATCATATTCGCTGTCTGATTATTTGTCACTTTTGTGAAGGAGAAGGAAAAGATGATTGACACGTTTTCTTTGGTTGTACAATAAATTCACAATGTTGGAAAGAGGCAAGGTTGAGATCAATCATCCTTATTTTTAACAACAAACAATTGGATTTGGAATAATGAGAAGATGGATTTTAGAACTGGAAACATTTGGATTCATAACAATTGAAAATAGTTACAGTAACAACTTACGATTGCTTAAAATAACACTAAATTTGTCCAAATTTTAAAAATAATCATTCGTGGCGCAAACCTATATTTGCAAGCCCAAGTATGTTTAATTTGAAACCTTGGGTCCAATAACTTTGAAGCTCATTGTTAGAAGGCTTTGATTCTCTCAATCCTATAATGAACTTAATGAATTTTGGTTCAAGTGAATCATTTGAACATCGTTGATCATATGTGGTTACTTTGAGCATCTGAAATGAATGATATACTTGACAAAAAAGACAATAATTTGTACCAAGGATTTCAAAATTAGATACATGTTTTTACAAATACATTTCACTATTAATGTGTATCAAAGATTTCAAAATTAGAAATTTTGATATATATTTATTTTATTTGTATTTTATCTAGAGTTATTATTAATTTTATTTACTTAAGAGTAATGTTTTCTCTTTTTTTATTTGAATTTTTTTAATATTATATTTAACTATATAAATTTTGTTTTTTTTTAAATATTTTTTATTAATTACTATTTTTTTATAAACGAGGATTATCATTGAATAAATTACAAAGCGTGCTCTTGTTCGAATACATAAGACAACTTAAAGAAGCCATACAATTACAGTTGTAACTTGAAATATCTCTTATAATTCTCAATTTCTAAATTATCATTTTAATAGGCCATCATATTCGTTGTCTGGTTATTTATAACTTTTTAAAGGAGAAGGAAAAGATGATTGACACGTTTTCTTTGGTTATACAATAAATTTACAATATTGGAAAGAGGCAAGGTTGAGACCAATCATCCTTATTTGTAACAACAAACAATTGGATTTGGAATAATGAGAAGATGGATTTTAGAACTGGAAACATTTGGATTCATAACAATTGAAAATAGTTACAGTAATAACTTAGGATTGCTTAAAATAACGCTAAATTTGTCCAAATTTGAAAAATAATCATTCGTGGCGCAAACCTATGTTTGCAGGCCCAAGTATATTTAATTTTAAACCTTGGGTCTAATAACTTTGAAGTTCATTGTTAGAAGGCTTTCATTCTCTCAATCCTGTAATGAACTTCATTAATTTTGGTTCAAGTGAATCATTTGAACATCGTTAATCATATGTGGTTACTTTGAGCATTTGAAATGAATGATATACTTGACAAAAAAGATGATAATTTGTAACAAGGATTTTAAAATTAGATACATGTTTTAACAAATACATTTCACTAATAATGTGTATCAAAGATTTCAAATTTAGAAATTTTGATATATATTTATTTTATTTGTATTTTATCTAGAGTTATTATTAATTTTATTTACTTAAGAGTAATGTTTTCTCTTTTTTTTTTTATTTGAATTTTTTTATATATTATATTTAACTATATAAATTTTGTTTTTTTATATTTTTTTTATTAATTACTATTTTTTTTATAAACAAGGATTATCATTGAATAAATTACAAAGCGTACTCTTGTTCGAATACATAAGAAAACTTAAAGAAGCCATATAGTTACAGTTGTAACTTGAAATATCTCACATAAATCTCAATTTCTAAATTATTATTTTAATAGGCCATCATATTCGCTGTCTGATTATTTGTCACTTTTGTGAAGGAGAAGGAAAAAATGATTGACACGTTTTCTTTGGTTGTACAATAAATTCACAATGTTGGAAAGAGGCAAGGTTTAGATCAATCATCCTTATCTTTAACAACAACCAATTGTATTTGGAATAATGAGAAGATGGATTTTAGAACCGGAAACATTTGGATTCATAACAATTGAAAATAGTTACAGTAATAACTTACGATTTCTTAAAATAACGCTAAATTTGTCCAAATTTTAAAAATAATCATTCGTGGCGCAAACCTATGTTTGCAAGCCCAAGTATGTTTAATTTGAAACCTTGGATCCAATAAATTTGAAGTTCATTGTTAGAAGGCTTTGAATCTCTCTATCCTATAATGAACTTCATGAATTTTGGTTCAAGTGAATCATTAGAACAACGTTGATCATATGTGGTTACTTTGAGCATCTGAAATGAATGATATACTTGACAAAAAAGACAATAATTTTTTACCAAGGATTTCAAAATTAGATACATGTTTTTACAAATACATTTCACTAATAATGTGTATCAAAGATTTCAAAATTAGAAATTTTGATATATATTTATTTTATTTGTATTTTATCTAGAGTTATTATTAATTTTATTTACTTAATAGTAATGTTTTCTCTTTTTTTATTTGAATTTTTTTAAATATATTTTACTATATATATTTTGTTTTTTTAATATTTTTTATTAATTACTATTTTCTTTAATAAACAAGTATTATCATTGAATAAATTACAAAGCGTACTCTTGTTCGAATACATAAGACAACTTAAAGAAGCCATACAATTACAGTTGTCACTAGAAATATCTCCTATAATTCTCAATTTATAAATTATCATTTTAATAGGCCATCATGTTCGTTGTCTGGTTATTTGTCACTTTTATGAAGGAGAAGGGAAATATGATTTACACGTTTTCTTTGGTTGTACAATAAATTTACAATGTTGGAAAGAGGCAAGGTTGAGATGAATCATCCTTATTTGTAACAACAAACAATTGGATTTGGAATAATGAGAAGATTGATTTTATAACTGGAAACATTTGGATTCAGAACAATTGAAAATAGTTATTGTAACAACTTACGATTGCTTAAAATAGCGCTAAATTTGTACCGATTTGAAGAAATAATCATTCGTGGCGCAAACCTATGTTTGCAAGCCCAAGTATGTTTAATTTTAAACCTTGGATCCAATAACTTTGAAGTTCATTGCAAGAAGGTTTTGATTCTATCAATCCTCTAATGAACTTCATGAATTTTGGTTTAAGTGAATCATTTGAACATCGTTGATCATATGTGGTTAATTTGAGCATTTGAAATGAATGATATACTAGACAAAAAGGAAAATAATTTGTACCAAGGATTTCAAAATTAGATACATGTTTTTACAAATACATTTCACTAATAATGTGTATCAAAGATTTCTAAATTAGAAATTTTGATATATATTTATTTTATTTGTATTTTATCTAGAGTTATTATTAATTTTATTTACTTAAGAGTAATGTTTTCTCTTTTTTTTTATTTGAATTTTTTTAAATATTATATTTAACTATATAAATTTTTTTTTAATATTTTTTATTAATTACTATTTTTTTTTATAAACAAGGATTATCATTGAATAAATTACAAAGCGTACTCTTGTTCGAATACATAAGAAAACTTAAAGAAGCCATACAATTACAGTTGTAACTTGAAATATCTCATATAATTCTCAATTTCTAAATTATTATTTTAATAGGCCATCATATTCGCTGTCTGATTATTTGTCACTTTTGTGAAGGAGAAGGAAAAGATGATTGACACGTTTTCTTTGGTTGTACAATAAATTCACAATGTTGGAAAGAGGCAAGGTTGAGATCAATCATCCTTATTTTTAACAACAAACAATTGGATTTGGAATAATGAGAAGATGGATTTTAGAACTGGAAACATTTGGATTCATAACAATTGAAAATAGTTACAGTAACAACTTACGATTGCTTAAAATAACACTAAATTTGTCCAAATTTTAAAAATAATCATTCGTGGCGCAAACCTATATTTGCAAGCCCAAGTATGTTTAATTTGAAACCTTGGGTCCAATAACTTTGAAGCTCATTGTTAGAAGGCTTTGATTCTCTCAATCCTATAATGAACTTAATGAATTTTGGTTCAAGTGAATCATTTGAACATCGTTGATCATATGTGGTTACTTTGAGCATCTGAAATGAATGATATACTTGACAAAAAAGACAATAATTTGTACCAAGGATTTCAAAATTAGATACATGTTTTTACAAATACATTTCACTATTAATGTGTATCAAAGATTTCAAAATTAGAAATTTTGATATATATTTATTTTATTTGTATTTTATCTAGAGTTATTATTAATTTTATTTACTTAAGAGTAATGTTTTCTCTTTTTTTATTTGAATTTTTTTAATATTATATTTAACTATATAAATTTTGTTTTTTTTTAAATATTTTTTATTAATTACTATTTTTTTATAAACGAGGATTATCATTGAATAAATTACAAAGCGTGCTCTTGTTCGAATACATAAGACAACTTAAAGAAGCCATACAATTACAGTTGTAACTTGAAATATCTCTTATAATTCTCAATTTCTAAATTATCATTTTAATAGGCCATCATATTCGTTGTCTGGTTATTTGTAACTTTTTAAAGGAGAAGGAAAAGATGATTGACACGTTTTCTTTGGTTATACAATAAATTTACAATATTGGAAAGAGGCAAGGTTGAGACCAATCATCCTTATTTGTAACAACAAACAATTGGATTTGGAATAATGAGAAGATGGATTTTAGAACTGGAAACATTTGGATTCATAACAATTGAAAATAGTTACAGTAATAACTTAGGATTGCTTAAAATAACGCTAAATTTGTCCAAATTTGAAAAATAATCATTCGTGGCGCAAACCTATGTTTGCAGGCCCAAGTATATTTAATTTTAAACCTTGGGTCTAATAACTTTGAAGTTCATTGTTAGAAGGCTTTCATTCTCTCAATCCTGTAATGAACTTCATTAATTTTGGTTCAAGTGAATCATTTGAACATCGTTAATCATATGTGGTTACTTTGAGCATTTGAAATGAATGATATACTTGACAAAAAAGATGATAATTTGTAACAAGGATTTTAAAATTAGATACATGTTTTAACAAATACATTTCACTAATAATGTGTATCAAAGATTTCAAATTTAGAAATTTTGATATATATTTATTTTATTTGTATTTTATCTAGAGTTATTATTAATTTTATTTACTTAAGAGTAATGTTTTCTCTTTTTTTTTTATTTGAATTTTTTTATATATTATATTTAACTATATAAATTTTGTTTTTTTATATTTTTTTTATTAATTACTATTTTTTTTATAAACAAGGATTATCATTGAATAAATTACAAAGCGTACTCTTGTTCGAATACATAAGAAAACTTAAAGAAGCCATATAGTTACAGTTGTAACTTGAAATATCTCACATAAATCTCAATTTCTAAATTATTATTTTAATAGGCCATCATATTCGCTGTCTGATTATTTGTCACTTTTGTGAAGGAGAAGGAAAAAATGATTGACACGTTTTCTTTGGTTGTACAATAAATTCACAATGTTGGAAAGAGGCAAGGTTGAGATCAATCATCCTTATATTTAACAACAACCAATTGTATTTGGAATAATGAGAAGATGGATTTTAGAACCGGAAACATTTGGATTCATAACAATTGAAAATAGTTACAGTAATAACTTACGATTTCTTAAAATAACGCTAAATTTGTCCAAATTTTAAAAATAATCATTCGTGGCGCAAACCTATGTTTGCAAGCCCAAGTATGTTTAATTTGAAACCTTGGATCCAATAAATTTGAAGTTCATTGTTAGAAGGCTTTGAATCTCTCTATCCTATAATGAACTTCATGAATTTTGGTTCAAGTGAATCATTAGAACAACGTTGATCATATGTGGTTACTTTGAGCATCTGAAATGAATGATATACTTGACAAAAAAGACAATAATTTTTTACCAAGGATTTCAAAATTAGATACATGTTTTTACAAATACATTTCACTAATAATGTGTATCAAAGATTTCAAAATTAGAAATTTTGATATATATTTATTTTATTTGTATTTTATCTAGAGTTATTATTAATTTTATTTACTTAATAGTAATGTTTTCTCTTTTTTTATTTGAATTTTTTTAAATATATTTTACTATATATATTTTGTTTTTTTAATATTTTTTATTAATTACTATTTTCTTTAATAAACAAGTATTATCATTGAATAAATTACAAAGCGTACTCTTGTTCGAATACATAAGACAACTTAAAGAAGCCATACAATTACAGTTGTCACTAGAAATATCTCCTATAATTCTCAATTTATAAATTATCATTTTAATAGGCCATCATGTTCGTTGTCTGGTTATTTGTCACTTTTATGAAGGAGAAGGGAAATATGATTTACACGTTTTCTTTGGTTGTACAATAAATTTACAATGTTGGAAAGAGGCAAGGTTGAGATGAATCATCCTTATTTGTAACAACAAACAATTGGATTTGGAATAATGAGAAGATTGATTTTATAACTGGAAACATTTGGATTCAGAACAATTGAAAATAGTTATTGTAACAACTTACGATTGCTTAAAATAGCGCTAAATTTGTACCGATTTGAAGAAATAATCATTCGTGGCGCAAACCTATGTTTGCAAGCCCAAGTATGTTTAATTTTAAACCTTGGATCCAATAACTTTGAAGTTCATTGCAAGAAGGTTTTGATTCTATCAATCCTCTAATGAACTTCATGAATTTTGGTTTAAGTGAATCATTTGAACATCGTTGATCATATGTGGTTAATTTGAGCATTTGAAATGAATGATATACTAGACAAAAAGGAAAATAATTTGTACCAAGGATTTCAAAATTAGATACATGTTTTTACAAATACATTTCACTAATAATGTGTATCAAAGATTTCTAAATTAGAAATTTTGATATATATTTATTTTATTTGTATTTTATCTAGAGTTATTATTAATTTTATTTACTTAAGAGTAATGTTTTCTCTTTTTTTTTATTTGAATTTTTTTAAATATTATATTTAACTATATAAATTTTTTTTTAATATTTTTTATTAATTACTATTTTTTTTTATAAACAAGGATTATCATTGAATAAATTACAAAGCGTACTCTTGTTCGAATACATAAGAAAACTTAAAGAAGCCATACAATTACAGTTGTAACTTGAAATATCTCATATAATTCTCAATTTCTAAATTATTATTTTAATAGGCCATCATATTCGCTGTCTGATTATTTGTCACTTTTGTGAAGGAGAAGGAAAAGATGATTGACACGTTTTCTTTGGTTGTACAATAAATTCACAATGTTGGAAAGAGGCAAGGTTGAGATCAATCATCCTTATTTTTAACAACAAACAATTGGATTTGGAATAATGAGAAGATGGATTTTAGAACTGGAAACATTTGGATTCATAACAATTGAAAATAGTTACAGTAACAACTTACGATTGCTTAAAATAACACTAAATTTGTCCAAATTTTAAAAATAATCATTCGTGGCGCAAACCTATATTTGCAAGCCCAAGTATGTTTAATTTGAAACCTTGGGTCCAATAACTTTGAAGCTCATTGTTAGAAGGCTTTGATTCTCTCAATCCTATAATGAACTTAATGAATTTTGGTTCAAGTGAATCATTTGAACATCGTTGATCATATGTGGTTACTTTGAGCATCTGAAATGAATGATATACTTGACAAAAAAGACAATAATTTGTACCAAGGATTTCAAAATTAGATACATGTTTTTACAAATACATTTCACTATTAATGTGTATCAAAGATTTCAAAATTAGAAATTTTGATATATATTTATTTTATTTGTATTTTATCTAGAGTTATTATTAATTTTATTTACTTAAGAGTAATGTTTTCTCTTTTTTTATTTGAATTTTTTTAATATTATATTTAACTATATAAATTTTGTTTTTTTTTAAATATTTTTTATTAATTACTATTTTTTTATAAACGAGGATTATCATTGAATAAATTACAAAGCGTGCTCTTGTTCGAATACATAAGACAACTTAAAGAAGCCATACAATTACAGTTGTAACTTGAAATATCTCTTATAATTCTCAATTTCTAAATTATCATTTTAATAGGCCATCATATTCGTTGTCTGGTTATTTGTAACTTTTTAAAGGAGAAGGAAAAGATGATTGACACGTTTTCTTTGGTTATACAATAAATTTACAATATTGGAAAGAGGCAAGGTTGAGACCAATCATCCTTATTTGTAACAACAAACAATTGGATTTGGAATAATGAGAAGATGGATTTTAGAACTGGAAACATTTGGATTCATAACAATTGAAAATAGTTACAGTAATAACTTAGGATTGCTTAAAATAACGCTAAATTTGTCCAAATTTGAAAAATAATCATTCGTGGCGCAAACCTATGTTTGCAAGCCCAAGTATGTTTAATTTGAAACCTTGGGTCTAATAACTTTGAAGTTCATTGTTAGAAGGCTTTCATTCTCTCAATCCTGTAATGAACTTCATTAATTTTGGTTCAAGTGAATCATTTGAACATCGTTAATCATATGTGGTTACTTTGAGCATTTGAAATGAATGATATACTTGACAAAAAAGATGATAATTTGTAACAAGGATTTTAAAATTAGATACATGTTTTTACAAATACATTTCACTAATAATGTGTATCAAAGATTTCAAATTTAGAAATTTTGATATATATTTATTTTATTTGTATTTTATCTAGAGTTATTATTAATTTTATTTACTTAAGAGTAATGTTTTCTCTTTTTTTATTTGAATTTTTTTAAATGTTATATTTAACTATATACATTTTGCTTTTTTTATATTTTTTTATTAATTACTATTTTTTTTATAAACAAAGATTATCATTGAATAAATTACAAAGCGTGCTCTTATACGAATACATAAGACAACTTAAAGAAGCCACACAATTATAGTTGTAACTTGAAATATCTCCTATAATTCTCAATTTTTAAATTATCATTTTAATAGTCCATAATGTTCGTTGTCTGGTTATGTGTCACTTTTGTGAAGGAGAAGGAAAAGATGATTGACACGTTTTCTTTGGTTGTACAATAAATTTACAATGTCAGAAAGAAGAAAGGTTGAGATCAATCATCATTCTTTGTAACAACAAAAAATTGAATTTGGAATAATGAGAAGATTGATTTTAGAACTGGAAAAAATTTGGATTTGGAACAATTTAAAATAGTTACAGTAACAACTTACGATTGCTTAAAAAAGCACTAAATTTGTCCGGATTTGAAAAATAATCATTTGTGGCCCAAATCAATGTTTGCAAAACCAAGTATGTTTAATTTGAAACCTTGGATCCAATAACTTTGAATTTCATTGTTAGATATCTTTGATTCTATCAAACCTCTAATGAACTTCATAAATTTTGGTCTAAGCGAATCATTTGAACATCGTTGATCATATGTAGTTTCTTTGAGCATTTGAAATGAATGATATACTTGACAAAAAAGATAATAATTTGTACCAAGCATTTCAAAATTAGATACATGTTTTTACAAATACATTTCACTAATAATGTGTATCAAAGATTTCAAAATTAGATATTTTGATATATATATATATATTTATTTTATTTGTATTTTATCTAGAGTTATTATTAATTTTATTTACTTAAGAGTAATGTTTTCTCTTTTTTTATTTGAATTTTTTTAAATATTATATTTAACTATATATAAATTTTGTTTTTTTTTAATATTTTTTAATGATTACTATTTTTTTTATAAACAAGGATTATCATTGAATAAAATACAAAGCGTACCCTTGTTCGAATACATAAGACAACTTAAAGAAGCTATACAATTATAGTTGTAACTTGAAATATCTCCTATAATTCTCAATTTCTAAATTATCATTTTAATTGGCCATCATATTCGTTGTCTGGTTATTTGTCACTTTTGTGAAGGAGAAGGAAAAGATGATTGACACGTTCTCTTTGGTTGTACAATAAATTTACAAGGTTGGAAAGAGGCAAGGTTGAGATCAATCATCCTTATTTGTAACAACAAACAATTGGATTTAGAATAGTTAGAAGATATATTTTAGAACTGGAAACATTTGGATTCGGAACAATTGAAAATAGTTATAGTAACAACTTACGAGTGCTTAAAATAGCGCTAAATTTGTCCCGATTTGAAGAAATAATCATTCGTGGCGCAAACCTATGTTTGCAAGCCCAAGTATGTTTAATTTGATACCTTGGATCCAATAACTTTGAAGTTCATTATTAGAAGGCTTTGATTCTATGAATTCTTTAATGAACTTCATGAATTTTGGTTCAAGTGAATCATTTGAACATCGTTGATCATATGTGGTTACTTTGGGCATCGGAAATGAATGATATACTTGACAAAAAAGACAATAATTTGTACCAAGGATTTCAAAATTCGATACATGTTTTTACAAATACATTTCACTAATAATGTGTATCAAAGATTTCAAAATTAGAAATTTTGATATATATTTATTTTATTTGTATTTTATCTAGAGTTATTATTAATTTTATTTACTTAAAAGTAATGTTTTCTCTTTTTTTTTATTTTAATTTTTTTAAATGATATATTTAACTATATAAATTTTTATATTTTTTTATATTTTTTATTAATTACTATTTTTTTATAAACAAGGATTATCATTGAATAAATTACAAAGCGTGCTCTTATTCGAATACATAAGACAACTTAAAGAAGCCACACAATTACAGTTGTAACTTGAAATATCTCCTATAATTCTCAATTTCTAAATAATCATTTTAATAGGCCATCATGTTCGTTGTCTGGTTATTTGACACTTTTATGAAGGAGAAGGAAAAGATAACTGACACGTTCTCTTTGGTTGTACAATAAATTTACAATGTTGGAAAGAGGCAAGGTTGAATTCATCATCCTTATTTGTAACAACAAAGAATTGGATTTGGAATAATGAGAAGATAGATTTTGGAACTGTAAACATTTGGATTTGGAACAATTGAAAATAGTTACATTAACAACTTACGATTGCTTAAAATAGCGCTAAATTTGTCCCGATTTGAAAAATAATCATTCGTGGCGCAAACCTATTTTTGCAAGCCCAAGTATGTTTAATTTGAAACCTTGGATACATTAACTTTGAAGTTTATTGTTAGAAGGATTTGATTCTATCAATCTTCTAATGAACTTCATGAATTTTGGTTCAAGTGAATCATTTGAACATCGTTGATCATATGTGGTTACTTTGAGCATCTAAAATGAATGATATACTTGACAAAAAAGAAAATAATCTGTACCAAGGATTTCAAAATTAGATACATGTTTTTACAAATACATTTCACTAATAATGTGTATTAAAGATTTCAAAATTAGAAATTTTGATATATATTTATTTTATTTGTATTTTATCTAGAGTTATTATTAATTTTATTTACTTAAGAGTAATGTTTTCTCTTTTTTTATTTGAATTTTTTTAATATTATATTTAACTATATAAATTTTGTTTTTTTTTTAAATATTTTTTATTAATTACTATTTTTTCATAAACGAGGATTATCATTGAATAAATTACAAAGCGTGCTCTTGTTCGAATACATAAGACAACTTAAAGAAGCCATACAATTACAGTTGTAACTTGAAATATCACTTATAATTCTCAATTTCTAAATTATCATTTTAATAGGCCATCATATTCGTTGTCTGGTTATTTGTAACTTTTTGAAGGAGAAGGAAAAGATGATTGACACGTTTTCTTTGGTTATACAATAAATTTACAATGTTGGAAAGAGGCAAGGTTGAGACCAATCATCCTTATTTGTAACAACAAACAATTGGATTTGGAATAATGAGAAGATGAATTTTAGAACTGGAAACATTTGGATTCATAACAATTGAAAATAGTTACAGTAATAACCTAGGATTGCTTAAAATAACGCTAAATTTGTCCAAATTTGAAAAATAATCATTCGTGGCGCAAACCTATGTTTGCAAGCCCAAGTATGTTTAATTTGAAACCTTGGGTCCAATAACTTTGAAGTTCATTGTTAGAAGGCTTTCATTCTCTCAATCCTATAATGAACTTCGTAAATTTTGGTTCAAGTGAATCATTTGAACATCGTTGATTATATGTGGTTACTTTGAGCATTTGAAATGAATGATATACTTGACAAAAAAGATGATAATTTGTAACAAGGATTTTAAAATTAGATACATGTTTTTACAAATACATTTCACTAATAATGTGTATCAAAGATTTCAAATTTAGAAATTTTGATATATATTTATTTTATTTGTCTTTTATATAGAGTTATTATTAATTTTATTTACTTAATAGTAATGTTTTCTCTTTTTTTATTTGAATTTTTTTAAAAATATTTTACTATATATATTTTGTTTTTTTTAAATATTTTTTATTAATTACTATTTTTTTTTTAATAAACAACGATTATCATTGAATAAATTCAAAAGCGTACTCTTGTTCGAATACATAAGACAACTTAAAGAAGCCATACAATTATAGTTGTAACTTGAAATATCTCCTATAATTCTCAATTTCTAAATTATCATTTTAATAGGCCATCATGTTCGTTGTCTGGTTATTTGTCACTTTTATGAAGGAGAAGGAAAAGATGATTGACACGTTTTCTTTGGTTGTACAATAAATTTACAATGTTGGAAAGAGGCAAGGTTGAGATTAATCATCCTTAATTGTAACAACAAACAATTGGATTTGGAATAATGAGAAGATGAATTTTAGAACTGGAAACATTTTGATTCGGAACAATTGAAAATACTTACAGTAACAACTTACGATTGCTTAAAATAACGTTAAATTTGTCCCAATTTGAAAAATAATCATTCATGGCGCAAACCTATGTTTGCAAGCCGAAATATGTTTAATTTGAAACCTTGGATCCAATAACTTTGAAGTTCATTGTTAGAAGGCTTTGATTCTCTCAATCCTCTAATGAACTTCATGAATTTTGGTTCAAGTGAATCATTTGAACATCGTTGATCATATGTGGCTACTTTGAGCATTTGAAATTAATGATATACTTGACAAAAAAGATGATAATTTGTAACAAGGATTTTAAAATTAGATGCATGTTTTTACAAATACATTTCACTAATGATGTGTATCAAAGATTTCAAATTTAGAAATTTTGATATATATTTATTTTATTTGTATTTTATCTAGAGTTATTATTAATTTTATTTACTTAATAGTAATGTTTTCTCTTTTTTTATTTGAATTTTTTAAAATATTATATTTAACTATATAAATTTTGTTTTTTTTTATATTTGTTATTAATTACTATTTTTTTTATAAACAAGGATTATCATTGAATAAATTACAAAGTGTACTATTGTTGGAATACATAAAACAACTTAATGCAGCCATATAATTACAGTTGTAACTTGAAATATCTCCTATAATTCTCAATTTCTAAATTATCATTTTAATAGGCCATCATGTTCGTTGTCTGGTTATTTATCACTTTTGTGAAGGAGAAGGAAAAGGTGATTGACACGTTCTCTTTGGTTGTACAATAAATTTACAATGTTGGAAAGTGGCAAGGTTGAGATTAATCATCCTTATTTGTAACAACAAACAATTGGATTTAGAATAATTAGAAGATTGATTTTATAACTCGAAACATTTGGATTCGGAACAATTGAAAATAGTTATAGTAACAACTTACGATTGCTTAAAATAACGCTAAATTTGTCCCGATTTAAAGAAATAATCATTCGTGGCGCAAACCTATGTTTGCAAGCCCAAGTATGTTTAATTTGAAACCTTGGATCCAATAACTTTGAAGTTCATTGTTAGAAGGCTTTGATTCTATCAATCCTGTAATGAACTTCATTAATTTTGGTTCAAGTGAATCATTTGAACATCGTTGATCATATGTGGTTACTTTGAGCATCGGAAATGAATGATATACCTAACAAAAAAGACAATAATTTGTACCAAGGATTTCAAAATTAGATACATGTTTTTACAAATAAATTTCACAAATAATGTGTATCAAAGATTTCAAAGTTAGAAATTTTGATATATATTTATTTTATTTGTATTTTATCTAGAGTTATTATTAATTTTATTTACTTAAGAGTAATGTTTTCTCTTTTTTTATTTGAATTTTTTTAAATGTTATATTTAACTATATACATTTTGTTTTTTTTATATTTTTTTATTAATTACTATTTTTTTTATAAACAAAGATTATCATTGAATAAATTACAAAGCGTGCTCTTATTCGAATACATAAGACAACTTAAAGAAGCCACACAATTATAGTTGTAACTTGAAATATCTCCTATAATTCTCAATTTCTAAATTATCATTTTAATAGTCCATAATGTTCGTTGTCTGGTTATGTGTCACTTTTGTGAAGGAGAAGGAAAAGATGATTGACACGTTTTCTTTGGTTGTACAATAAATTTACAATGTCAGAAAGAAGAAAGGTTGAGATCAATCATCATTCTTTGTAACAACAAAAAATTGAATTTGGAATAATGAGAAGATTGATATTAGAACTGGAAAATATTTGGATTTGGAACAATTTAAAATAGTTACAGTAACAACTTAAGATTGCTTAAAAAAGCGCTAAATTTGTCCGGATTTGAAAAATAATCATTTGTGGCCCAAATCAATGTTTGCAAAACCAAGTATGTTTAATTTGAAACCTTGGATCCAATAACTTTGAATTTCATTGTTAGATATCTTTGATTCTATCAAACCTCTAATGAACTTCATAAATTTTGGTCTAAGCGAATCATTTGAACATCGTTGATCATATGTAGTTTCTTTGAGCATTTGAAATGAATGATATACTTGACAAAAAAGATAATAATTTGTACCAAGCATTTCAAAATTAGATACATGTTTTTACAAATACATTTCACTAATAATGTGTATCAAAGATTTCAAAATTAGATATTTTGATATATATATATATATATATATATATTTATTTTATTTGTATTTTATCTAGAGTTATTATTAATTTTATTTACTTAAGAGTAATGTTTTCTCTTTTTTTATTTGAATTTTTTTAAATATTATATTTAACTATATATAAATTTTGTTTTTTTTTATATTTTTTATTGATTACTATTTTTTTTATAAACAAGGATTATCATTGAATAAAATACAAAGCGTACCCTTGTTCGAATACAAAAGACAACTTAAAGAAGCTATACAATTATAGTTGTAACTTGAAATATCTCCTATAATTCTCAATTTCTAAATTATCATTTTAATTGGCCATCATATTCGTTGTCTGGTTATTTGTCCCTTTTGTGAAGGAGAAGGAAAAGATGATTGACACGTTCTCTTTGGTTGTACAATAAATTTACAAGGTTGGAAAGAGGCAAGGTTGAGATCAATTATCCTTATTTGTAACAACAAACAATTGGATTTAGAATAGTTAGAAGATATATTTTAGAACTGGAAACATTTGGATTCGGAACAATTGAAAATAGTTATAGTAACAACTTACGATTGCTTAAAATAGCGCTAAATTTGTCCCGATTTGAAGAAATAATCATTCGTGGCGCAAACCTATGTTTGAAAGCCCAAGTATGTTTAATTTGATACCTTGGATCCAATAACTTTGAAGTTCATTATTAGAAGGCTTTGATTCTATGAATCCTCTAATGAACTTCATGAATTTTGGTTCAAGTGAATCATTTGAACATCGTTGATCATATGTGGTTACTTTGGGCATCGGAAATGAATGATAAACTTGACAAAAAAGACAATAATTTGTACCAAGGATTTCAAAATTCGATACATGTTTTTACAAATACATTTCACTAATAATGTGTATCAAAGATTTCAAAATTAGAAATTTTGATATATATTTATTTTATTTGTATTTTATCTAGAGTTATTATTAATTTTATTTACTTAAAAGTAATGTTTTCTCTTTTTTTTTTTATTTTAATTTTTTTAAATGATATATTTAACTATATAAATTTTTATATTTTTTTATATTTTTTATTAATTACTATTTTTTTATAAACAAGGATTATCATTGAATAAATTACAAAGCGTGCTCTTATTCGAATACATAAGACAACTTAAAGAAGCCACACAATTACAGTTGTAACTTGAAATATCTCCTATAATTCTCAATTTCTAAATAATCATTTTAATAGGCCATCATGTTCGTTGTCTGGTTATTTGACACTTTTATGAAGGAGAAGGAAAAGATAACTGACACGTTCTCTTTGGTTGTACAATAAATTTACAATGTTGGAAAGAGGCAAGGTTGAATTCATCATCCTTATTTGTAACAACAAAGAATTGGATTTGGAATAATGAGAAGATAGATTTTGGAACTGTAAACATTTGGATTTGGAACAATTGAAAATAGTTACATTAACAACTTACGATTGCTTAAAATAGCACTAAATTTGTCCCGATTTGAAAAATAATCATTCGTGGCGCAAACCTATGTTTGCAAGCCCAAGTATGTTTAATTTGAAACCTTGGATACATTAACTTTGAAGTTTATTGTTAGAAGGATTTGATTCTATCAATCTTCTAATGAACTTCATGAATTTTGGTTCAAGTGAATCATTTGAACATCGTTGATCATATGTGGTTACTTTGAGCATCTAAAATGAATGATATACTTGACAAAAAAGAAAATAATCTGTACCAAGGATTTCAAAATTAGATACATGTTTTTACAAATACATTTCACTAATAATGTGTATTAAAGATTTCAAAATTAGAAATTTTGATATATATTTATTTTATTTGTATTTTATCTAGAGTTATTATTAATTTTATTTACTTAAGAGTAATGTTTTCTCTTTTTTTATTTGAATTTTTTTAACATTATATTTAACTATATAAATTTTGTTTTTTTTTTAAAAATATTTTTTATTAATTACTATTTTTTTATAAACGAGGATTATCATTGAATAAATTACAAAGCGTGCTCTTGTTCGAATACATAAGACAACTTAAAGAAGCCATACAATTACAGTTGTAACTTGAAATATCTCTTATAATTCTCAATTTCTAAATTATCATTTTAATAGGCCATCATATTCGTTGTCTGGTTATTTGTAACTTTTTGAAGGAGAAGGAAAAGATGATTGACACGTTTTCTTTGGTTATACAATAAATTTACAATGTTGCAAAGAGGCAAGATTGAGACCAATCATCCTTATTTGTAACAACAAACAATTGGATTTGGAATAATGAGAAGATGAATTTTAGAACTGGAAACATTTGGATTCATAACAATTGAAAATAGTTACAGTAATAACTTAGGATTGCTTAAAATAACGCTAAATTTGTCCAAATTTGAAAAATAATCATTCGTGGCGCAAACCTATGTTTGCAAGCCCAACTATGTTTAATTTGAAACCTTGGGTCCAATAACTTTGAAGTTCATTGTTAGAAGGCTTTCATTCTCTCAATCCTATAATGAACTTCGTAAATTTTGGTTCAAGTGAATCATTTGAACATCGTTGATCATATGTGGTTACTTTGAGCATTTGAAATGAATGATATACTTGACAAAAAAGATGATAATTTGTAACAAGGTTTTAAAATTAGATACATGTTTTTACAAATACATTTCACTAATAATGTGTATCAAAGATTTCAAATTTAGAAATTTTGATATATATTTATTTTATTTGTCTTTTATATAGAGTTATTATTAATTTTATTTACTTAATAGTAATGTTTTCTCTTTTTTTATTTGAATTTTTTTAAAAATATTTTACTATATATATTTTGTTTTTTTTAAATATTTTTTATTAATTACTATATTTTTTTTAATAAACAAGGATTATCATTGAATAAATTCAAAAGCGTACTCTTGTTCGAATACATAAGACAACTTAAAGAAGCCATACAATTACAGTTGTAACTTGAAATATCTCCTATAATTCTCAATTTCTAAATTATCATTTTAATAGGCCATCATGTTCGTTGTCTGGTTATTTGTCACTTTTATGAAGGAGAAGGAAAAGATGATTGACACGTTTTCTTTGGTTGTACAATAAATTTACAATGTTGGAAAGAGGCAAGGTTGAGATTAATCATCCTTAATTGTAACAACGAACAATTGGATTTGGAATAATGAGAAGATGGATTTTAGAACTGGAAACATTTTGATTCGGAACAATTGAAAATACTTACAGTAACAACTTACGATTGCTTAAAATAACGTTAAATTTGTCCCAATTTGAAAAATAATCATTCATGGCGCAAACCTATGTTTGCAAGCCGAAATATGTTTAATTTGAAACCTTGGATCCAATAACTTTGAAGTTCATTGTTAGAAGGCTTTGATTCTCTCAATCCTCTAATGAACTTCATGAATTTTGGTTCAAGTGAATCATTTGAACATCGTTGATCATATGTGGCTACTTTGAGCATTTGAAATTAATGATATACTTGACAAAAAAGATGATAATTTGTAACAAGGATTTTAAAATTAGATGCGTGTTTTTACAAATACATTTCACTAATAATGTGTATCAAAGATTTCAAATTTAGAAATTTTGATATATATTTATTTTATTTGTATTTTATCTAGAGTTATTATTAATTTTATTTACTTAATAGTAATGTTTTCTCTTTTTTTATTTGAATTTTTTAAAATATTATATTTAACTATATAAATTTTGTTTTTTTTTTTATATTTGTTATTAATTACTATTTTTTTTATAAACAAGGATTATCATTGAATAAATTACAAAGTGTACTATTGTTCGAATACATAAGACAACTTAATGCAGCCATATAATTACAGTTGTAACTTGAAATATCTCCTATAATTCTCAATTTCTAAATTATCATTTTAATAGGCCATCATGTTCGTTGTCTGGTTATTTGTCACTTTTGTGAAGGAGAAGGAAAAGGTGATTGACACGTTCTTTTTGGTTGTACAATAAATTTACAATGTTGGAAAGTGGCAAGGTTGAGATTAATCATCCTTATTTGTAACAACAAACAATTGGATTTAGAATAATTAGAAGATTGATTTTATAACTCGAAACATTTGGATTCGGAACAATTGAAAATAATTATAGTAACAACTTACGATTGCTTAAAATAACGCTAAATTTGTCCCGATTTGAAGAAATAATCATTCGTGGCGCAAACCTATGTTTGCAAGCCCAAGTATGTTTAATTTGAAACCTTGGATCCAATAACTTTGAAGTTCATTGTTAGAAGGCTTTGATTCTATCAATCCTGTAATGAACTTCATTAATTTTGGTTCAAGTGAATCATTTGAACATCGTTGATCATATGTGGTTACTTTGAGCATCGGAAATGAATGATATACTTAACAAAAAAGACAATAATTTGTACCAAGGATTTCAAAATTAGATACATGTTTTTACAAATAAATTTCACAAATAATATGTATCAAAGATTTCAAAGTTAGAAATTTTGATATATATTTATTTTATTTGTATTTTATCTAGAGTTATTATTAATTTTATTTACTTAAGAGTAATGTTTTCTCTTTTTTTATTTGAATTTTTTTAAATGTTATATTTAACTATATACATTTTGTTTTTTTTTATATTTTTTTATTAATTACTATTTTTTTTATAAACAAAGATTATCATTGAATAAATTACAAAGCGTGCTCTTATTCGAATACATAAGACAACTTAAAGAAGCCACACAATTATAGTTGTAACTTGAAATATCTCCTATAATTCTCAATTTCTAAATTATCATTTTAATAGTCCATAATGTTCGTTGTCTGCTTATGTGTCACTTTTGTGAAGGAGAAGGAAAAGATGATTGACACGTTTTCTTTGGTTGTACAATAAATTTACAATGTCAGAAAGAAGAAAGGTTGAGATCAATCATCATTCTTTGTAACAACAAAAAATTGAATTTGGAATAATGAGAAGATTGATTTTAGAACTGGAAAAAATTTGGATTTGGAACAATTTAAAATAGTTACAGTAACAACTTACGATTGCTTAAAAAAGCGCTAAATTTGTCCGGATTTGAAAAATAATCATTTGTGGCCCAAATCAATGTTTGCAAAACCAAGTATGTTTAATTTGAAACCTTGGATCCAATAACTTTGAATTTCATTGTTAGATATCTTTGATTCTATCAAACCTCTAATGAACTTCATAAATTTTGGTCTAAGCGAATCATTTGAACATCATTGATCATATGTAGTTTCTTTGAGCATTTGAAATGAATGATATACTTGACAAAAAAGATAATAATTTGTACCAAGCATTTCAAAATTAGATACATGTTTTTACAAATACATTTCACTAATAATGTGTATCAAAGATTTCAAAATTAGATATTTTGATATATATATATTTATTTTATTTGTATTTTATCTAGAGTTATTATTAATTTTATTTACTTAAGAGTAATGTTTGCTCTTTTTTTATTTGAATTTTTTTAAATATTATATTTAACTATATATAAATTTTGTTTTTTTTAAATATTTTTTATTGATTACTATTTTTTTTATAAACAAGGATTATCATTGAATAAAATACAAAGCGTACCCTTGTTCGAATACATAAGACAACTTAAAGAAGCTATACAATTATAGTTGTAACTTGAAATATCTCCTATAATTCTCAATTTCTAAATTATCATTTTAATTGGCCATCATATTCGTTGTCTGGTTATTTGTCACTTTTGTGAAGGAGAAGGAAAAGATGATTGACACGTTCTCTTTGGTTGTACAATAAATTTACAAGGTTGGAAAGAGGCAAGGTTGAGATCAATCATCCTTATTTGTAACAACAAACAATTGGATTTAGAATAGTTAGAAGATATATTTTAGAACTGGAAACATTTGGATTCGGAACAATTGAAAATAGTTATAGTAACAACTTACGATTGCTTAAAATAGCGCTAAATTTGTCCTGATTTGAAGAAATAATCATTCGTTGCGCAAACCTATGTTTGAAAGCCCAAGTATGTTTAATTTGATACCTTGGATCCAATAACTTTGAAGTTCATTATTAGAAGGCTTTGATTCTATGAATCCTCTAATGAACTTCATGAATTTTGGTTTAAGTGAATCATTTGAACATCGTTGATCATATGTGGTTACTTTGGGCATCGGAAATGAATGATATACTTGACAAAAAAGACAATAATTTGTACCAAGGATTTCAAAATTCGATACATGTTTTTACAAATACATTTCACTAATAATGTGTATCAAAGATTTCAAAATTAGAAATTTTGATATATATTTATTTTATTTGTATTTTATCTAGAGTTATTATTAATTTTATTTACTTAAAAGTAATGTTTTCTCTTTTTTTTTTTATTTTAATTTATTTAAATGATATATTTAACTATATAAATTTTTATATTTTTTTATATTTTTTATTAATTACTATTTTTTTATAAACAAGGATTATCATTGAATAAATTACAAAGCGTGCTCTTATTCGAATACATAAGACAACTTAAAGAAGCCACACAATTACAGTTGTAACTTGAAATATCTCCTATAATTCTCAATTTCTAAATAATCATTTTAATAGGCCATCATGTTCGTTGTCTGGTTATTTGACACTTTTATGAAGGAGAAGGAAAAGATAACTGACACGTTCTCTTTGGTTGTACAATAAATTTACAATGTTGGAAAGAGGCAAGGTTGAATTCATCATCCTTATTTGTAACAACAAAGAATTGGATTTGGAATAATGAGAAGATAGATTTTGGAACTGTAAACATTTGGATTTGGAACAATTGAAAATAGTTACATTAACAACTTACGATTGCTTAAAATAGCGCTTAATTTGTCCCGATTTGAAAAATAATCATTCATGGCGCAAACCTATGTTTGCAAGCCCAAGTATGTTTAATTTGAAACCTTGGATACATTAACTTTGAAGTTTATTGTTAGAAGGATTTGATTCTATCAATCTTCTAATGAACTTCATGAATTTTGGTTCAAGTGAATCATTTGAACATCGTTGATCATATGTGGTTACTTTGAGCATCTAAAATGAATGATATACTTGACAAAAAAGAAAATAATCTGTACCAAGGATTTCAAAATTAGATACATGTTTTTACAAATACATTTCACTAATAATGTGTATTAAAGATTTCAAAATTAGAAATTTTGATTTATATTATTTTTATTTGTATTTTATCTAGAGTTATTATTAATTTTATTTACTTAAGAGTAATGTTTTCTCTTTTTTTATTTGAATTTTTTTAAATATTATATTTAACTATATAAATTTTGTTTTTTTTTTAATATTTTATATTAATTACTTTTTTTTTATAAACAAGGATTATCATTGAATAAATTTCAAAGTGTGCTCTTGTTCGAATACATAAGACAACTTAAAGAAGCCATACAATTACAGTTGTAACTTGAAATATCTCCTATAATTCTCAATTTCTAAATTATCATTTTAATAGGCCATCATATTTGTTGTCTGGTTATTTGTCACTTTTGTGAAGGAGAAGGAAAAGATGATTGACACGTTTTCTTTGGTTGTACAATAAATTTACATTGTTGGGAGGAGGCAAGGTTGAGATCAATCATCCTTATTTGTACAACAAACAATTGGATTTGGAATAATGAGAAGATGGATTTTAGAACTGGAAACATTTGGATTCAGAACAATTGAAAATAGTTACAGTAACAACTTACAATTGCGTAAAATAATGCTAAATTTGTCCAAATTTGAAAAATAATCATTCGTGGCGCAAACCTATGTTTGCAAGCCCAAGTATGTTTAATTTGAAACCTTGGATCCAATAACTTTGAAGTTCATTGTTAAAAAGCTTTGATTCTCTCAATCCTCTAATGAACTTCATGAATTTTGGTTCAAGTGAATCATTTGAACATCGTTAATCATATGTGGTTTCTTTGAGCATTTGAAATAAATGATATACTTGACAAAAAAGATGATAATTTGTAACAAGGATTTTAAAAATAGATACATATTTTTACAAATGAATTTCACTAATAATGTGTATCAAAGATTTCAAATTTAGAAATTTTGATATATATTTATTTTATTTGTCTTTTATCTAGAGTTATTATTAATTTTATTTACTTAATAGTAATGTTTTCTCTTTTTTTATTTGAATTTTTTTAAATATATTTTACTATATATATTTTGTTTTTTTAATATTTTTTATTAATTACTATTTTTTTTAATAAACAAGGATTATCGTTGAATAAATTACAAAGCGTACTCTTGTTCGAATACATAAGACAACTTAAAGAAGGCATACAATTACAGTTGTCATTAGAAATATCTCCTATAATTCTCAATTTATAAATTATCATTTTAATAGGCCATCATGTTCGTTGTCTGGTTATTTGTCACTTTTATGAAGGTGAAGGAAAATATGATTGACACGTTCTCTTTGGTTGTACAATAAATTTACAATGTTGGAAAGAGGCAAGGTTGAGATCAATCATCCATATTTGTAAAAACAAACAATTGGATTTATAATAATTAGAAGATTGATTTTATAACTCGAAACATTTAGATTCGGAACAATTGAAAATAGTTATAGTAACAACTTACGATTGCTTAAAATAGCGCTAAATTTGTCCCGATTTGAAGAAATAATCATTCGTGGCGCAAACCTATGTTTGCAAGCCCAAGTATGTTTAATTTGAAACCTTGGATCCAATAACTTTGAAGTTCATTGTTAGAAGGCTTTGATTCTATCAATCCTGTATTGAACTTCATGAATTTTGGTTCAAGTGAATCATTTGAACATCGTTGATCATATGTGGTTACTTTGAGCATCGGAAATGAATGATATGCTTGACAAAAAAGACAATAATTTGTACCAAGGATTTCAAAATTAGATACATGTTTTTACAAATACATTTCACTAATAATGTGTATCAAAGATTTCAAAATTAGAAATTTTGATATATATTTATTTTATTTGTATTTTATCTAGAGTTATTATTAATTTTATTTACTTAAGAGTAATGTTTTCTCTTTTTTTATTTGAATTTTTTTAAATGTTATATTTAACTATATAAATTTTTTTTTTTTTAATATTTTTTATTAATTACTATTTTATTTATAAAAAGGATTATCATTGAATAAATTACAAAGCGTGCTCTTATTCGAATACATAAGACAACTTAAAGAAGCTACACAATTACAGTTGTAACTCGAAATATCTCATATAATTCTCAATTTCTAAATTATCATTTTAATAGTGCATCATGTTCGTTATCTTGTTATTTGTCACTTTTGTGAAGGAGAAGGAAAAGATGATTGACACGTTTTCTTTGGTTGTACCATAAATTTACAACGTCGGAAAGAAGAAAGGTTGAGATCAATCATCATTCTTTGTAACAACAAAAAATTGAATTTGGAATAATGAGAAGAAGGATTTTAGAACTGGAAAAAATTTGGATTTGGAACAATTTAAAATAGTTACAGTAACAACTTACGATTGCTTAAAAAAGCGCTAAGTTTGTCCCGATTTAAAAAATAATCATTCGTGGCCCAAACCTATGTTTGCAAAACCAAGTATGTTTAATTTGAAACCGTGGATCCAATAACTTTGAATTTCATTGTTAGATGGCTTTGATTCTATCAAACCTCTAATGAACTTCATGAATTTTGGTCTAAGTGAATCATTTGAACATCGTTGATCATATGTGGTTTCTTTGAGCATTTGAAATGAATGATATACTTGACAAAAAAGATAATAATTTGTACCAAGGATTTCAAAATTAGATACATGTTTTTACAAATACATTTCACTGATAATGTATATCAAAGATTTCAAAATTAAATATTTTGATATATATTTATTTTATTTGTATTTTATCTAGAGTTATTATTAATTTTATTTACTTAAGAGTAATGTTTTCTCTTTTTTTATTTGAATTTTTTAAAATATTATATTAAACTATATATATATATATTTTGTTTTTTTTTAAATATTTTTTATTGGTTACAATTTTTTTTGTATAAACAAAGATTATCATTGAATAAAATACAAAGCGTACTCCTATTCGAATACATAAGACAACTTAAAGAAGCCATACAATTACAGTTGTAACTTGAAATATCTCCTATAATTCTCAATTTCTAAATTATCATTTTAAAAGGCCATCATGTTCGTTGTCTGGTTATTTGACACATTTATGAAGGAGAAGGAAAAGATAATTGACATGTTCTCTTTGGTTGTACAATAAATTTACAATGTTGGAAAGAGGAAAGGTTGAGATCAATCATCCTTATTGGTAACAACAAACAATTGGATTTGGAATAATGAGAAGATGGATTTTAGAACTGGAAACATTTGGATTCAGAACAATTGAAAATAGTTACATTAATAACTTAAGATTGCTTAAAATAGCGCTAAATTTGTCTCGATTTGAAAAAATAATCATTCGTGGTGCAAACCTATGTTTGCAAGCCCAAGTATGTTTAATTTGAAACCTTGGATCCATTAACTTTGAAGTTTATTGTTAGAAGGCTTTGATTCTATCAATCTTCTAATGAACTTCATGAATTTTGGTTCAAATGAATCATTTGAACATCGTTGATCATATGTGGTTACTTTGAGCATCTGAAATGAATGATATACTTGACGAAAAAGACAATAATCTGTACCAAGGATTTCAAAATTAGATACATGTTTTTACAAATACATTTCACTAATAATGTGTATTAAAGGTTTCAAAATTAGAAATTTTGATTTATATTTATTTTATTTGTACTTTATCTAGAGTTATTATTAATTTTATTTACTTAAGAGTAATGTTTTCTCTTTTTTTTTTTGAATTTTTTTAAATATTATATTTAACTATATAAATTTTGTTTTTTTTATATTTTTTATTAATTTCTTTTTTTTATAAACAGGGATTATTATTGAATTAATTACAAAGCGTGATCTTGTTCGAATACATAAGACAACTTAAAGTAGCCATACAATTACAGTTGTAACTTGAAATATCTCCTACAATTCTCAATTTCTAAATTATCATTTTAATAGGCCATTATATTCGTTGTCTGGTTATTTGTCACTTTTGTGAAGGAGAAGGAAAAGATGATTGACACGTTTTCTTTGGTTGTACAATAAATTTACAATGTTGGGAGGAGGCAAGGTTGAGATCAATCATCCTTATTTGTAAAAACAAACAATTGGATTTGGAATAATGAGAAGATGGATTTTAGAATTGGAAACATTTGGATTCAGAACAATTGAAAATAGTTACAGTAACAACTTACGATTGCTTAAAATAATGCTAAATTTGTCCAAATTTGAAAAATAATCATTCGTGGTGTAAACCTATGTTTGCAAGCCCAAGTATGTTTAATTTGAAACTTTGGATCCAATAACTTTGATGTTCATTGTTAGAAGGCTTTGATTCTCTCAATCCTCTAATGAACTTCATGAATTTTGGTTCAAGTGAATGATTTGAACATCGTTGATCATATGTGGTTACTTTTAGCATTTGAAATAAATGATATACTTGACAAAAAAGATGATAATTTGTAACAAGGATTTTAAAATTAGATACATGTTTTTACAAATACATTTCACTAATAATGTGCATCAAAGATTTCAAATTTAGAAATTTTGATATATATTTATTTTATTTGTCTTTTATCTAGAGTTATTATTAATTTTATTTACTTAATAATAATGTTTTCTCTTTTTTTATTTGAATTTTTTTAAATATATTTTACTATATATATTTTGTTTTTTTTAATATTTTTTATTAATTACTATTTTTTTTAATAAACAAGGATTATCATTGAATAAATTACAAAGCGTACTCTTGTTCGAATACATAAGACAACTTAAAGAAGGCATACAATTACAATTGTCATTAGAAATATCTCCTATAATTCTCAATTTATAAATTATCATTTTAATAGGCCATCATGTTCGTTGTCTGGTTATTTGTCACTTTTATGAAGGAGAAGGAAAATATGATTGACACGTTCTCTTTGGTTGTACAATAAATTTACAATGTTGGAAAGAGGCAAGGTTGAGATCAATCATCCTTATTTGTAACAACAAACAATTGGATTTAGAATAATTAGAAGATTGATTTTAGAACTCGAAACTTTTGGATTCGGAACAATTGAAAATATTTATAGTAACAACTTACGATTGCTTAAAATAGCGCTAAATTTGTACCGATTTGAAGAAATAATTATTCGTGGCGCAAACCTATGTTTGCAAGCCCAAGTATGTTTAATTTGAAACCTTGGATCCAATAACTTTGAAGTTCATTGTTAGAAGGCTTTGATTCTATCAATTCTAAATTGAACTTCATGAATTTTGGTTCAAGTGAATCATTTGAACATCGTTGATCATATGTGGTTACTTTGAGCATCGGAAATGAATGATATGCTTGACAAAAAAGACAATAATTTGTACCAAGGATTTCAAAATTAGATACATGTTTTTACAAATACATTTCACTAATAATGTGTATCAAAGATTTCAAAATTAGAAATTTTGATATATATTTATTTTATTTATATTTTATCTAGAGTTATTATTAATTTTATTTACTTAAGAGTAATGTTTTCTCTTTTTTTATTTGAATTTTTTTAAATGTTATATTTAACTATATAAATTTTGTTTTTTTTTAAAATTTTTTATTAATTACTATTTTATTTATAAAAAGGATTATCATTGAATAAATTACAAAGCGTGCTCTTATTCGAATACATAAGACAACTTAAAGAAGCTACACAATTACAGTTGTAACTCGAAATATCTCATATAATTCTCAATTTCTAAATTATCATTTTAATAGTCCATCATGTTCGTTATCTGGTTATTTGTCACTTTTGTGAAGGAGAAGGAAAAGATGATTGACACGTTTTCTTTGGTTGTACCATAATGTTACAACGTCGGAAAGAAGAAAGGTTGAGATCAATCATCATTCTTTGTAACAACAAAAAATTGAATTTGGAATAATGAGAAGAAGGATTTTAGAACTGGAAAAAATTTGGATTTGGAACAATTTAAAATAGTTACAGTAACAACTTACGATTGCTTAAAAAAGCGCTAAGTTTGTCCCGATTTAAAAAATAATCATTCGTGGCCCAAACCTATGTTTGCAAAACCAAGTATGTTTAATTTGAAACCGTAGATCCAATAACTTTGAATTTCATTGTTAGATGGCTTTGATTCTATCAAACCTCTAATGAACTTCATGAATTTTGGTCTAAGTGAATCATTTGAACATCGTTGATCATATGTGGTTTCTTTGAGCATTTGAAATGAATGATATACTTGACAAAAAAGATAATAATTTGTACCAAGGATTTCAAAATTAGATACATGTTTTTACAAATACATTTCACTGATAATGTATATCAAAGATTTCAAAATTAAATATTTTGATATATATTTATTTTATTTGTATTTTATCTAGAGTTATTATTAATTTTATTTACTTAAGAGTAATGTTTTCTCTTTTTTTATTTGAATTTTTTAAAATATTATATTAAACTATATATATATATATATTTTTTTTTAATATTTTTTATTGGTTACAATTTTTTTTGTATAAACAAAGATTATCATTGAATAAAATACAAAGCGTACTCCTATTCGAATACATAAGACAACTTAAAGAAGCCATACAATTACAGTTGTAACTTGAAATATCTCCTATAATTCTCAATTTCTAAATTATCATTTTAAAAGGCCATCATGTTCGTTGTCTGGTTATTTGACAAATTTATGAAGGAGAAGGAAAAGATAATTGACATGTTCTCTTTGGTTGTACAATAAATTTACAATGTTGGAAAGAGGAAAGGTTGAGATCAATCATCCTTATTTGTAACAACAAACAATTGGATTTGGAATATTGAGAAGATGGATTTTAGAACTGGAAACATTTGGATTCAGAACAATTGAAAATAGTTACATTAATAACTTACGATTGCTTAAAATAGCGCTAAATTTGTCTCGATTTGAAAAATAATCATTCGTGGTGCAAACCTATGTTTGCAAGCCCAAGTATGTTTAATTTGAAACCTTGGATCCATTAACTTTGAAGTTTATTGTTAGAAGGCTTTGATTCTATCAATCTTCTAATGAACTTCATGAATTTTGGTTCAAATGAATCATTTGAACATCGTTGATCATATGTGGTTACTTTGAGCATCTGAAATGAATGATATACTTGACGAAAAAGACAATAATCTGTACCAAGGATTTCAAAATTAGATACATGTTTTTACAAATACATTTCAGTAATAATGTGTATTAAAGGTTTCAAAATTAGAAATTTTGATTTATATTTATTTTATTTGTATTTTATCTAGAGTTATTATTAATTTTATTTACTTAAGAGTAATGTTTTCTCTTTTTTTTTTGAATTTTTTTAAATATTATATTTAACTATATAAATTTTGTTTTTTTTATATTTTTTATTAATTTCTTTTTTTTATAAACAGGGATTATTATTGAATTAATTACAAAGCGTGATCTTGTTCGAATACATAAGACAACTTAAAGTAGCCATACAATTACAGTTGTAACTTGAAATATCTCCTACAATTCTCAATTTCTAAATTATCATTTTAATAGGCCATCATATTCGTTGTCTGGTTATTTGTCACTTTTGTGAAGGAGAAGGAAAAGATGATTGACACGTTTTCTTTGGTTGTACAATAAATTTACAATGTTGGGAGGAGGCAAGGTTGAGATCAATCATCCTTATTTGTAAAAACAAACAATTAGATTTGGAATAATGAGAAGATGGATTTTAGAATTGGAAACATTTGGATTCAAAACAATTGAAAATAGTTACAGTAACAACTTACGATTGCTTAAAATAATGCTAAATTTGTCCAAATTTGAAAAATAATCATTCGTGGTGTAAACCTATGTTTGCAAGCCCAAGTATGTTTAATTTGAAACTTTGGATCCAATAACTTTGATGTTCATTGTTAGAAGGCTTTGATTCTCTCAATCCTCTAATGAACTTCATGAATTTTGGTTCAAGTGAATGATTTGAACATCGTTGATCATATGTGGTTACTTTTAGCATTTGAAATAAATGATATACTTGACAAAAAAGATGATAATTTGTAACAAGGATTTTAAAATTAGATACATGTTTTTACAAATACATTTCACTAATAATGTGCATCAAAGATTTCAAATTTAGAAATTTTGATATATATTTATTTTATTTGTCTTTTATCTAGAGTTATTATTAATTTTATTTACTTAATAATAATGTTTTCTCTTTTTTTATTTGAATTTTTTTAAATATATTTTACTATATATATTTTGTTTTTTTTAATATTTTTTATTAATTACTATTTTTTTTAATAAACAAGGATTATCATTGAATAAATTACAAAGCGTACTCTTGTTCGAATACATAAGACAACTTAAAGAAGGCATACAATTACAATTGTCATTAGAAATATCTCCTATAATTCTCAATTTATAAATTATCATTTTAATAGGCCATCATGTTCGTTGTCTGGTTATTTGTCACTTTTATGAAGGAGAAGGAAAATATGATTGACACGTTCTCTTTGGTTGTACAATAAATTTACAATGTTGGAAAGAGGCAAGGTTGAGATCAATCATCCTTATTTGTAACAACAAACAATTGGATTTAGAATAATTAGAAGATTGATTTTAGAACTCGAAACTTTTGGATTCGGAACAATTGAAAATATTTATAGTAACAACTTACGATTGCTTAAAATAGCGCTAAATTTGTCCCGATTTGAAGAAATAATTATTCGTGGCGCAAACCTATGTTTGCAAGCCCAAGTATGTTTAATTTGAAACCTTGGATCCAATAACTTTGAAGTTTATTATTAGAAGGCTTTGATTCTATCAATCCTCTAATGAACCTCATGGATTTTGGTTCAAGTGAATCATTTGAACATCGTTGATCATATGTGGTTATTTTGAGCATCGGAAATGAATGATATGCTTGACAAAAAAGACAATAGTTTGTACCAAGGATTTCAAAATTAGATACATGTTTTTACAAATACATTTCACTAATAATGTACATCAAAGATTTCAAAATTAGAAATTTTGATATATATTTATTTTATTTGTATTTTATCTAGAGTTATTATTAATTTTATTTACTTAAGAGTAATGTTTTCTCTTTTTTTATTTGAATTTTTTTAAATGTTATATTTAACTATATAAATTTTGTTTTTTTTATATTATTTATTAATTACTATTTTTTTTTATAAAAAGGATTCTCATTGAATAAATTACAAAGCATGCTCTTATTCGAATACATAAGACAACTTAAATAAGCTACACAATTATAGTTGTAACTCGAAATATCTCCTATAATTCTCAATTTCTAAATTATCATTTTAATAGTCCATCATGTTCGTTGTCTGGTTATTTGTCACTTTTGTGAAGGAGAAGGAAAAGATGATTGACACGTTTTCTTTGGTTGTACAATAAATTTACAACGTCGGAAAGAAGAAAGGTTGAGATCAATCATCATTCTTTGTAACAACAAAAAATTGAATTTGGAATAATGAGAAGATGGATTTTAGAACTGGAAAAAATTTGGATTTGGAACAATTTAAAATAGTTACAGTAACAACTTACGATTGCTTAAAAAAGCGCTAGGTTTGTCCCGATTTAAAAAATAATCATTCGTGGCCCAAACCTATGTTTGCAAAACCAAGTATGTTTAATTTGAAACCGTGGATCCAATAACTTTGAATTTCATTGTTAGATGGCTTTGATTCTATCAAACCTCTAATGAACTTCATGAATTTTGGTCTAAGTGAATCATTTGAACATCATTTATCATATGTGGTTTCTTTGAGCATTTGAAATGAATGATATACTTGACAAAAAAGATATTAATTTGTACCAAGGATTTCAAAATTAGATACATGTTTTTACAAATACATTTCACTAATAATGTATATCAAAGATTTCAAAATTAGAAATTTTGATATATATTTATTTTATTTCTATTTTATCTAGAGTTATTATTAATTTTATTTACTTAAGAGTAATGTTTTCTCTTTTTTTATTTGAATTTTTTTAAATATTATATTAAACTATATATATATTTTGTTTTTTTTAAAATATTTTTTATTGGTTACTATTTTTTTTTATAAACAAAGATTATCAGTGAATAAAATACAAAGCGTACTCCTATTCGAATACATAAGACAACTTAAAGAAGCCGTACAATTACAGTTGTAACTCGAAATATCTCCTATAATTCTCAATTTCTAAATTATCATTTTAAAAGGCCATCATGTTCGTTGTCTGGTTATTTGACACTTTTATGAAGGAGAAGGAAAAGATAATTGACACGTTCTCTTTGGTTGTACAATAAATTTACAATGTTGGAAAGAGGAAAGGTTGAGATCAATCATCCTTATTTGTAACAACAAACAATTGGATTTGGAATAATGAGAAGATGGATTTTAGAACTGGAAACATTTGGATTCAGAACAATTGAAAATAGTTACATTAATAACTTACGATTGCTTAAAATAGCGCTAAAATTGTCTCGATTTGAAAAATAATCATTCGTGGCGCAAACCTTTGTTTGCAAGCCCAAGTATGTTTAATTTGAAACCTTGGATCCATTAACTTTGAAGTTTATTGTTAGAAGGCTTTGATTCTATCAATCTTCTAATAAACTTCATGAATTTTGGTTCAAATGAATCATTTGAACATCGTTGATCATATGTGGTTACTTTGAGCATCTGAAATGAATGATATACTTGACAAAAAAGACAATAATATGTACCAAGGATTTCAAAATTAGATACATGTTTTTACAAATACATTTCACTAATAATGTGTATTAAAGGTTTCAAAATTAGAAATTTGATTTATATTTATTTTATTTGTATTTTATCTAGAGTTATTATTAATTTTATTTACTTAAGAGTGATGTTTTCTCTTTTTTTTTGAATTTTTTTAAATATTATATTTAACTATATAAATTTTGTTTTTTTTTAATGTTTTTTATTAATTACTTTTTTTTATAAACAGGGATTATCATTGAATTAATTATAAAGCGTGCTCTTGTTCGAATACATAAAACAACTTAAAGAAGCCATACAATTACAGTTGTAACTTGAAATATCTCCTATAATTCTCAATTTCTAAATTATCATTTTAATAGGCCATCATATTCATTGTCTGGTTATTTGTCACTTTTGTGAAGGAGAAGGAAAAGATGATTGACACGTTTTCTTTGGTTGTACAACAAATTAACAATGTTGGGAGGAGGTAAGGTTGAGATCAATCATCCTTATTTGTAAAAACAAACAATTGGATTTGGAATAATGAGAAGATGGATTTTAGAATTGGAAACATTTGGATTCAGAACAATTGAAAATAGTTACAGTAACAACTTACGATTATTTCAAATAACGCTAAATTTGTCCAAATTTGAAAATAATCATTCGTGGCGCAAACCTATGTTTGCAAGCCCAAGTATGTTTAATTTGAAACCTTGGATCCAATAACTTTGAAGTTCATTGTTAGAAGGCTTTGATTCTCTCAATCCTCTAATGAACTTCATGAATTTTGGTTCAAGTGAATGATTTGAACATCGTTGATCATATGTGGTTACTTTTAGCATTTGAAATAAATGATATACTTGACAAAAAAGAAGATAATTTGTAACAAGGATTTTAAAATTAGATACATGTTTTTACAAATACATTTCACTAATAATGTGCATCAAAGATTTCAAATTTAGAAATTTTGATATATATTTATTTTATTTGTATTTTATCTAGAGTTATTATTAATTTTATTTACTTAATAATAATGTTTTCTCTTTTTTTATTTGAATTTTTTTAAATATATTTTACTATATATATTTTGTTTTTTTTAATATTTTTTATTAATTACTATTTTTTTTAATAAACAAGGATTATCATTGAATAAATTACAAAGCGTACTCTTGTTCGAATACATAAGACAACTTAAAGAAGGCATACAATTACAATTGTCATTAGAAATATCTCCTATAATTCTCAATTTATAAATTATCATTTTAATAGGCCATCATGTTCGTTGTCTGGTTATTTGTCACTTTTATGAAGGAGAAGGAAAATATGATTGACACGTTCTCTTTGGTTGTACAATAAATTTACAATGTTGGAAAGAGGCAAGGTTGAGATCAATCATCCTTATTTGTAACAACAAACAATTGGATTAAGAATAATTAGAAGATTGATTTTAGAACTCGAAACTTTTGGATTCGGAACAATTGAAAATAGTTATAGTAACAACTAACGATTGCTTAAAATAGCGCTAAATTTGTCCCGATTTGAAGAAATAATTATTCGTGGCGCAAACCTATGTTTGCAAGCCCAAGTATGTTTAATTTGAAACCTTGGATCCAATAACTTTGAAGTTCATTATTAGAAGGCTTTGATTCTATCAATCCTCTAATGAACCTCATGAATTTTGGTTCAAGTGAATCATTTGAACATCGTTGATCATATGTGGTTATTTTGAGCATCGGAAATGAATGATATGCTTGACAAAAAAGACAATAATTTGTACCAAGGATTTCAAAATTAGATACATGTTTTTACAAATACATTTCACTAATAATGTACATCAAAGACTTCAAAATTAGAAATTTTGATATATATTTATTTTATTTGTATTTTATCTAGAGTTATTATTAATTTTATTTACTTAAGAGTAATGTTTTCTCTTTTTTTATTTGAATTTTTTAAATGTTATATTTAACTATATAAATTTTGTTTTTTTTATATTATTTATTAATTACTATTTTTTTTTATAAAAAGGATTATCATTGAATAAATTACAAAGCATGCTCTTATTCGAATACATAAGACAACTTAAAGAAGCTACACAATTATAGTTGTAACTCGAAATATCTCCTATAATTCTCAATTTCTAAATTATCATTTTAATAGTCCATCATGTTCGTTGTCTGGTTATTTGTCACTTTTGTGAAGGAGAAGGAAAAGATGATTGACACGTTTTCTTTGGTTGTACAATAAATTTACAACGTCGGAAAGAAGAAAGGTTGAGATCAATCATCATTCTTTGTAACAACAAAAAAATGAATTTAGAATAATGAGAAGATGGATTTTAGAACTGGAAAAAATTTGGATTTGGAACAATTTAAAATAGTTACAGTAACAACTTACGATTGCTTAAAAAAGCGCTAGGTTTGTCCCGATTTAAAAAATAATCATTCGTGGCCCAAACCTATGTTTGCAAAACCAAGTATGTTTAATTTGAAACCGTGGATCCAATAACTTTGAATTTCATTGTTAGATGGCTTTGATTCTATCAAACCTCTAATGAACTTCATGATTTTTGGTCTAAGTGAATCATTTGAACATCGTTGATCATATGTGGTTTCTTTGAGCATTTGAAATGAATGATATACTTGACAAAAAAGATAATAATTTGTACCAAGGATTTCAAAATTAGATACATGTTTTTACAAATACATTTCACTAATAATGTATATCAAAGATTTCAAAATTAGAAATTTTGATATATATTTATTTTATTTCTATTTTATCTAGAATTATTATTAATTTTATTTACTTAAGAGTAATGTTTTCTCTTTTTTTATTTGAATTTTTTTAAATATTATATTAAACTATATATATATTTTGTTTTTTTTAAAATATTTTTTATTGGTTACTATTTTTTTTTATAAACAAAGATTATCAGTGAATAAAATACAAATCGTACTCCTGTTCGAATACATAAGACAACTTAAAGAAGCCGTACAATTACAGTTGTAACTCGAAATATCTCCTATAATTCTCAATTTCTAAATTATCATTTTAAAAGGCCATCATGTTCGTTGTCTGGTTATTTGACACTTTTATGAAGGAGAAGGAAAAGATAATTGACACGTTCTCTTTGGTTGTACAATAAATTTACAATGTTGGAAAGAGGAAAGGTTGAGATCAATCATCCTTATTTGTAACAACAAACAATTGGATTTGGAATAATGAGAAGATGGATTTTAGAACTGGAAACATTTGGATTCAGAACAATTGAAAATAGTTACATTAATAACTTACGATTGCTTAAAATAGCGCTAAAATTGTCTCGATTTGAAAAATAATCATTCGTGGCGCAAACCTTTGTTTGCAAGCCCAAGTATGTTTAATTTGAAACCTTGGATCCATTAACTTTGAAGTTTATTGTTAGAAGGCTTTGATTCTATCAATCTTCTAATGAACTTCATGAATTTTGGTTCAAATGAATCATTTGAACATCGTTGATCATATGTGGTTACTTTGAGCATCTGAAATGAATGATATACTTGACAAAAAAGACAATAATATGTACCAAGGATTTCAAAATTAGATACATGTTTTTACAAATACATTTCACTAATAATGTGTATTAAAGGTTTCAAAATTAGAAATTTGATTTATATTTATTTTATTTGTATTTTATCTAGAGTTATTATTAATTTTATTTACTTAAGAGTAATGTTTTCTCTTTTTTTTTGAATTTTTTTAAATATTATATTTAACTATATAAATTTTGTTTTTTTTTAATATTTTTTATTAATTACTTTTTTTTATAAACAGGGATTATCATTGAATAAATTACAAAGCGTACTCTTGTTCGAATACATAAGACAACTTAATGAAGCCATAAAATTACAGTTGTAACTTGAAATATCTCCTATAATTCTCAATTTCGAAATTATCATTTTAATAGGCCATCATGTTCGTTGTCTGGTTATTTGTCAGTTTTGTGAAGGAGAAGTATAAGATGATTGACACGTTCTCTTTGGTTGTACAATAAATTTACAATGTTGGAAAGATGCAAGGTTGAGATCAATCATCCTTATTTGTAACAACAAACAATTTGATTTAGAATAATTAGAAGATTGATTTTAGAACTCGAAACATTTGGATTCAGAACAATTGAAAATAATTATAGTAACAACTTACGATTGCTTAAAATAGCGCTAAATTTGTCCCGATTTGAAGAAATAATCATTCGTGGCACAAACCTATGTTTGCAAACCCAAGTATGTTTAATTTTAAACCTTGGATCCAATAACTTTGAAGTTCATTGTTAGAAGGCTTTGATTCTATCAATCCTGTAATGAACTTCATGAATTTTGGTCTAAGTGAATCATTTGAACACCGTTGATCATATGTGGTTTCTTTGAGCATTTGAAATGAATGATATACTTGACAAAAAAGATAATAATTTGTACCAAGGATTTCAAAATTAGATACATGTTATTACAAATACATTTCACTAATAATGTGTATCAAAGATTTCAAAATTAGAAATTTTGATATATATTTATTTTATTTGTATTTTATCTAGAGTTATTATTAATTTTATTTACTTACGAGTAATGTTTTCTCTTTTTTTATTTTAATTTTTTTAAATATTATATTTAACTATATATATATTTTATTTTTATTTTTTTTATTGATTACTATTTTTTTTTATAAACAAAGATTATCATTGAATAAAATACAAAGCGTACTCTTGTTCGAATACATAAGACAACTTAAAGAAGCCATACAATTACAGTTGTAACTTGAAATATCTCCTATAATTCTCAATTTCGAATTCATCATTTTAATAGGCCATCATGTTCGTTGTCTGGTTATTTGTCACTTTTATGAAGGAGAAGGAAAATATGATTGACACGTTCTCTTTGGTTGTACAATAAATTTACAATGTTGGAAAGAGGCAAGGTTGAGATCAATCATCCTTATTTGTAACAACAAACAATTGGATTAAGAATAATTAGAAGATTGATTTTAGAACTCGAAACTTTTGGATTCGGAACAATTGAAAATAGTTATAGTAACAACTTACGATTGCTTAAAATAGCGCTAAATTTGTCCCGATTTGAAGAAATAATTATTCGTGGCGCAAACCTATGTTTGCAAGCCCAAGTATGTTTAATTTGAAACCTTGGATCCAATAACTTTGAAGTTCATTATTAGAAGGCTTTGATTCTATCAATCCTCTAATGAACCTCATGAATTTTGGTTCAAGTGAATCATTTGAACATCGTTGATCATATGTGGTTATTTTGAGCATCGGAAATGAATGATATGCTTGACAAAAAAGACAATAATTTGTACCAAGGATTTCAAAATTAGATACATGTTTTTACAAATACATTTCACTAATAATGTACATCAAAGATTTCAAAATTAGAAATTTTGATATATATTTATTTTATTTGTATTTTATCTAGAGTTATTATTAATTTTATTTACTTAAGAGTAATGTTTTCTCTTTTTTTATTTGAATTTTTTTAAATGTTATATTTAACTATATAAATTTTGTTTTTTTTATATTATTTATTAATTACTATTTTTTTTTATAAAAAGGATTATCATTGAATAAATTACAAAGCATGTTCTTATTCGAATACATAAGACAACTTAAAGAAGCTACACAATTATAGTTGTAACTCGAAATATCTCCTATAATTCTCAATTTCTAAATTATCATTTTAATAGTCCATCATGTTCGTTGTCTGGTTATTTGTCACTTTTGTGAAGGAGAAGGAAAAGATGATTGACACGTTTTCTTTGGTTGTACAATAAATTTACAACGTCGGAAAGAAGAAAGGTTGAGATCAATCATCATTCTTTGTAACAACAAAAAATTGAATTTAGAATAATGAGAAGATGGATTTTAGAACTGGAAAAAATTTGGATTTGGAACAATTTAAAATAGTTACAGTAACAACTTACTATTGCTTAAAAAAGCGCTAGGTTTGTCCCGATTTAAAAAATAATCATTCGTGGCCCAAACCTATGTTTTTAAAACCAAGTATGTTTAATTTGAAACCGTGGATCCAATAACTTTGAATTTCATTGTTAGATGGCTTTGATTCTTTCAAACCTCTAATGAACTTCATGAATTTTGGTCTAAGTGAATCATTTGAACATCGTTGATCATATGTGGTTTCTTTGAGCATTTGAAATGAATGATATACTTGACAAAAAAGATAATAATTTGTACCAAGGATTTCAAAATTAGATACATGTTTTTACAAATACATTTCACTAATAATGTGTATCAAAGATTTCAAAATTAGAAATTTTGATATATATTTATTTTATTTGTATTTTATCTAGAGTTATTATTAATTTTATTTACTTAAGAGTAATGTTTTCTCTTTTTTTATTTGATTTTTTTTTAAATATTATATATATTTTGTTTTTTTAAATATTTTTTATTGATTACTATTTTTTTTTTATAAACAAGGATTATCATTGAATAAAATAAAAAAGCGTACACTTGTTCGAATACATAAGACAACTTAAAGAAGCCATACAATTACAGTTGTAACTTGAAATATCTCCTATAATTCTCAATTTATAATTTATCATTTTAATAGGGAATCATGTTCGTTGTCTGGTTATTTGACACTTTTATGAAGGAGAAGGAAAAGATAATTGACACGTTCTCTTTGGTTGTACAATAAATTTACAATGTTGGAAAGAGGCAAGGTTTAGATCAACCAACCTTATTTGTAACAACAAACAATTGGATTTGGAATAATGAGAAGATGGATTTTAGAACTGGAAACATTTGGATTCAGAACAATTTAAAATAGTTACAGTAACAACTTACGATTGCTTAAAATAGTGCTAAATTTATCCCGATTTGAAAAATAATCATTCGTGGCGCAAACCTATGTTTGCAAGCCCAAGTATGTTTAATTTGAAACCTTGGATCCATAAACTTTGAAGTTTATTGTTAGAAGGCTTTAATTCTATCAATCTTCTAATGAACTTCATGAATTTTGGTTCAAGTGAATCATTTGAACATCGTTGATCATATGTGGTTACTTTGAGCATCTAAAATGAATGATATACTTCACAAAAAAGACAATAATCTGTACCAAGGATTTCAAAATTAGATACATGTTTTTACAAATACATTTCATTAATAATGTGTATCAAAGATTTCAAAATTAGAAATTTTGATATATATTTATTTTATTTGTATTTTATCTAGAGTTATTATTAATTTTATTTACTTAAGAGTAATGTTTTCGCTTTTTTGATTTGAATTTTTTTAAATGTTATATTTAACTATATAAATTTTGTTTTTTTATATTTTTTATTAATTACTATTTTTTTTATAAACAGAGATTATCATTAAATAAATTACAAAGCATGCTCTTATTCGAATACATAAGACAACTTAAAGAAGCCACACAATTACAGTTGTAACTTGAAATATCTCCTATAATTCTTAATTTCTAAATTATCATTTTAATAGTCCATAATGTTCATTGTCTGGTTAATTTTCACTTTTGTGAAGGAAAAGGAAAAGATGATTGACATGTATTCTTTGGTTGTACAATAAATTTACAATGTCGGAAAGAAGAAAGGTTGAGATCAATCATCATTCTTTGTAACAACAAAAAATTGAATTTGGAATAATGAGAAGATGGATTTTAGTACTGGAAAAAATTTGGATTTGGAACAATTTAAAATAGTTACAGTAACAACTTACGATTGCTTAAAAAAACGCTAAATTTGTCCCGATTTAAAAAATAATCATTCGTGGCCCAAACCTATGTTTGCAAAACCAAGTATGTTTAATTTGAAACCTTGGATCCAATAACTTTGAATTTCATTGTTAGATAGTTTTGATTCTATCAAACCTCTAATGAACTTCATGAATTTTGGTCTAAGTGAATCATTTGAACATCGTTGATCATATGTGGTTTCTTTGAGTATTTGAAATGAATGATATACTTGACAAAAAAGATAATAACTTGTACCAAGGATTTCAAAATTAGATACATGTTTTTACAAATAAATTTCACTAATAATGTGTATCAAAGATTTCAAGATTAGAAAATTTGATATATATTTATTTTATTTGTATTTTATCTAGAGTTATTATTTATTTTATTTACTTAAGAGTAATGTTTTCTCTTTTTTTATTTTAATTTTTTTAAATATTATATTTAACTATATAAATTTTGTTTTTTTTTAATATTTTTTATTAATTACTATTTTTTTTATAAACAAGGATTATCATTGAATAAATTACAAAGCGTACTCTTGTTCGAATACATAAGACAACTTAATGAAGCCATATAATTACAGTTGTAACTTGAAATATCTCCTATAATTCTCAATTTCGAAATTATCATTTTAATAGGTCATCGTGTTCGTTGTCTGGTTATTTGTCAGTTTTGTGAAGGAGAAGTAAAAGATGATTGACACGTTCTCTTTGGTTGTACAATAAATTTACAATGTTGGAAAGCGGCATCCTTATTTGTAACAACAAACAATTGGATTTAGAATAATTAGAAGATTGATTTTAGAACTCGAAACATTTGGATTCAGAACAATTGAAAATAGTTATAGTAACAACTTACGATTGCTTAAAATAGCGCTAAATTTGTCCCGATTTGAAGAAATAATCATTCGTGGTGCAAACCTATGTTTGCAAACCCAAGTATGTTTAATTTGAAACCTTGGATCCAATAAATTTGAAGTTCATTGTTAGAAGGCTTTGATTCTATCCATCCTGTAATGAACTTCATGAATTTTGGTTCAAGTGAATCATTTGAACATCGTTGATCATATGTGGTTACTTTGAGCATCGGAAATGAATGATATACTTGACAAAAAATACAATAATTTCTACCAAGGATTTCAAAATTAGATACATGTTTTTACAAATACATTTCACTAATAATGTGTATCAAAGATTTCATAATTAGAAATTTTGATATATATTTATTTTATTTGTATTTTATCTAGAGTTATTATTAATTTTATTTACTTAAGTGTAATGTTTTCGCTTTTTTGATTTGAATTTTTTTAAATGTTATATTTAACTATATAAATTTTGTTTTTTTATATTTTTTATTAATTACTATTTTTTTTCATAAACAAAGATTATCATTGAATAAATTACAAAGCATGCTCTTATTCGAATAAATAAGACAACTTAAAGAAGCCAAACAAATACAGTTGTAACTTGAAATATCTCCGATAATTCTCAATTTCTAAATTATCATTTTAATAGTCCATAATGTTCAATGTCTGGTTATTTTTCATTTTTGTGAAGGAGAAGGAAAAGATGATTGACATGTTTTCATTGGTTGTACAATAAATTTACAATGTCGGAAAGAAGAAAGGTTAAGATCAATCATCATTCTTTGTAACAACAAAAAATTGAATTTGGAATAATGAGAAGATGGATTTTAGTACTGAAAAAATTTGGATTTTGAACAATTTAAAATAGTTACAGTAACAACTTACGATTGCTTAAAAAAGCGCTAAATTTGTCCCGATTTAAAAAATAATCATTCGTGGCCCAAACCTTTGTTTGCAAAACCAAGTATCTTTAATTTGAAACCTTGGATCCAATAACTTTGAATTTCATTGTTAGATAGCTTTGATTCTATCAAACCTCTAATGAACTTCATGAATTTTGGTCTAAGTGAATCATTTGAACATCGTTGATCATATGTGGTTTCTTTGAGCATTTGAAATGAATGATATACTTGACAAAAAAGATAATAATTTGTACCAAGGATTTCAAAATTAGATACATGTTTTTACAAATACATTTCACTAATAATGTGTATCAAAGATTTCAAAATTATAAATTTTGATATATATTTATTTTATTTGTATTTTATTTAGAGTTATTATTAATTTTATTTACTTAAGAGTAATGTTTTCTCTTTTTTTATTTGAATTTTTTTAAATATTATATTTAACTATATATATATATATATATATATATATATTATTTTTATTATTTTTATTGATTACTATTTTTTTTATAAACAAGGATTATCATTGAATAAAATACAAAGCGTACTCTTGTTCGAATACATAAGACAACTTAAAGAAGCCTTACAATTACAGTTGTAACTTGAAATATCTCCTATAATTATCAATTTCGAATTTATCATTTTAATAGGCAATCATGTTCGTTCTCTGGTAATTTGACACTTTTATATAGGAGAAGGAAAAGATAATTGACACGTTCTCTTTGGTTGTACAATAAATTTACAATGTTGGAAAGACGCAAGATTGAGATCAACCATCCTTATTTGTAACAACAAACAATTAGATTTGGAATAATGAGAAGATGGATTTTAGAACTGGAAACATTTGGATTCAGAACAATTTAAAATAGTTACAGTAACAACTTATGATTGCTTAAAACAACGCTAAATGTGTTCCAATTTGAAAAATAATCACACGTGGCACAAACCCATGTTTGAAAGCCCAATTATGTTTAATTTGAAACCTTGGATCCAATAACTTTGAAGTTCATTGTTAGAAGGCTTTGAATCTATCAATCCTCTAATGATCTTCATGAATTTTGGTTCAAGTGAATCATTTGAACATCGTTGATCATATGTGGTTAATTTGAGCATTTGAAATGAATGATATACTTGACAAAAAGGCTAATAATTTATACCAAGGATTTCAAAATTAGATACATGTTTTTACAAATACATTTCACTAATAATGTGTATCAAAGATTTCAAAATTAGAAATTTTGATATATATTTATTTTATTTGTATTTTATCTAGAGTTATTATTAATTTTATTTACTTAAGAGTAATGTTTTCTCTTTTTTTATTTGAATTTTTTTAAATATTATATATATTTTGTTTTTTTTTATATTTTTTATTGATTACTATTTTTTTTTATAAAAAGGATTATCATTGAATAAAATACAAAGCGTACACTTGTTCGAATACATAAGACAACTTAAAGAAGCCACACAATTACAGTTGTAACTTGAAATATCTCCGATAATTCTCAATTTCTAAATTATCATTTTAATAGTCCATAATGTTCATTGTCTGGTTATTTTTCACTTTTGTGAAGGAGAAGGAAAAGATGATTGACATGTTTTCTTTGGTTGTACAATAAATTTACAATGTCGGAAAGAAGAAAGGTTAAGATCAATCATCATTCTTTGTAACAACGAAAAATTGAATTTGGAATAATGAGAAGATGGATTTTAGTACTGAAAAAAATTTGGATTTTGAACAATTTAAAATAGTTACAGTAACAACTTACGATTGCTTAAAAAAGCGCTAAATTTGTCCCGATTTAAAAAATAATCATTCGTGGCCCAAACCTTTGTTTGCAAAACCAAGTATCTTTAATTTGAAACCTTGGATCCAATAAATTTGAATTTCATTGTTAGATAGCTTTGATTCTATCAAACCTCTAATGAACTTCATGAATTTTGGTCTAAGTGAATCATTTGAACATCGTTGATCATATGTGGTTTCTTTGAGCATTTGAAATGAATGATATACTTGACAAAAAAGATAATAATTTGTACCAAGGATTTCAAAATTAGATACATGTTTTTACAAATACATTTCACTAATAATGTGTATCAAAGATTTCAAAATTAGAAATTTTGATATATATTTATTTTATTTGTATTTTATCTAGAGTTATTATTAATTTTATTTACTTAAGAGTAATGTTTTCTCTTTTTTTATTTGAATTTTTTTAAATATTATTTTTAACTATATATATATATATATTTTTTTTTTATTTTTTTTATTGATTGCTATTTTTTTTTATAAACAAGGATTATCATTGAATAAAATACAAAGCGTACTCTTGTTCGAATACATAAGACAACTTAAAGAAGCCATACAATTACAGTTGTAACTTGAAATATCTCCTATAATTCTCAATTTCGAATTTATCATTTTAATAGGCAATCATGTTCGTTCTCTGGTAATTTGACACTTTTATGAAGGAGAAGGAAAAGATAATTGACACGTTCTCTTTGGTTGTACAATTAATTTACAATGTTGGAAAGACGCAAGGTTGAGATCAACCATCCTTATTTGTAACAACAAACAATTGGATTTGGAATAATGAGAAGATGGATTTTAGAACTGGAAACATTTGGATTCAGAACAATTTAAAATAGTTACAGTAACAACTTATGATTGCTTAAAACAGCGCTAAATGTGTTCCAATTTGAAAAATAATCACACGTGGCACAAACCCATGTTTGAAAGCCCAATTATGTTTAATTTGAAATCTTGGATCCAATAACTTTGAAGTTCATTGTTAGAAGGCTTTGAATCTATCAATCCTCTAATGATCTTCATGAATTTTGGTTCAAGTGAATCATTTGAACATCGTTGATCATATGTGGTTAATTTGAGCATTTGAAATGAATGATATACTTGACAAAAAAGCTAATAATTTATACCAAGGATTTCAAAATTAGATACATGTTTTTACAAATACATTTCACTAATAATGTGTATCAAAGATTTCAAAATTAGAAAATTTGATATATATTTATTTTATTTGTATTTTATCTAGAGTTATTATTAATTTTATTTACTTAAGAGTAATGTTTTCTCTTTTTTTATTTGAATTTTTTTAAATATTATATATATTTTGTTTTTTTTTATATTTTTTATTGATTACTATTTTTTTTTATAAAAAGGATTATCATTGAATAAAATACAAAGCGTACACTTGTTCGAATACATAAGACAACTTAAAGAAGCCACACAATTACAGTTGTAACTTGAAATATCTCCGATAATTCTCAATTTCTAAATTATCATTTTAATAGTCCATAATGTTCATTGTCTGGTTATTTTTCACTTTTGTGAAGGAGAAGGAAAAGATGATTGACATGTTTTCTTTGGTTGTACAATAAATTTACAATGTCGGAAAGAAGAAAGGTTAAGATCAATCATCATTCTTTGTAACAACGAAAAATTGAATTTGGAATAATGAGAAGATGGATTTTAGTACTGAAAAAAATTTAGATTTTGAACAATTTAAAATAGTTACAGTAACAACTTACGATTGCTTAAAAAAGCGCTAAATTTGTCCCGATTTAAAAAATAATCATTCGTGGCCCAAACCTTTGTTTGCAAAACCAAGTATCTTTAATTTGAAACCTTGGATCCAATAAATTTGAATTTCATTGTTAGATAGCTTTGATTCTATCAAACCTCTAATGAACTTCATGAATTTTGGTCTAAGTGAATCATTTGAACATCGTTGATCATATGTGGTTTCTTTGAGCATTTGAAATGAATGATATACTTGACAAAAAAGATAATAATTTGTACCAAGGATTTCAAAATTAGATACATGTTTTTACAAATACATTTCACTAATAATGTGTATCAAAGATTTCAAAATTAGAAATTTTGATCTATATTTATTTTATTTGTATTTTATCTAGAGTTATTATTAATTTTATTTACTTAAGAGTAATGTTTTCTCTTTTTTTATTTGAATTTTTTTAAATATTATTTTTAACTATATATATATATATATATTTTATTTTTATTTTTTTTATTGATTGCTATTTTTTTTTATAAACAAGGATTATCATTGAATAAAATACAAAGCGTACTCTTGTTCGAATACATAAGACAACTTAAAGAAGCCATACAATTACAGTTGTAACTTGAAATATCTCCTATAATTCTCAATTTCGAATTTATCATTTTAATAGGCAATCATGTTCGTTCTCTGGTAATTTGACACTTTTATGAAGGAGAAGGAAAAGATAATTGACACGTTCTCTTTGGTTGTACAATTAATTTACAATGTTGGAAAGACGCAAGGTTGAGATCAACCATCCTTATTTGTAACAACAAACAATTGGATTTGGAATAATGAGAAGATGGATTTTAGAACTGGAAACATTTGGATTCAGAACAATTTAAAATAGTTACAGTAACAACTTATGATTGCTTAAAACAGCGCTAAATGTGTTCCAATTTGAAAAATAATCACACGTGGCACAAACCCATGTTTGAAAGCCCAATTATGTTTAATTTGAAATCTTGGATCCAATAACTTTGAAGTTCATTGTTAGAAGGCTTTGAATCTATCAATCCTCTAATGATCTTCATGAATTTTGGTTCAAGTGAATCATTTGAACATCGTTGATCATATGTGGTTAATTTGAGCATTTGAAATGAATGATATACTTGACAAAAAAGCTAATAATTTATACCAAGGATTTCAAAATTAGATACATGTTTTTACAAATACATTTCACTAATAATGTGTATCAAAGATTTCAAAATTAGAAATTTTGATATATAATTATTTTATTTGTATTTTATCTAGAGTTATTATTAATTTTATTTACTTAAGAGTAATGTTTTCTCTTTTTTTATTTGAATTTTTTTAAATATTATTTTTAACTATATATATATATATTTTATTTTTATTTTTTTTATTGATTGCTATTTTTTTTTATAAACAAGGATTATCATTGAATAAAATACAAAGCGTACTCTTGTTCGAATACATAAGACAACTTAAAGAAGCCATACAATTACAGTTGTAACTTGAAATATCTCCTATAATTCTCAATTTCGAATTTATCATTTTAATAGGCAATCATGTTCGTTCTCTGGTAATTTGACACTTTTATGAAGGAGAAGGAAAAGATAATTGACACGTTCTCTTTGGTTGTACAATTAATTTACAATGTTGGAAAGACGCAAGGTTGAGATCAACCATCCTTATTTGTAACAACAAACAATTGGATTTGGAATAATGAGAAGATTTTAGAACTGGAAACATTTGGATTCAGAACAATTTAAAATAGTTACAGTAACAACTTATGATTGCTTAAAACAGCGCTAAATGTGTTCCAATTTGAAAAATAATCACACGTGGCACAAACCCATGTTTGAAAGCCCAATTATGTTTAATTTGAAATCTTGGATCCAATAACTTTGAAGTTCATTGTTAGAAGGCTTTGAATCTATCAATCCTCTAATGATCTTCATGAATTTTGGTTCAAGTGAATCATTTGAACATCGTTGATCATATGTGGTTAATTTGAGCATTTGAAATGAATGATATACTTGACAAAAAAGCTAATAATTTATACCAAGGATTTCAAAATTAGATACATGTTTTTACAAATACATTTCACTAATAATGTGTATCAAAGATTTCAAAATTAGAAATTTTGATATATATTTATTTTATTTGTATTTTATCTAGAGTTATTATTAATTTTATTTACTTAAGAGTAATGTTTTCTCTTTTTTTATTTGAATTTTTTTAAATATTATATATATTTTGTTTTTTTTTATATTTTTTATTGATTAATATTTTTTTTTATAAAAAGGATTATCATTGAATAAAATACAAAGCGTACACTTGTTCGAATACATAAGACAACTTAAAGAAGCCACACAATTACAGTTGTAACTTGAAATATCTCCGACAATTCTCAATTTCTAAATTATCATTTTAATAGTCCATAATGTTCATTGTCTGGTTATTTTTCACTTTTGTGAAGGAGAAGGAAAAGATGATTGACATGTTTTCTTTGGTTGTACAATAAATTTACAATGTCGGAAAGAAGAAAGGTTAAGATCAATCATCATTCTTTGTAACAACGAAAAATTGAATTTGGAATAATGAGAAGATGGATTTTAGTACTGAAAAAAATTTGGATTTTGAACAATTTAAAATAGTTACAGTAACAACTTACGATTGCTTAAAAAAGTGCTAAATTTGTCCCGATTTAAAAAATAATCATTCGTGGCCCAAACCTTTGTTTGCAAAACCAAGTATCTTTAATTTGAAACCTTGGATCCAATAAATTTGAATTTCATTGTTAGATAGCTTTGATTCTATCAAACCTCTAATGAACTTCATGAATTTTGGTCTAAGTGAATCATTTGAACATCGTTGATCATATGTGGTTTCTTTGAGCATTTGAAATGAATGATATACTTGACAAAAAAGATAATAATTTGTACCAAGGATTTCAAAATTAGATACATGTTTTTACAAATACATTTCACTAATAATGTGTATCAAAGATTTCAAAATTAGAAATTTTGATATATATTTATTTTATTTGTATTTTATCTAGAGTTATTATTAATTTTATTTACTTAAGAGTAATGTTTTCTCTTTTTTTATTTGAATTTTTTTAAATATTATATTTAACTATATATATATATATTTTATTTTTATTTTTTTTATTGATTGCTATTTTTTTTTATAAACAAGGATTATCATTGAATAAAATACAAAGCGTACTCTTGTTCGAATACATAAGACAACTTAAAGAAGCCATACAATTACAGTTGTAACTTGAAATATCTCCTATAATTCTCAATTTCGAATTTATCATTTTAATAGGCAATCATGTTCGTTCTCTGGTATTTTGATACTTTTATGAAGGAGAAGGAAAAGATAATTGACACGTTCTCTTTGGTTGTACAATAAATTTACAATGTTGGAAAGACGCAGGGTTGAGATCAACCATCCTTATTTGTAACAACAAACAATTGGATTTGGAATAATGAGAAGATGGATTTTAGAACTGGAAACATTTGGATTCGGAACAATTTAAAATAGTTACAGTAACAACTTATGATTGCTTAAAACAGCGCTAAATGTGTTCCAATTTGAAAAATAATCATACGTGGCACAAACCCATGTTTGAAAGCCCAATTATGTTTAATTTGAAACCTTGGATCCAATAACTTTGAAGTTCATTGTTAGAAGGCTTTGAATCTATCAATCCTCTAATGATCTTCATGAATTTTGGTTCAAGTGAATCATTTGAACATCGTTGATCGTATGTGGTTAATTTGAGCATTTGAAATGAATGATATACTTGACAAAAAAGCTAATAATTTATACCAAGGATTTCAAAATTAGATACATGTTTTTACAAATACATTTCACTAATAATGTGTATCAAAGATTCAAAATTAGAAATTTTGATATATATTTATTTTATTTGTATTTTATCTAGAGTTATTATAAATTTTATTTACTTAAGAGTATTGTTTTCTCTTTTTTTATTTGAATTTTTTTAAATATTGTATATATTTTGTTTTTTTTTAATATTTTTTATTGATTACTATTTTTTTTTTATAAACAAGGATTATCATTGAATAAAATACAAAGCGTACACTTGTTCGAATACATAAGACAACTTAAAGAAGCCATACAATTACAGTTGTAACTTGAAATATATCTTATAATTCTCAATTTCTAATTTATCATTTTAATAGGCAATCATGTTCATTGTCTGGTTATTTGACACTTTTATGAAGGAGAAGGAAAAGAAAATTGACACGTTCTCTTTGGTTGTACAATAAATTTACAATGTTGGAAAGAGGAAAGGTTTAGATCAACCATCCTTATTTGTAACAACAAACAATTGGATTTGGAATAATGAGAAGATGGATTTTAGAACTGGAAACATTTGGATTCGGAACAATTTAAAATAGTTACGGTAACAACTTACGATTGCTTAAAACAACGCTAAATGTGTTCCGATTTGAAAAATAATCTTCGTGGCACAATCCCATGTTTGCAAGCCCAATTATGTTTAATTTGAAACCTTGGATCCAATAACTTTGAAGTTCATTGTTAGAAGGATTTGATTCTATCAATCCTCTAATGATCTTAATGAATTTTGGTTCAAGTGAATCATTTGAACATCGTTGATCATATGTGGTTAATTTGAGCATTTGAAATGAATGATATACTTGAACAAAAGGACAATAATTTGTACCAAGGATTTCAAAATTAGATACATGTTTTTACAAATACATTTCACTAATAATGTGTATCAAAGATTTCAAAATTAGAAATTTTGATATATATTTATTTTATTTGTATTTTGTCTAGAGTTATTATTAATTTTATTTACTTAAGAGTAATGTTTTCTCTTTTTCTTTTAATTTTTTTAAATATTATATTTAACTATATAAGTTTTGTTTTTTTTAAATATTTTTTATTAATTACAATTTTTTTTATAAACAAGGATTATCATTGAATAAATTACAAAGTGTGCTCTTGCTCGAATACATAAGACAACTTAAAGAAACCATACAATTACAGTTGTAACTTGAAATATCTCCTATAATTCTCAATTTCTAAATTATCATTTTAATAGTCTATCATGTTCGTTGTCTGGTTATTTGTCATTTTTGTGAAGGAGAAGGAAAATAAGATTGACATGTTTTCTTTGGTTGTACAATAAATTTACAATGTTGGAAAGAAGCAAGGTTGAGATCAATCATCCTTATTTGTAACAACAAACAATTGGATTTGGAATAATGAGAAGATAAATTTCAGAACTGGAAACATTCGGATTCGGAACAATTGAAAATAGTGACAGTAACAACTTACGATTGCTTAAAATAACGCTAAATTTGTCCAATTTGAAAAATAATCATTTGTGGCGCATACCCATGTTTGAAAGCCCAAATATGTTTAATTTGAAACCTTGGACCCAATACCTTTGAAGTTCGTTGTTAGAAGATTTTGATTCTATCAATCCTCTAATAAACTTCATGAATTTTGGTTCAAGTGAATCATATGAACATCGTTGATCATATATGGTTACTTTGAGCATTTGAAATGAATGATATACTTGACAAAAAGACAATAATTTATACCAAGGATTTCAAAATTAGATACATGTTTTTACAAATACATTTCACTAAAAATGTGTATCAAAGATTTCAAAATTTGAAATTTTGATATATATTTATTTTATTTGTATTTTATCTAGAGTTATTATTAATTTTATTTACTTAAGAGTAATGTTTTCTCTTTTTTTATTTGAATTTTTTTAAATATTATATTTAACTATATAAATTTTGTTTTTTTAATATTTTTTATTAATTACTATTTTTTTTATAAACAAGGATTATCATTGAATAAATTACAAAGCGTACTCTTGTTCGAATACGTAAGACAACTTAATGAAGCCATATAATTACAGTTGTAACTTGATATATCTCCTATAATTCTCAATTTCTAAATTATCATTTTAATTGGCCATCATGTTCGTTGTCTGGTTATTTGTCACTTTTGTGAAGGAGAAGGAAAATATGATTGATACGTTCTCTTTGGTTGTACAATAAATTTACAATGTTGGAAATAGGCAAGGTTGAGATCAGTCATCCTTATTTGTAACAACAAACAATTGGATTTATAATAATTAGAAGATTGATTTTAGAACAGGAAACATTTGGATTCGGAACAATTGAAAATAGTTATAGTAACAACTTACGATTGCTTAAAATAGCGCTAAATTTGTCTCGATTTGAAGAAATAATCATTCGTGGCGCAAACCTATGTTTGCAAGCCCAAGTATGTTTAATTTGATACCTTGGATCCAATAACTTTGAAGTTCATTATTAGAAGGATTTGATTTTATCAATCCTCTAATGAACTTCATGAATTTTGGTTCAAGTGAATCATTTGAACATCGTTGATCATATGTGATTACTTTGGGCATCGAAAATGAATGATATACTTGACAAAAAAGACAATATTTGTACCAAGGATTTCAAAATTAGATACATGTTTTTACAAATACATTTCACTAATAATGTGTATCAATGATTTCAAAATTAGAAATTTTGATATATATTTATTTTATTTGTATTTTATCTAGAGTTATTATTAATTTTATTTAGTTAAGAGTAATGTTTTCTCTTTCTTTTTTTTTGAATTTTTTTAAATGTTATATTTAACTATATAAATTTTGTTTTTTTTAAATATTTTTTATTAATTACTATTTTTTTATAAACAAGGATTATCATTGAATAAATTACAAAGCGTGCTCTTATTCGAATACATAAGACAACTTAAAGAAGCCACACAATTACAGTTGTAACATGAAATATCTCCTATAATTCTCAATTTCTAAATTATCATTTTAATAGGCCATCATGTTCGTTGTCTTATTATTTAACACTTTTATGAAGGAGAAGGAAAAGATAATTGACACGTTCTCTTTGGTTGTACAATAAATTTACAATGTTGGAAAGAGGGAAGGTTGAGATCAATCATCCTTATTTGTAACAACAAACAATTGGATTTGGAATAATGAGAAGATGGATTATTAGAAATGGAAACATTTGGATTCAGAACAATTGAAAATAGTTACACTAACAACTTACGATTGCTTAAAATAGAGCTAAATTTGTACCGATTTGAAGAAATAATCATTCGTGGCCCAAACCTATGTTTGCAAGCCCAAGTATGTTTAATTTGAAACCTTGGATACATAAACTTTGAAGTTTATTGTTAGAAGGCTTTGATTCTATCAATCTTCTAATGAACTTCATGAATTTTGGTTCAAGTGAATCATTTGAACATCGTTGATCATATGTGGTTACTTTGAGCATCTAAAATGAATGATATACTTGACAAAAAAGACAATAATCTGTACCAAGGATTTCAAAATTAGATACATGTTTTTACAAATACATTACACTAATAATGTGTATTTAAGATTTCAAAATTAGAAATTTTGATTTATATTTATTTTATTTGTATTTTATCTAGAGTTATTATTAATTTTATTTACTTAAGAGTAATGTTTTCTTTTTTTTTTTATTTGAATTTTTTTAAATATTATATTTAACTATATATATTTTGATTTTTTAATATTTTTTATTAATTACTTTTTTTTATAAACAAGGATTATCATTGAATAAATTACAAAGCATGCTCTTGTTCGAATACATAAGACAACTTAAAGAAGCCATACAATTACAGTTGTAACTTGGAATATCTCCTATAATTCTCAATTTCTAAATTATCATTTTAATAGGCCATCATATTCGTTGTTTGGTTATTTGTCACTTTTGTGAAGGAGAAGGAAAAGATGATTGGCACTTTTTCTTTGGTTATACAATAAATTTACAATGTTGGGAGGAGGCAAGGTTGGGATCAATCATCCTTATTTTTAACAACAAACAATTGGATTTGGAATAATGAGAAGATGGATTTTAGAACTGGAAACATTTGGATTCAGAACAATTGAAAATAGTTACAGTAACAACTTACGATTGCTTAAAATAACGCTAAATTTGTCCAAATTTGATTCTCTCAATCCTCTAATGAACTTCATGAATTTTGGTTCAAGTGAATCATTTGAACATCGTTGATCATATGTGGTTACTTTCAGCATTTGAAATAAATGATATACTTGACAAAAAAGATGATAATTTGTAACAAGGATTTTAAAAATAGATACATATTTTTACAAATACATTTCACTAATAATGTGTATCAAAGATTTCAAATTTAGAAAATTTTGATATATATTTATTTTATTTGTGTTTTATCTAGAGTTATTATTAATTTTATTTACTTAATAGTAATGTTTTCTCTTTTTTTATTTGAATTTTTTTAAATATATTTTACTATATATATTTTGTTTTTTTTTAAATATTTTTTATTAATTACAATTTTTTTTAATAAACAAAGATTATCATTGAATAAATTACAAAGCGTACTCATGTTCGAATACATAAGACAACTCAAAGAAGCCACACAATTAAAGTTGTAACTTGAAATGTCTCATATAATTCTTAACTTCTAAATTATCATTTTAATAGGCCATCATGTTCGTTGTCTGGTTATTTGTCACTTTTGTGAAGGAGAACGAAAATATGATAGACACGTTCTCTTAGGTTGTACGATAAATTTACAATGTTGGAAAGAGGCAAGGTTGAGAGTAATCACCCTTAATTGTAACAACAAACAATTGGATTTGGGATAATGAGAAGATTTATTTTAGAACTGGAAACATTTGGATTCAGAACAATTGAAAATAGTTACAGTAACAACTTACGATTGCTAAATATAGCGCTAAATTTGTACCGATTTAAAGAAATAATACTTCGTGGTCCAAACCTATGTTTGCAAGCCCAAGTATGTTTAATTTTAAACCATGGATCCAATAACTTTGAAGTTCATTGCTAGAAGGCTTTGATTCTATCAATCCTCTAATGAACTTCATGAATTTTGGTTCAAGTGAATCATTTGAACATCGTTGATCCTATGTGGTTAATTTGAGCATTTGAAATGAATGATATACTAGACAAAAAGGACAATAATTTGTACCAAGGATTTCAAAATTAGATACAAGTTTTTACAAATACATTTCACTAATAATGTGTATCAAAGATTTCAAAATTAGAAATTTTGATATATATTTATTTTATTTGTATTTTATCTAGAGTTATTATTAATTTTATTTACTTAAGAGTAATGTTTTCTCTTTTTTTATTTGAATTTTTTTAAATGTTATATTTAACTATATAAATTTTGTTTTTTTTTTTAATTTTTTATTAATTACTATTTTTTTATAAACAATGATTATCATTGAATAAATTACAAAGCATGCTCTTGTTCGAATACATAAGACAACTTAAAGAAGCCATACAATTACAGTTGTAACTTGGAATATCTCCTATAATTCTCAATTTCTAAATTATCATTTTAATAGGCCATCATATTCGTTGTTTGGTTATTTGTCACTTTTGTGAAGGAGAAGGAAAAGATGATTGGCACTTTTTCTTTGGTTATACAATAAATTTACAATATTGGGAGGAGGCAAGGTTGAGATCAATCATCCTTATTTGTAACAACAAACAATTGGATTTGGAATAATGAGAAGATGGATTTTAGAACTGGAAACATTTGGATTCAGAACAATTGAAAATAGTTACAGTAACAACTTACGATTGCTTAAAATAACGCTAAATTTGTCCAAATTTGATTCTCTCAATCCTGTAATGAACTTCATGAATTTTGGTTGAAGTGAATCATTTGAACATCGTTGATCATATGTGGTTACTTTGAGCATTTGAAATAAATGATATACTTGAAAAAAAAGATGATAATTTGTAACAAGGATTTTAAAAATAGATACATATTTTTACAAATACATTTCACTAATAATGTGTATCAAAGATTTCAAATTTAGAAAATTTTGATATATATTTATTTTATTTGTCTTTTATCTAGAGTTATTATTAATTTTATTTACTTAATAGTAATGTTTTCTCTTTTTTTATTTGAATTTTTTTAAATATATTTTACTATATATATTTTATTTTTTTTTAAATATTTTTTATTAATTACAATTTTTTTTAATAAACAAAGATTATCATTGAATAAATTACAAAGCGTACTCATGTTCGAATACATAAGACAACTCAAAGAAGCCACACAATTAAAGTTGTAACTTGAAATGTCTCATATAATTCTTAACTTCTAAATTATCATTTTAATAGGCCATCATGTTCGTTGTCTGGTTATTTGTCACTTTTGTGAAGGAGAACGAAAATATGATAGACACGTTCTCTTAGGTTGTACGATAAATTTACAATGTTGGAAAGAGGCAAGGTTGAGAGTAATCACCCTTAATTGTAACAACAAACAATTGGATTTGGGATAATGAGAAGATTTATTTTAGAACTGGAAACATTTGGATTCAGAACAATTGAAAATAGTTACAGTAACAACTTACGATTGCTAAAAATAGCGCTAAATTTGTACCGATTTAAAGAAATAATACTTCGTGGTCCAAACCTATGTTTGCAAGCCCAAGTATGTTTAATTTTAAACCATGGATCCAATAACTTTGAAGTTCATTGCTAGAAGGCTTTGATTCTATCAATCCTCTAATGAACTTCATGAATTTTGGTTCAAGTGAATCATTTGAACATCGTTGATCATATGTGGTTAATTTGAGCATTTGAAATGAATGATATACTAGACAAAAAGGACAATAATTTGTACCAAGGATTTCAAAATTAGATACAAGTTTTTACAAATACATTTCACTAATAATGTGTATCAAAGATTTCAAAATTAGAAATTTTGATATATATTTATTTTATTTGTATTTTATCTAGAGTTATTATTAATTTTATTTACTTAAGAGTAATGTTTTCTCTTTTTTTATTTGAATTTTTTTAAATGTTATATTTAACTATATAAATTTTGTTTTTTTTTTTAATTTTTTATTAATTACTATTTTTTTATAAACAAGGATTATCATTGAATAAATTACAAAGCGTGCTCTTATTCGAATACATAAGACAACTTAAAGAAGCCACACAATTACAGTTGTAACTTGAAATATCTCCTATAATTCTCAATTTCTAAATTATCATTTTAATAGGCCATCAAGTTCGTTGTCTGGTTATTTGACACTTTTATAAAGGAGAAGGAAAAGATAATTGACACGTTCTCTTTGGTTGTACAATAAATTTACAATGTTGAGAAGAGGTAAGGTTGAGATCAATCATCCTTATTTGTAACAACAAACAATTGGATTTGGAATAATGAGAAGATGGATTTTAGAACTGGAAACATTTGGATTCAGAACAACTGAAAATAGTTATAGTAACAACTTACGATTGCTTAAAATAGAGCTAAATTTGTACCGATTTGAAGAAATAATCATTCGTGTCCCAAACCTATGTTTGCAAGCCCAAGTATGTTTAATTTTAAACCATGGATCCAATAACTCTGAAGTTCATTGTTAGAAGGCTTTGATTCTATCAATCCTCTAATGAACTTCATGAATTTTGGTTCAAGTGAATCATTTGAACATCGTTGATCATATGTGTTTAATTTGAGCATTTGAAATGAATGATATACTTGACAAAAAGGACAATAATTTGTACCAAGTATTTCAAAAGTAGATACATGTTTTTACAAATACATTTCACTAATAATGTGTATCAAAGTTTCAAAATTAGAAATTTTTATATATATTTATTTTATTTGTATTTTATCTAGAGTTATTATTAATTTTATTTACTTAAGAGTAATGTTTTCTCTTTTTTTTTATTTGAATTTTTTTAAATATTATATTTAACTATATAAATTTTGTTTTTTTTATTTAATATTTTTTATTAATTACTATTTTTTATAAACAATTATTATCATTGAAAAAATTACAAAGCGTACTCTTGTTCGAATACATAAGACAACTTAAAGAAGCCATACAATTACAGTTGTAACTTAAAATATCTCATATAATTCTCAATTTCTAAATTATCATTTTAATAGGCCATCATGTTCGTTGTCTGGTTATTTGTCACTTTTATGAAGGAGAAGGAAAAGATGATTGACACGTTTTCTTTGGTTTTACAAAAAATTTACATTGTTGGAAAGAGGCAAGGTTGAGATTAATCATCCTTAATTGTAACAACAAACAATTGGATTTGGAATAATGAGAAGATAGATTTTAGAACTGGAAACATTTGGATTCAGAACAATTGAAAATACTTACAGTAACAACTTACGATTGCTTAAAATAACGTTAAATTTGGCCCAATTTAAAAAATAATAATTCGTGGCGCAAACCTATGTTTGCAAGCCAAAGTATGTTTAATTTGAAACCTTGGATCCAATCACTTTGAGGTTAATTGTTAGAAGGCTTTGATTCTCTCAATCCTCTAATGGACTTCATGAATTTTGGTTCAAGTGAATCATTTGAAAATCGTTGATCATATGTGGTTACTTTGAGCATTTGAAATGAATGATATACTTGACAAAAAAGATAATAATTTGTACCAAGGATTTCAAAATTAGATACATGTTTTTACAAATACATTTCACTAATAATGTGTATCAATAATTTCAAAATTAGAAATTATGATATATATTTATTTTATTTGTCTTTTATCTAGAGTTATTATTAATTTTATTTACTTAATAGTAATTTTTTCTATTTTTTTATTTGAATTTTTTTAAATAAATTTGACTATATATATTTTGTTTTTTTATATTTTTTATTAATTACTATTTTTTTTTATAAACAAGGATTATCATTGAATAAATTACAAAGCGAACTCTTGTTCGAATACATAAGAAAACTTAAAGAAACCATACAATTACAGTTGTAACTTGAAATGTCTCATATAATTCTTAACTTCTAAATTATCATTTTAATAGGCCATCATGTTCGTTGTCTGGTTATTTGTCACTTTTATGAAGGAGAAGGAAAAGATGATTGACACGTTTTCTTTGGTTTTACAAAAAATTTACATTGTTGGAAAGAGGCAAGGTTGAGAGTAATCACCCTTAATTGTAACAACAAACAATTGGATTTGGGATAATGAGAAGATTTATTTTAGAACTGGAAACATTTGGATTCAGAACAATTGAAAATAGTTACAGTAACAACTTACGATTGCTAAAAATAGCGCTAAATTTGTACCGATTTAAAGAAATAATACTTCGTGGTCCAAACCTATGTTTGCAAGCCCAAGTATGTTTAATTTTAAACCATGGATCCAATAACTTTGAAGTTCATTGCTAGAAGGCTTTGATTCTATCAATCCTCTAATGAACTTCATGAATTTTGGTTCAAGTGAATCATTTGAACATCGTTGATCATATGTGGTTAATTTGAGCATTTGAAATGAATGATATACTAGACAAAAAGGACAATAATTTGTACCAAGGATTTCAAAATTAGATACAAGTTTTTACAAATACATTTCACTAATAATGTGTATCAAAGATTTCAAAATTAGAAATTTTGATATATATTTATTTTATTTGTATTTTATCTAGAGTTAATATTAATTTTATTTACTTAAGAGTAATGTTTTCTCTTTTTTTATTTGAATTTTTTTAAATGTTATATTTAACTATATAAATTTTGTTTTTTTTTTTAATTTTTTATTAATTACTATTTTTTTATAAACAAGGATTATCATTGAATAAATTACAAAGCGTGCTCTTATTCGAATACATAAGACAACTTAAAGAAGCCACACAATTACAGTTGTAACTTGAAATATCTCCTATAATTCTCAATTTCTAAATTATCATTTTAATAGGCCATCAAGTTCGTTGTCTGGTTATTTGACACTTTTATAAAGGAGAAGGAAAAGATAATTGACACGTTCTCTTTGGTTGTACAATAAATTTACAATGTTGAGAAGAGGTAAGGTTGAGATCAATCATCCTTATTTGTAACAACAAACAATTGGATTTGGAATAATGAGAAGATGGATTTTAGAACTGGAAACATTTGGATTCAGAACAACTGAAAATAGTTATAGTAACAACTTACGATTGCTTAAAATAGAGCTAAATTTGTACCGATTTGAAGAAATAATCATTCGTGTCCCAAACCTATGTTTGCAAGCCCAAGTATGTTTAATTTTAAACCATGGATCCAATAACTCTGAAGTTCATTGTTAGAAGGCTTTGATTCTATCAATCCTCTAATGAACTTCATGAATTTTGGTTCAAGTGAATCATTTGAACATCGTTGATCATATGTGTTTAATTTGAGCATTTGAAATGAATGATATACTTGACAAAAAGGACAATAATTTGTACCAAGTATTTCAAAAGTAGATACATGTTTTTACAAATACATTTCACTAATAATGTGTATCAAAGTTTCAAAATTAGAAATTTTTATATATATTTATTTTATTTGTATTTTATCTAGAGTTATTATTAATTTTATTTACTTAAGAGTAATGTTTTCTCTTTTTTTTTATTTGAATTTTTTTAAATATTATATTTAACTATATAAATTTTGTTTTTTTTTTTTAATATTTTTTATTAATTACTATTTTTTATAAACAATTATTATCATTGAAAAAATTACAAAGCGTACTCTTGTTCGAATACATAAGACAACTTAAAGAAGCCATACAATTACAGTTGTAACTTAAAATATCTCATATAATTCTCAATTTCTAAATTATCATTTTAATAGGCCATCATGTTCGTTGTCTGGTTATTTGTCACTTTTATGAAGGAGAAGGAAAAGATGATTGACACGTTTTCTTTGGTTTTACAAAAAATTTACATTGTTGGAAAGAGGCAAGGTTGAGATTAATCATCCTTAATTGTAACAACAAACAATTGGATTTGGAATAATGAGAAGATAGATTTTAGAACTGGAAACATTTGGATTCAGAACAATTGAAAATACTTACAGTAACAACTTACGATTGCTTAAAATAACGTTAAATTTGGCCCAATTTAAAAAATAATAATTCGTGGCGCAAACCTATGTTTGCAAGCCAAAGTATGTTTAATTTGAAACCTTGGATCCAATCACTTTGAGGTTCATTGTTAGAAGGCTTTGATTCTCTCAATCCTCTAATGGACTTCATGAATTTTGGTTCAAGTGAATCATTTGAAAATCGTTGATCATATGTGGTTACTTTGAGCATTTGAAATGAATGATATACTTGACAAAAAAGATAATAATTTGTACCAAGGATTTCAAAATTAGATACATGTTTTTACAAATACATTTCACTAATAATGTGTATCAATAATTTCAAAATTAGAAATTATGATATATATTTATTTTATTTGTCTTTTATCTAGAGTTATTATTAATTTTATTTACTTAATAATAATTTTTTCTATTTTTTTATTTGAATTTTTTTAAATAAATTTGACTATATATATTTTGTTTTTTTATATTTTTTATTAATTACTATTTTTTTTTATAAACAAGGATTATCATTGAATAAATTACAAAGCGAACTCTTGTTCGAATACATAAGAAAACTTAAAGAAACCATACAATTACAGTTGTAACTTGAAATATCTCCTATAATTCTCAATTTCTAAATTATCATTTTAAAGGCCATCATGTTCGTTCTCTAGTTATTTTTCAGTTTTGTGAAATAGAAGGAAAAGATGATTCACACGTTCTCTATGGTTGTACAATAAATGTACAATGTTGGAAAGAGGCAAGGTTGAGATCAATCATCCTTATTTGTAACAACAAACAATTAGATTTGAAATAATGAGAAGATGAGTTTTAGAACTGGAAACATTTGGATTCAGAACAATTGAAAATAGTTACAATAACAACTTATGATTGCTTAAAATAACGCTAATTTTGTCCCAATTTGAAAAATAATCATTCGTGGCACAAACCTTTGTTTGCAAGCCCAAATATGTTTAATATGAAACCTTGGATCCAATAACTTTGAATTTCATTGTTAGAAGGCTTTGATTCTATCAATCCTCTAACGAACTTCATGAATTTTGGTTCCAGTGAATCATTTGAACGTCGTTGATCATATGTGGTTACTTTGAGCATTTGAAATAAATGATATACTTGACAAAATGATAATAATTTGTATCAAAGGATTTCAAAATTAGATACATGTTTTTACAAATACATTTCACTAATAATGTGTATCAAAGATTTCAAAATTAGAAATTTTGATATATATTTATTTTATTTGTATTTTATCTAGAGTTATTATTAATTTTATTTACTTAAGAGTAATGTTTTCTCTTTTTTTATTTGAATTTTTGTAAATATTATATTTAACTATATAAATTTTGATTTTTCTAAATATTTTTTATTAATTACTATTTTTTTTATAAACAAGGATTATCATTGAGTAAATTACAAAGTGTACTCTTGTTCGAATACATAAGACAACTTAAAGAAGCCATACAATTACAGTTGTAACTTGAAATAACTCCTATTATTCTCATTTTCAAAATTATCATTTTAATAAGCCATCATGTTCGTTGTCTGGTTATTTGTCACGTTTGTGAAGGACAAGTAAAAGATGATTGACACGTTTTTTTTTGGTTGTACAATAAATTTACAATGGTGAAAAGAGGCAAGGTTGAGATTAATCATCCTTAATTGTAAAAACAAACAATGGGATTTGGAATAATGAGAAGATGGATTTTAGAACTCGAAACATTTGGATTCGGAACATTTGAAAATAGTTACAGTAATAACTTACGATTGCTTAAAATAAAACTAAGTTTGTCCCAATTTGAAAAATAAGCATTCGTGACGCAAACCTATGTTTGCAAGCCCAAGTATGTTTAATTTGAAACCTTGGATCCAATAACTTTGAAGTTCATTGTAAGAAGGCTTTGATTCTCTCAATCCTCTAATGAACATTATGAATTTTGGTTCAAGTGAATCATTTGAACATCGTTGATCATATGTGGTTACTTTGAGAATTTGAAATGAATGATATACTTGACAAAAAAGATGATAATTTGTAACAAGGATTTTAAAATTAGATTCATGTTTTTACAAATACATTTCACTAATAATGTGTATCAAAGATTTCAAATTTAGAAATTTTGATATATATTTATTTTATTTGTCTTTTATCTAGAGTTATTATTAATTTGATTTACTTAATAGTAATTTTTTCTATTTTTTTATTTGAATTTTTTTAAATTAATTTAACTATATATATTTTGTTTTTTTATATTTTTTATTAATTACTCTTTTTTTTATAAACAAGGATTATCATTGAATAAATTACAAAGCGTACTCTTGTTCGAATACATAAGAAAACTTAAAGAAACCATACAATTACAGTTGTAACTTGAAATATCTCCTATAATTCTCAATTTCTAAATTATCAATTTAAAGGCCATCATGTTCGTTGTCTGGTTATTTGTCACTTTTGTGAAGGAGAAGAAAAAGATGATTGACACGTTCTCTTTGGTTGTACAATAAATTTACAAAGTTGGAAAGAGGCAAGGTTGAGATCAATCATCCTTATTTGTAACAACAAACAATTAGATTTGAAATAATGAGAAGATGGGTTTTAGAACTGGAAACATTTGGATTCAGAACAATTGAAAATAGTTACAATAACAACTTAAGATTGCTTAAAATAACGTTAAATTTGTCCCAATTTGAAAAATAATCATTCGTGGCGCAAACCTATGTTTGCAAGCCAAAGTATGTTTAATTTGAAACCTTGGATCCAATAACTTTGAGGTTCATTGTTAGAAGGCTTTGATTCTCTCAATCCTCTAATGAACTTCATGAATTTTGGTTCAAGTGAATCATTTGAAAATCGTTGATCATATGTGGTTACTTTGAGCATTTGAAATGAATGATATACTTGACAAAAAAGATAATAATTTTTACCAAGGATTTCAAAATTAGATACAAGTTTTTACAAATACATTTCACTAATAATGTGTATCAATAATTTCAAAATTAGAAATTATGATATATATTTATTTTATTTGTCTTTTATCTAGAGTTATTATTAATTTTATTTACTTAATAGTAATTTTTTCTATTTTTTTATTTGAATTTTTTTAAATAAATTTGACTATATATATTTTGTTTTTTTATATTTTTTATTAATTACTATTTTTTTTTATAAACAAGGATTATCATTGAATAAATTACAAAGCGAACTCTTGTTCGAATACATAAGAAAACTTAAAGAAACCATACAATTACAGTTGTAACTTGAAATATCTCCTATAATTCTCAATTTCTAAATTATCATTTTAAAGGCCATCATGTTCGTTCTCTAGTTATTTTTCAGTTTTGTGAAATAGAAGGAAAAGATGATTCACACGTTCTCTTTGGTTGTACAATAAATGTACAATGTTGGAAAGAGGCAAGGTTGAGATCAATCATCCTTATTTGTAACAACAAACAATTAGATTTGAAATAATGAGAAGATGAGTTTTAGAACTGGAAACATTTGGATTCAGAACAATTGAAAATAGTTACAATAACAACTTATGATTGCTTAAAATAACGCTAATTTTGTCCCAATTTGAAAAATAATCATTCGTGGCACAAACCTTTGTTTGCAAGCCCAAATATGTTTAATATGAAACCTTGGATCCAATAACTTTGAATTTCATTGTTAGAAGGCTTTGATTCTATCAATCCTCTAACGAACTTCATGAATTTTGGTTCCAGTGAATCATTTAAACATCGTTGATCATATGTGGTTACTTTGAGCATTTGAAATAAATGATATACTTGACAAAATGATAATAATTTGTATCAAAGGATTTCAAAATTAGATACATGTTTTTACAAATACATTTCACTAATAATGTGTATCAAAGATTTCAAAATTAGAAATTTTGATATATATTTATTTTATTTGTATTTTATCTAGAGTTATTATTAATTTTATTTACTTAAGAGTAATGTTTTCTCTTTTTTTATTTGAATTTTTGTAAATATTATATTTAACTATATAAATTTTGATTTTTCTAAATATTTTTTATTAATTACTATTTTTTTTATAAACAAGGATTATCATTGAGTAAATTACAAAGTGTACTCTTGTTCGAATACATAAGACAACTTAAAGAAGCCATACAATTAAAGTTGTAACTTGAAATAACTCCTATTATTCTCATTTTCAAAATTATCATTTTAATAAGCCATCATGTTCGTTGTCTGGTTATTTGTCACTTTTGTGAAGGACAAGTAAAAGATGATTGACACGTTTTTTTTGGTTGTACAATAAATTTACAATGGTGAAAAGAGGCAAGGTTGAGATTAATCATCCTTAATTGTAAAAACAAACAATGGGATTTGGAATAATGAGAAGATGGATTTTAGAACTCGAAACATTTGGATTCGGAACATTTGAAAATAGTTACAGTAATAACTTACGATTGCTTAAAATAAAACTAAGTTTGTCCCAATTTGAAAAATAAGCATTCGTGACGCAAACCTATGTTTGCAAGCCCAAGTATGTTTAATTTGAAACCTTGGATCCAATAACTTTGAAGTTCATTGTAAGAAGGCTTTGATTCTCTCAATCCTCTAATGAACATTATGAATTTTGGTTCAAGTGAATCATTTGAACATCGTTGATCATATGTGGTTACTTTGAGAATTTGAAATGAATGATATACTTGACAAAAAAGATGATAATTTGTAACAAGGATTTTAAAATTAGATTCATGTTTTTACAAATACATTTCACTAATAATGTGTATCAAAGATTTCAAATTTAGAAATTTTGATATATATTTATTTTATTTGTCTTTTATCTAGAGTTATTATTAATTTTATTTACTTAATAGTAATTTTTTCTATTTTTTTATTTGAATTTTTTTAAATTAATTTAACTATATATATTTTGTTTTTTTATATTTTTTATTAATTACTCTTTTTTTTATAAACAAGGATTATCATTGAATAAATTACAAAGCGTACTCTTGTTCGAATACATAAGAAAACTTAAAGAAACCATACAATTACAGTTGTAACTTGAAATATCTCCTATAATTCTCAATTTCTAAATTATCAATTTAAAGGCCATCATGTTCGTTGTCTGGTTATTTGTCACTTTTGTGAAGGAGAAGAAAAAGATGATTGACACGTTCTCTTTGGTTGTACAATAAATTTACAAAGTTGGAAAGAGGCAAGGTTGAGATCAATCATCCTTATTTGTAACAACAAACAATTAGATTTGAAATAATGAGAAGATGGGTTTTAGAACTGGAAACATTTGGATTCAGAACAATTGAAAATAGTTACAATAACAACTTAAGATTGCTTAAAATAACGTTAAATTTGTCCCAATTTGAAAAATAATCATTCGTGGCGCAAACCTATGTTTGCAAGCCAAAGTATGTTTAATTTGAAACCTTGGATCCAATAACTTTGAGGTTCATTGTTAGAAGGCTTTGATTCTCTCAATCCTCTAATGAACTTCATGAATTTTGGTTCAAGTGAATCATTTGAAAATCGTTGATCATATGTGGTTACTTTGAGCATTTGAAATGAATGATATACTTGACAAAAAAGATAATAATTTGTACCAAGGATTTCAAAATTAGATACAAGTTTTTACAAATACATTTCACTAATAATGTGTATCAATAATTTCAAAATTAGAAATTATGATATATATTTATTTTATTTGTGTTTTATCTAGAGTTATTATTAATTTTATTTACTTAATAGTAATTTTTTCTATTTTTTTATTTGAATTTTTTAAAATAAATTTAACTATATATATTTTGTTTTTTTATATTTTTTATTAATTATTTTTTTTTTTATAAACAAGGATTATCATTGAATAAATTACAAAGCGAACTCTTGTTCGAATACATAAGAAAACTTAAAGAAACCATACAATTACAGTTGTAACTTGAATTATCTCCTATAATTCTCAATTTCTAAATTACCATTTTAAAGGCCATCATGTTCGTTCTCTAGTTATTTTTCAGTTTTGTGAAATAGAAGGAAAAGATGATTGACACGTTCTCTTTGGTTGTACAATAAATTTACAATGTTGGAAAGAGGCAAGGTTGAGATCAATCATCCTTATTTGTAACAACAAACAATTAGATTTGAAATAATGAGAAGATGAGTTTTAGAACTGGAAACATTTGGATTCAGAACAATTGAAAATAGTTACAATAACAACTTATGATTGCTTAAAATAACGCTAATTTTGTCCCAATTTGAAAAATAATCATTCGTGGCACAAACCTTTCTTTGCAAGCCCAAATATGTTTAATATGAAACCTTGGATCCAATAACTTTGAATTTCATTGTTAGAAGGCTTTGATTCTATCAATCCTCTAACGAACTTCATGAATTTTGGTTCCAGTGAATCATTTGAACATCGTTGATCATATGTGGTTACTTTGAGCATTTGAAACAAATGATATACTTGACAAAATGATAATAATTTGTATCAAAGGATTTCAAAATTAGATACATGTTTTTACAAATACATTTCACTAATAATGTGTATCAAAGATTTCAAAATTAGAAATTTTGATATATATTTATTTTATTTGTATTTTATCTAGAGTTATTATTAATTTTATTTACTTAAGAGTAATGTTTTCTCTTTTTTTATTTGAATTTTTTTAAATATTATATTTAACTATATAAATTTTGATTTTTCTAAATATTTTTGATTAATTACTATTTTTTTTTATAAACAAGGATTATCATTGAGTAAATTACAAAGTGTACTCTTGTTCGAATACATAAGACCACTTAAAGAAGCCATACAATTACAGTTGTAACTTGAAATAACTCCTATTATTCTCATTTTCAAAATTATCATTTTAATAAGCCATCATGTTCGTTGTCTGGTTATTTGTCACTTTTGTGAAGGACAAGGAAAAGATGATTGACACGTTTTCTTTGGTTGTACAATAAATTTACAATGTTGAAAAGAGGCAAGGTTTAGATTAATCATCCTTAATTGTAAAAACAAACAATGGGATTTGGAATAATGAGAAGATGGATTTTAGAACTCGAAACATTTGGATTCGGAACATTTGAAAATAGTTACAGTAATAACTTACGATTGCTTAAAATAAAGCTAAATTTGTCCCAATTTGAAAAATAAGCATTCGTGGCGCAAACCTATGTTTGCAAGCCCAAGTATGTTTAATTTGAAACCTTGGATCCAATAACTTTGAAGTTCATTGTAAGAAGGCTTTGATTCTCTCAATCCTCTAATGAACATTATGAATTTTGGTTCAAGTGAATCATTTGAACATCGTTGATCATATGTGGTTACTTTGAGAATTTGAAATGAATGATATACTTGACAAAAAAGATGATAATTTGTAACAAGGATTTTAAAATTAGATTCATGTTTTTACAAATACATTTCACTAATAATGTGTATCAAAGATTTCAAATTTAGAAATTTTGATATATATTTATTTTATTTGTCTTTTATCTAGAGTTATTATTAATTTTATTTACTTAATAGTAATGTTTTCTCTTTTTTTATTTGAATTTTACTATATATATTTTGTTTTTTTTTATATTTTCTATTAATTACTATTTTTTTTAATAAACGAGGATTATCATTGAATAAATTACAAAGCATACTCTTGTTCGAATACATAAGACAACTTAAAGAAGCCATACAATTACAGTTGTAACTTGAAATATCTCCTATAATTCTCAATTTCTAAATTATCATTTTAATAGGCCATCATGTTCGTTGTCTGGTTATTTGTGACTTTTATGAAGGAGAAGGAAAAGATGATTGACACGTTTTCTTTGGTTTTACAATAAATTTACAATGTTGGAAAGAGGCAAGGTTGAGATTAATCATCCTTAATTGTAACAACAAACAATTGGATTTGGAATAATGAGAAGATGGATTTTAGAACTAGAAACATTTAGATTCGGAACAATTGAAAATACTTACAGTAACAACTTACGATTGCTTAAAATAACGTTAAATTTGTCCCAATTTGAAAAGTAATCATTCGTGGCGCAAACCTATGTTTGCAAGCCAAAGTATGTTTAGATTGAAACCTTGGATCCAATAACTTTGAAGTTCATTGTTAGAAGGCTTTGATTCTCTCAATCCTCTAATGAACTTCATGAATTTTGGTTCAAGTGAATCATTTGAAAATCGTTGATCATATGTGGTTACTTTGAGCATTTGAAATGAATGATATACTTGACAAAAAAGATAATAATTTGTACAAAGGATTTCAAAATTAGATACATGTTTTTACAAATACATTTCACTAATAATGTGTATCAATAATTTCAAAATTAGAAATTATGATATATATTTAATTTATTTATGTTTTATCTAGAGTTATTATTAATTTTATTTACTTAATAGTAATTTTTTCTATTTTTTTATTTGAATTTTTTTAAATAAATTAACTATATATATTTTGTTTTTTTATATTTTTTATTAATTACTATTTTTTTTATAAACAAAGATTATCATTGAATAAATTACAAAGCGAACTCTTGTTCGAATACATAAGAAAACTTAAAGAAACCATACAATTACAGTTGTAACTTGAAATATCTCCTATAATTCTCAATTTCTAAATTATCATTTTAAAGGCCATCATGTTCGTTGTCTGGTTATTTGTCACTTTTGTGAAGGAGAAGGAAAAGATGATTGACACGTTCTCTTTGGTTGTACAATAAATTTACAATGTTGGAAAGAGGCAAGGTTGAGATCAATCATCCTTATTTGTAACAACAAACAATTATATTTGAAATAATGAGAAGATGGGTTTTAGAACTGGAAACATTTTGATTCAGAACAATTGAAAATAGTTACAATAACAACTTACGATTGCTTAAAATAACCCTAATTTTGTCCCGATTTGAAAAATAATCATTCGTGGCACAAACCTATGTTTGCAAGCCCAAATATGTTTAATTTGAAACCTTGGATCCAATAACTTTGAATCTCATTGTTAGAAGGCTTCGATTCTATCAATCCTCTAACGAACTTCATGAATTTTGGTTCCAGTGAATCATTTGAACATCGTTGATCATATGTGGTTACTTTGAGCATTTGAAATAAATGATATACTTGACAAAATGATAATAATTTGTACCAAAGGATTTCAAAATTAGATACATGTTTTTACAAATACATTTCACTAATAATGTGTATCAAAGATTTCAAAATTAGAAATTTTGATATATATTTATTTTATTTGTATTTTATCTAGAGTTATTATTAATTTTATTTACTTAAGAGTAATGTTTTCTCTTTTTTTATTTGAATTTTTTTAAATATTATATTTAACTATAAAAATTTTGATTCTTTTAAATATTTTTTATTAATTACTATTTTTTTTTATAATCAAGGATTATCATTGAGTAAATTACAAAGTGTACTCTTGTTCGAATACATAAGACAACTTAAAGAAGCCATACAATTACAGTTCTAACTTGAAATATCTCCTATTATTCTCATTTTCAAAATTATCAATTTAATAAGCCATCATGTTCGTTGTCTGGTTATTTGTCACTTTTGTGAAGGAGAAGGAAAAGATGATTGACACGTTTTCTTTGGTTGTACAATAAACTTACAATGTTGAAAAGAGGCAAGGTTGAGATTAATCATCCTTAATTGTTAAAACAAACAATGGGATTTAGAATAATGAGAAGATGGATTTAAGAACTCGAAACATTTGGATTCAGAACATTTGAAAATAGTTACAGTAACAACTTACGATTGCTTAAAATAACGCTAAATTTGTCCCAATTTGAAAAATAAGCATTCATGGCGCAAACCTATGTTTGCGAGCCCAAGTATGTTTAATTTGAAACCTTGGATCCAATAACTTTGAAGTTCATTGTAAGAAGGCTTTGATTCTCTCAATCCTCTAATGAACATCATGAATTTTGGTTCAAGTGAATCATTTGAACATCGTTGATCATATGTGGTTACTTTGAGAATTTGAAATGAATGATATACTTGACAAAAAAAATTATAATTTGTAACAAGGATTTTAAAATTAGATTCATGTTTTTACAAATACATATCACTAATAATGTGTATCAAAGATTTCAAATTTAGAAATTTTGATATATATTTATTTTATTTGTCTTTAATCTAGAGTTATTATTAATTTTATTAATTAATAGTAATGTTTTCTATTTTTTTATTTGAATTTTACTATATATATTTTGTTTTTTTAAATATTTTTTATTAATTACTATTATTTTAATAAACGAGGATTATCATTGAATAAATTACAAAGCGTACTCTTGTTTGAATACATAAGACAACTTAAAGAAGCCATACAATTACAGTTGTAACTTGAAATATCTCCTATAATTCTCAATTTCTAAATTATCATTTTAATAAGCCATCATGTTCGTTGTCTGGTTATTTGTCACTTTTATGAAGGAGAAGGAAAAGATGATTGACACGTTTTCTTTGGTTTTACAATAAATTTACAATGTTGGAAAGAGGCAAGGTTGAGATTAATCATCCTTAATTGTAACAACAAACAATTGGATTTGGAATAATGAGAAGATGGATTTTAGAACTGGAAACATTTGGATTCAGAACAATTGAAAATTCTTACAGTAACAACTTACGATTGCTTAAAATAACGTTAAATTTGTCCCAATTTGAAAAATAATCATTCGTGGCGCAAACCTATGTTTGCAAGCCAAAGTATGTTTAATTTGAAACCTTGGATCCAATAACTTTGAAGTTTATTGTTAGAAGGCTTTGATTCTCTCAATCCTCTAATGAACTTCATGAATTTTGGTTCAAGTGAATCATTTGAAAATCGTTGATCATATGTGGTTACTTTGAGCATTTGAAATGAATGATATACTTGACAAAAAAGATAATAATTTGTACCAAGGATTTCAAAATTAGATACATGTTTTTACAAATACATTTCACTAATAATGTGTATCAATAATTTCAAAATTATAAATTATGATATATATTTATTTTATTTGTCTTTTATCTAGAGTTATTATTAATTTTATTTACTTAATAGTAATTTTTTCTATTTTTTTATTTGAATTTTTTTAAATAAATTTAACTATATATATTTTGTTTTTTTATATTTTTTATTAATTACTCTTTTTTCTATAAACAAGGATTATCATTGAATAAATTACAAAGCGTACTCTTGTTCGAATACATAAGAAAACTTAAAGAAACCATACAATTACAGTTGTAACTTGAAATATCTCCTATAATTCTCAATTTCTAAATTATCATTTTAAAGGCCATCATGTTCGTTGTCTGGTTATTTGTCACTTTTGTGAAGGAGAAGAAAAAGATGATTGACACGTTCTCTTTGGTTGTACAATAAATTTACAAAGTTGGAAAGAGGCAAGGTTGAGATCAATCATCCTTATTTGTAACAACAAACAATTTGATTTGAAATAATGAGAAGATGGGTTTTAGAACTGGAAACATTTGGATTCAGAACAATTGAAAATAGTTACAATAACAACTTACGATTGCTTAAAATAACACTAATTTTGTACCGATTTGAAAAATAATCATTCGTGGCACAAACCTATGTTAGCAAGCTCAAATATGTTTAATTTGAAACCTTGGATCCAATAACTTTGAATTTCGTTGTTAGAAGGCTTTGATTCTATCAATCCTCTAACGAACTTCATGAATTTTGGTTCCAGTGAATCATTTGAACATCGTTGATCATATGTGGTTACTTTGAGCATTTGAAATAAATGATATACTTGACAAAATGATAATAATTTGTACCAAAGGATTTCAAAATTAGATACATGTTTTTACAAATACATTTCACTAATAATGTGTATCAAAGATTTCAAAATTAGAAATTTTGATATATATTTATTTTATTTGTGTTTTATCTAGAGTTAGTATTAATTTTATTTACTTAAGAGTAATGTTTTCTCTTTTTTTATTTGAATTTTTTTAAATATTATATTTAACTATAAAATTTTTGATTTTTTTAAATATTTTTTATTAATTACTCTTTTTTATTTTATAAACAAGGATTATCATTGAATAAATTACAAAGCGTACTCTTGTTCGAATACATAAGACAACTTAAAGAAGCCATACAATTACAGTTGTAACTTGAAATATCTCCTATAATTCTCAATTTCTAAATTATCATTTTAATAAGCCATCATGTTCGTTGTCTGGTTATTTGTCAATTTTGTGAAGGACAAGGAAAAGATGATTGACATGTTTTCTTTGGTTGTACAATAAATTTACAATGTTGAAAAGAGGCAAGGTTGAGATTAATCATCCTTAATTGTAAAAACAAACAATGGGATTTGGAATAATGAGAAGATGGATTTTAGAACTCGAAACATTTGGATTCGGAACATTTGAAAATAGTTACAGTAACAACTTACGATTGCTTAAAATAACGCTAAATTTGTCCCAATTTGAAAAATAATCATTCGTGGCGCAAACATATGTTTGCAAGCCCAAGTATGTTTAATTTGAAACCTTGGATCCAATAACTTTGAAGTTCATTGTAAGAAGGCTTTGATTCTCTCAATCCTCTAATGAACTACATGAATTTTGGTTCAAGTGAATCATTTGAACATCGTTGATCATATGTGGTTACTTTGAGAATTTGAAATGAATGATATACTTGACAAAAAAGATGATAATTTGTAACAAGTATTTTAAAATTAGATTCATGTTTTTACAAATACATTTCACTAATAATGTGTATCAAAGATTTCAAATTTAGAAATTTTGATATATATTTATTTTATTTGTCTTTTATCTAGAGTTATTATTAATTTTATTTACTTAATAGTAAAGTTTTTTCTTTTTTTATTTGAATTTAACTATATATATATATATATATATATATATATATATATATATATATATATATATATATATATATATATATATATATATATATATATATATATATCCTTATATTTTTTATTAATTACTATTTTTTTTAATAAACGAGGATTATCATTGAATAAATTACAAAGCGTACTCTTGTTCGAATACATAAGACAACTTAAGGAAGCCATACAATTAAAGTTGTAACTTAAAATATCTCCTATAATTCTCAATTTCTAAATTATCATTTTAATAGGCCATCATGTTCGTTGTCTGGTTATTTGTCACTTTTATGAAGGAGAAGGAAAAGATGATTGACACGTTTTCTTCGGTTTTACAATAAATTTACAATGTTGGAAAGAGGCAAGGTTGAGATTAATCATCCTTAATTGTAACAACAAACAATTGGATTTGGAATAATGAGAAGATGGATTTTAGAACTGGAAACATTTGGATTCAGAACAATTGAAAATAGTTAAAGTAACAACTTACGATTTCTTAAAATAGCGCTAAATTTGTCCCGATTTGAAAAATAATTATTCGTGGCGCAAACCTATGTTTGCAAGCCCTAGTACGTTTAATTTGAAACCTTGGATCCAATAACTTTGAAGTTTATTGTTAGAAGGCTTTGATTCTATCAATCCTCTAATGAACTTCATGAATTTTGGTTCAAGTGAATCATCTGAACATCGTTTATCATATGTGGTTACTTTGAGCATTTGAAATGAATGATATACTTGACAAAAAAGGCAATAATTTGTAGCAAGGATTTCAAAATTAGATACATGTTTTTACAAATACATTTCACTAATAATGTGTATCAAGGATTTCAAAATTAGAAATTTTGATATATATTTATTTTATTTGTATTTTATCTAGAGTTTTTATTAATTTTATTTACTTAAGAGTAATGTTTTCTCTTTTTTTTTTATTTGAATTTTTTTAAATATTATATTTAACTATATAAATTTTGTTTTTTTTTAAATATTTTTTATTAATTACTATTTTTTTTTATAAACAAGGATTATCATTGAATAAATTACAAAGCGTACTCTTGTTCGAATACATAAGACAACTTAAAAAAGCCATACAATTACAGTTGTAATTTGAAATATCTTCTATAATTCTCAATTTCTAAATTATCATTTTAATAGGCCATCATGTTCGTTGTCTGGTTATTTGTCACTTTTGTGAAGGAAAAGGAAAAGATGATTGACACGTTCTCTTTGGTTGTACGATAAATTTACAATGCTGGAAAGAGGCAAGGTTTAGATTAATCATCCTTATTTGTAACAACAAACAATTGGATTTGGAATAATGAAAAGTTGTATTTTAGAACTGGAAACATTTGGATTCAGAACAATTGAAAATAGTTACAGTTGAAAATAGTATTTTAGAACTGGAAACATTTGGAATAATTATTCGTGGCGCATACCTATGTTTGCAAGCCCAAGTACGTTTAATTTGAAACCTTGGATCCAATAACTTTGAAGTTCATTGTTAGAAGGCTTTGATTCCATCAATTCTCTAATGAACTTCATGAATTTTGGTTCAAGTGAATCATTTGAACATCGTCGATCATATGTGGTTAGTTTGAGCATTTGAAATGAACGATATACTTGACAAAAAAGGCAATAATTTGTACCAAGGATTTCAAAATTAGATACATGTTTTTACAAATACATTTAACTAATAATGTGTATCAAAGATTTCAAAATTAGAAATTTTGATATATATTTATTTTATTTGTATTTTATCTAGAATTTTTATTAATTTTATTTACTTAAGAGTAATGTTTTCTATTTTTTTTATTTAAATTTTTTTAAATATTATATTTAACTATATAAAATTTTTTTTAAAAATTTTTTTTATTAATTACTATATTTTTTTATAAACAAGGATTATCATTGAATAAATTACAAAGCATACTCTTGTTCGAATACATAAGACAACTTAAAAAAGCCATGCAATTACAGTTGTAATTTGAAATATCTCCTATAATTCTCAATTTCTAAATTATAATTTTAATAGGCCATCATGTTCGTTGTCTGGTTATTTGTCACTTTTGTGAAGGAGAAGGAAAAGATGATTGGCACGTTCTCTTTGGTTGTAAGATAAATTTACAATGTTGGAAAGAGGCAAGGTTGAGATTAATCATCCTTATTTGTAGCAACAAACAATTGGATTATAGAACTGGAAACATTTGGATTCGGAACAATTGAAAATAGTTACATTAAAAACTTACGATTGCTTAAAATAGCGCTAAATTTGTCCCGATTTGAAAAATAATCATTCGTGGCGCAAACCTATGTTTTAAAGCCCAAGTACGTTTAATTTGAAACCTTGGAATCAATAACTTTGAAGTTCATTGTTAGAATCCTTTGATTCTATCAATCCTCTAATAAACTTCATGAATTTTGGTTCAAGTGAATCATTTGAACATCGTTGATCATATGTGGTTACTTTGAGCATTTGAAATGAATGATATACTTGACAAAAAAGACAATAATTTGTACCAAGGAGTTCAAAATTAGATACATGTTTTTACAAATACATTTCACTAATAATGTGTATCAAAAATTTCAAAATTAGAAATTTTGATATATATTTATTTTAATTGTATTTTATCTAGAGTTATTATTAATTTTATTTACTTAAGAGTAATGTTTTCTATTTTTTTTCATTTTAATTTTTTTAAATATTATATTTAACTATATAAATTTTGTTTTTTTAAATTTTTTATTTATTAATTACTATTTTTTTATAAACAAGGATTATCATTGAATAAATTACAAAGTGTACTCTTGTTCGAATACATAAGACAACTTAAAGAAGCCATACAATTACAGTTGTAACTTGAAATGTCTCATATAATTCTCAATTTCTAAATTATCATTTTAATAGGCCATCATGTTAGTTGTCTGGTTATTTGTCACTTTTGTGAAGGAAAAGGAAAAGTTGATTGATACGTTCTCTTTGGTTGTACGATAAATTTACAATGTTGGAAAGAGGCAAGGTTGAGATTAATCATCCTTAATTGTAACAACGAACAATTGGTTTTGGGATAACGAGAAAATGTATTTTAGAACTGGAAACATTTGGATTCAGAACAATTGAAAATAGTTACAGTAACAACTTACGATTGCTTAAAATAGCGTTAAATTTGTTCCGATTGGAAAAATAATCATTCGTGGCGCAAACCTATATTTGTAAGCCCAAGTATGTTTAATATGAAAGCTTGGATCCAATAACTTTTAAGTTCATTGTTAGAAGGCTTTGATTCTATCAATCCTCTAATGAACTTCATGAATTTTGGTTCAAGTGAATCATTTGAACATCGTTGATCATATGTGGTTACTTTAAGCATTTGTAATGAATGATATACTTGACAAAAAAGACAATAATTTGTACCAAGGATTTAAAAATTAGATACATGTTTTTACAAATACATTTCACTAATAATTTGTATCAAAGATTTCAAAATTAGAAATTTTGATATATATTTATTTTATTGGTATTTTATCTAGAGCTTTTATTAATTTTATTTTCTTAAGAGTAATGTTTTCTATTTTATTTTTATTTGATTTTTTTTAAATATTATATTTAACTATATAAATTTTGTTTTTTTTTAAATATTATTTATTAATTACTATTTTTTTTTATAAACAAGGATTATCATTGAATAAATTACAAAGCGTACTCTTGTTCGAATACATAAGAGAACTTAAAGAAGCCATACAATTACAGTTGTAATTTGAAATATCTGCTATAATTCTCAATTTCTAAATTATCATTTTAATAGGCCATCATGTTCGTTGTCTGGTTATTTGTCACTTTTGTGAAGGAAAAGGAATAGATGATTGACACGTTCTCTTTGGTTTTACAATAAATTTACAATGTTGGAAAGAGGCAAGGTTGAGATTAATCATCCTTAATTGTAACAACGAACAATTGGTTTTGGGATAACGAGAAAATTGATTTTAGTACTGGAAACATTTGGATTCAGAACAATTGAAAATAGTTACAGTAACAACTTACGATTGCTTAAAATAGCGCTAAATTTGTCCCGATTTTAAAAATAATCATTCGTGGCGCAAGCCTTTATTTGCAAGCCCAAGTATGTTTAATTTGAAACCATGAATCCAATAACTTTGAAGTTCATTGTTAGAAGGCTTTGATTCTATCAATCCTCTAATGAACTTCTTGAATTTTGGTTAAAGTGAATCATTTGAACATCGTTGATCATATGTGGTTATTTGAGCATTTGAAATGAACGATATACTTGACAAAAAAGACAATAATTTGTACCAAGGATTTCAAAGTTAGATACATGTTATTACAAATACATTTAACTAATAATGTGTATCAAAGATTTCAAAATTAGAAATTTTGATATATATTTATTTTATTTGTATTTTATCTAGAGCTTTTATTAATTTTATTTTCTTAAGAGTAATGTTTTCTATTTATTATTTTTATTTGAATTTTTTAATATTATATTTAACTATATAAATTATGTTTTTTTTTATAATATTTTTTATTAATTACTAATTTTTTTATAACTAAGGATTATCATTGAATAAATTACAAAGCGTACTCTTGTTCGAATACGTAAGACAACTTAAAAAAGCCATACAATTACAGTTGTAATTTGAAATATCTCCTATAATTCTCAATTTTTAAATTATCATTTTAATAGGCCATCATGTTTGTTGTTTGGTTATTTGTCACTTTTGTGAAGGAAAAGGAAAAGATGATTGACATGTTCTTTTTGGTTGTACGATAAATTTACAATGTTGGAAAGAGGCAAGGTTGAGATTAATCATCCTTATTTGTAACAACAAACAATTGGATTTGTAATAATGAGAAGATGGATTTTAGAACTGGAAACATTTGGATTCAGAAAAATTGAAAATAGTTACAGTAACAACTTACGATTGCTTAAAATAGCGCTAAATTTATCCCGATTTGAAAAATAATCATTGGTGGCGCAAACCTATGTTTTCAAGCCCAAGTATGTTTAATTTGAAACCTTGGAATCAATAACTTTGAAGTTCATTGTTAGAAGGCTTTGATTCTATCAATCTTCAAATGAACTTCATGAATTTTGGTTCAAGCGAATCATTTCAACATCGTTAATCATATGTGGTTACTTTGAGCATTTGAAATGAATGATATACTTGACAAAAAAGACAATAATTTGTACCAAGGATTTCAAAATTAGATGCATGTTTTTACAAATACATTTTACTAATAATTTGTATCAAAGATTTCAAAATTAGAAATTTTGATATATATTTATTTTATTTGTATTTTATCTAGAGCTTTTATTAATTTTATTTACTTAAGAGTAATGTTTTCTCTTTTTTTTATTTGAATTTTTTATTATATTTAACTATATAAATTTTGTTTTTTTTTTAAATATTTTTTATTAATTACTTTTATTTTTATATAAACAAGGATTATCATTGAATAAATTACAAAGCGTACTCTTGTTCGAATACATAAGACAACTTAAAAAAGCCATACAATTACAGTTGTAATTTGAAATATCTCCTATAATTCTCAATTTCTAAATTATCATTTTATTAGGCCATCATGTTCGTTGTCTGGTTATTTGTCACTTTTGTGAAGGAGATGGAAAACATGATTGACACGTTCTCTTTGGTTGTACAATAAATTTACATTGTTGGAAAGAGGCAAGGTTGAGATCAATCATCCTTATTTGTAACAATAAACAATTGGATTTGGAATAATGAGAAGATTGATTTTATAACTGGAAACATTTGGATTCGGAACAATTGAAAATAGTTATTGTAACAACTTTCGATTGCTTAAAATAGCGCTAAATTTGTACGGATTTGAAGAAATAATCATTCGTGGCGCAAACCTATGTTTGCAGGCCCAAGTATATTTAATTTTAAACCTTGGATCCAATAACTTTGAAGTTCATTGCAAGAAGTCTTTGATTCTATCAATCCTCTAATGAACTTCATGAATTTTGGTTCAAGTGAATCATTTGAACATCGTTGATCATATTTGGTTAATTTGAGCATTTGAAATGAATGATATACTTGACAAAAAGGAAAATAATTTGTACCAAGGATTTCAAAATTAGATACATGTTTTAACAAATACATTTCACTAATAATGTGTATCAAAGATTTCTAAATTAGAAATTTTGATATATATTTATTTTATTTGTATTTTATCTAGAGTTATTATTAATTTTATTTACTTAAGAGTAATGTAGTCTCTTTTTTTTTATTTGAATTTTTTTATATATTATATTTAACTATATAAATTTTGTTTTTTTTTTATTTTTTATTAATTACTATTTTTTTTATAAACAAGGATTATCGTTGAATAAATTACAAAGCGTACTCTTGTTCGAATACATAAGAAAACTTAAAGAAGCCATACAATTACAGTTGCAACTTGAAATATCTCATATAATTCTCAATTTCTAAATTATTATTTTAATAGGCCATCATATTCGCTGTCTGATTATTTGTCACTTTTGTGAAGGAGAAGGAAAAGATGATTGACACGTTTTCTTTGGTTGTACAATAAATTCACAATGTTGGAAAGAGGCAAGGTTGAGATCAATCATCCTTATATTTAACAACAAACAATTGTATTTGGAATAATGAGAAGATGGATTTTAGAACTGGAAACATTTGGATTCATAACAATTGAAAATAGTTACAGTAATAACTTACGATTGCTTAAAATAACGCTAAATTTGTCCAAATTTTAAAAATAATCATTCGTGGCGCAAACCTATGTTTGCAAGCCCAAGTATGTTTAATTTGAAACCTTGGATCCAATAACTTTGAAGTTCATTGTTAGAAGGCTTTGAATCTCTCAATCCTATAATGAACTTCATGAATTTTGGTTCAAGTGAATCATTTGAACAACGTTGATCATATGTGGTTACTTTGAGCATCTGAAATGAATGATATACTTGACAAAAAAGACAATATTTTTTACCAAGGATTTCAAATTTAGATACATGTTTTTACAAATACATTTCACTAATAATGTGTATCAAAGATTTCAAAATTTGAAATTTTGATATATATTTATTTTATTTGTATTTTATCTAGAGTTATTATTAATTTTATTTACTTAATAGTAATGTTTTCTCTTTTTTTATTTGAATTTTTTTAAATAAATTTTACTATATATATTTTGTTTTTTTAATATTTTTTATTAATTACTATTTTTTTTAATAAACAAGTATTATCATTGAATAAATTACAAAGCGTACTCTTGTTCGAATACATAAGACAACTTAAAGAAGCCATACAATTACAGTTGTCACTAGAAATATCTCCTATAATTCTCAATTTATAAATTATGATTTTAATAGGCCATCATGTTCGTTGTCTGGGTATTTGTCACTTTTATGAAGGAGAAGGGAAATATGATTTACACGTTTTCTTTGGTTGTACAATAAATTTACAATGTTGGAAAGAGGCAAGGTTGAGATGAATCATCCTTATTTGTAACAACAAACAATTGGATTTGGAATAATGAGAAGATTGATTTTATAACTGGAAACATTTGGATTCGGAACAATTGAAAATAGTTATTGTAACAACTTACGATTGCTTAAAATAGCGCTAAATTTGTACCGATTTGAAGAAATAATCATTCGTGGCGCAAACCTATGTTTGCAAGCCCAAGTATGTTTAATTTTAAACCTTGGATCCAATAACTTTGAAGTTCATTGCAAGAAGGCTTTGATTCTATCAATCCTCTAATGAACTTCATGAATTTTGGTTTAAGTGAATCATTTGAACATCGTTGATCATATGTGGTTAATTTGAGCATTTGAAATGAATGATATACTAGAAAAAAAGGAAAATAATTTGTACCAAGGATTTCAAAATTAGATACATGTTTTTACAAATACATTTCACTAATAATGTGTATCAAAGATTTCTAAATTAGAAATTTTGATATATATTTATTTTATTTGTATTTTATCTAGAGTTATTATTAATTTTATTTACTTAAGAGTAATGTTTTCTCTTTTTTTTTATTTGAATTTTTTTAAATATTATATGTAACTATATAAAATTTTTTTTTTATATTTTTTATTAATTACTATTTTTTTTTTATAAACAAGGATTATCATTGAATAAATTACAAAGCGTACTCTTGTTCGAATACATAAGAAAACTTAAAGAAGCCATACAATTACAGTTGTAACTTGAAATATCTCATATAATTCTCAATTTCTAAATTATTATTTTAATAGGCCATCATATTCGCTGTCTGATTATTTGTCACTTTTGTGAAGGAGAAGGAAAAGATGATTGACACGTTTTCTTTGGTTGTACAATAAATTCACAATGTTGGAAAGAGGCAAGGTTGAGATCAATCATCCTTATTTTTAACAACAAACAATTGGATTTGGAATAATGAGAAGATGGATTTTAGAACCGGAAACATTTGGATTCATAACAATTGAAAATAGTTACAGTAACAACTTACGATTGCTTAAAATAACACTAAATTTGTCCAAATTTTAAAAATAATCATTCGTGGCGCAAACCTATATTTGCAAGCCCAAGTATGTTTAATTTGAAACCTTGGGTCCAATAACTTTGAAGTTCATTGTTAGAAGGCTTTGATTCTCTCAATCCTCTAATGAACTTCATGAATTTTGGTTCAAGTGAATCATTTGAACATCGTTGATCATATGTGGCTACTTTGAGCATTTGAAATTAATGATATACTTGACAAAAAAGATGATAATTTGTAACAAGGATTTTAAAATTAGATGCATGTTTTTACAAATATATTTCACTAATAATGTGTATCAAAGATTTCAAATTTAGAAATTTTGATATATATTTATTTTATTTGTATTTTATCTAGAGTTATTATTAATTTTATTTACTTAATAGTAATGTTTTCTCTTTTTTTATTTGAATTTTTTAAAATATTATATTTAAATATATAAATTTTGTTTTTTTTTTATATTTGTTATTAATTACTATTTTTTTTATAAACAAGGATTATCATTGAATAAATTACAAAGTGTACTATTGTTCGAATACATAAGACAACTTAATGCAGCCATATAATTACAGTTGTAACTTGAAATATCTCCTATAATTCTCAATTTCTAAATTATCATTATAATAGGCCATCATGTTCGTTGTCTGGTTATTTGTCACTTTTGTGAAGGAGAAGGAAAAGGTGATTGACACGTTCTCTTTGGTTGTACAATAAATTTACAATGTTGGAAAGTGGCAAGGTTGAGATTAATCATCCTTATTTGTAACAACAAACAATTGGATTTGGAATAATTATTAGATTAATTTTATAACTCGAAACATTTGGATTCAGAACAATTGAAAATAGTTATAGTAACAACTTACGATTGCTTAAAATAACGCAAAATTTGTCCCGATTTGAAGAAATAATCATTCGTGGCGTAAACCTATGTTTGCAAGCCCAAGTATGTTTAATTTGAAACCTTGGATCCAATAACTTTGAAGTTCATTGTTAGAAGGCTTTGATTCTATCAATCTTGTAATGAACTTCATTAATTTTGGTTCAAGTGAATCATTTGAACATCGTTGATCATATGTGGTTACTTTGAGCATCGGAAATGAATGATATACTTAACAAAAAAGACAATAATTTGTACCAAGGATTTCAAAATTAGATACATGTTTTTACAAATAAATTTCACAAATAATGTGTATCAAAGATTTCAAAGTTAGAAATTTTGATATATATTTATTTTATTTTTATTTTATCTAGAGTTATTATTAATTTTATTTACTTAAGAGTAAGGTTTTCTCTTTTTTTATTTGAATTTTTTTAAATGTTATATTTAACTATATACATTTTGTTTTTTTTATATTTTTTTATTAATTACTATTTTTTTTATAAACAAAGATTATCATTGAATAAATTACAAAGCGTGCTCTTATTCGAATACATAAGACAACTTAAAGAAGCCACACAATTATAGTTGTAACTCGAAATATCTCCTATAATTCTCAATTTCTAAATTATCATTTTAATAGTCCATCATGTTCGTTGTCTGGTTATTTGTCACTTTTGTGAAGGAGAAGGAAAAGATGATTGACACGTTTTCTTTGGTTGTACAATAAATTTACAACGTCGGAAAGAAGAAAGGTTGAGATCAATCATCATTCTTTGTAACAACAAAAAATTGAATTTGGAATAATGAGAAGATGGATTTTAGAACTGGAAAAAATTTGGATTTGGAACAATTTCAAATAGTTACAGTAACAACTTACGATTGCTTAAAAAAGCGCTAGGTTTGTCCCGATTTAAAAAATAATCATTCGTAGCCCAAACCTATGTTTGCAAAACCAAGTATGTTTAATTTGAAACCGTGGATCCAATAACTTTGAATTTCATTGTTAGATGGCTTTGATTCTATCAAACCTCTAATGAACTTCATGAATTTTGGTCTAAGTGAATCATTTGAACATCGTTGATCATATGTGGTTTCTTTGAGCATTTGAAATGAATGATATACTTGACAAAAAAAATAATAATTTGTACCAAGGATTTCAAAATTAGATAAATGTTTTTACAAATAAATTTCACTAATAATGTATATCAAAGATTTCAAAATTAGAAATTTTGATATATATTTATTTTATTTCTATTTTATCTAGAGTTATTATTAATTTTATTTACTTAAGAGTAATGTTTTCTCTTTTTTTATTTGAATTTTTTTAAATATTATATTAAACTATATATATATTTTGTTTTTTTTTAAATATTTTTTATTGGATACTATTTTTTTTTTATAAACAAAGATTATCAGTGAATAAAATACAAAGCGTACTCCTGTTCGAATACATAAGACAACTTAAAGAAGCCGTACAATTACAGTTGTAACTCGAAATATCTCCTATAATTCTCAATTTCTAAATTATTATTTTAAAAGGCCATCATGTTCGTTGTCTGGTTATTTGACACTTTTATGAAGGAGAAGGAAAAGATAATTGACACGTTCTCTTTGGTTGTACAATAAATTTACAATGTTGGAAAGAGGAAAGGTTGAGATCAATCATCCTTATTTGTAACAACAAACAATTGGATTTGGAATAATGAGAAGATGGATTTTAGAACTGGAAACATTTGGATTCAGAACAATTGAAAATAGTTACATTAATAACTTACGATTGCTTAAAATAGCGCTAAATTTGTCTCGATTTGAAAAATAATCATTCGTGGCGCAAACCTTTGTTTGCAAGCCCAAGTATGTTTAATTTGAAACCTTGGATCCATTAACTTTGAAGTTTATTGTTAGAAGGCTTTGATTCTATCAATCTTCTAATGAACTTCATGAATTTTGGTTCAAATGAATCATTTGAACATCGTTGATCATATGTGGTTACTTTGAGCATCTGAAATGAATGATATACTTGACAAAAAAGACAATAACTTGTACCAAGGATTTCAAAATTAGATACATGTTTTTACAAATAAATTTCACTAATAATGTTTATCAAAGATTTCAAGATTAGAAAATTTGATATATATTTATTTTATTTGTATTTTATCTAGAGTTATTATTTATTTTATTTACTTAAGAGTAATGTTTTCTCTTTTTTTATTTGAAATTTTTTAAATATTATATTTAACTATATAAATTTTGTTTTTTTTTAATATTTTTTATTAATTACTATTTTTTTTATAAACAAGGATTATCATTGAATTAATTACAAAGCGTGCTCTTATTCGAATACATAAGACAACTTAAAGAAGCCATACAATTACAGTTGTAACTTGAAATATCTCCTATAATTCTCAATTTCTAAATTATCATTTTAATAGGCCATCATATTCATTGTCTGGTTATTTGTCACTTTTGTGAAGGAGAAGGAAAAGATGATTGACACGTTTTCTTTGGTTGTACAATAAATTTACAATGTTGGGAGGAGGCAAGGTTGAGATCAATCATCCTTATTTGTAAAAACAAACAATTGGATTTGGAATAATGAGAAGATGGATTTTAGAATTGGAAACATTTGGATTCAGAACAATTTAAAATAGTTACAGTAACAACTTACGATTACTTAAAATAACGCTAAATTTGTCCAAATTTGAAAATAATCATTTGTGGCGCAAACCTATGTTTGCAAGCCCAAGTATGTTTAATTTGAAACCTTGGATCCAATAACTTTGAAGTTCATTGTTAGAAGGCTTTGATTCTCTCAATCCTCTAATGAACTTCATGAATTTTGGTTCAAGTGAATGATTTGAACATCGTTGATCATATGTGGTTACTTTTAGCATTTGAAATAAATGATATACTTGACAAAAAAGATGATAATTTGTAACAAGGATTTTAAAATTAGATACATGTTTTTACAAATACATTTCACTAATAATGTGCATCAAAGATTTCAAGATTAGAAAATTTGATATATATTTATTTTATTTGTCTTTTATCTAGAGTTATTATTTATTTTATTTACTTAAGAGTAATGTTTTCTCTTTTTTTATTTGAATTTTTTAAAAAATATTTTACAATATATATTTTGTTTTTTTTTAATATTTTTTATTAATTACTATTTTTTTTAATAAACAAGGATTATCATTGAATAAATTACAAAGCGTACTTTTGTTCGAATATATAAGACAACTTAAAGAAGCCATATAATTAAAGTTGTAACTTGAAATATCTCCTATAATTCTCAATTTCTAAATTATCATTTTAATAGGCCATCATGTTCGTTGTCTGGTTATTTGTCACTTTTATGAAGGAGAAGGAAGAGATGATTGCCACATTTTCTTTGGTTGTACAATAAATTTACAATGTTGGAAAGAGGCAAGGTTGAGATTAATCATCCTTAATTGTAACAACAAACAATTGGAATTGGAATAATGAGAAGATGGATTTTAGAACTGGAAACATTTGGATTCAGAACAATTGAAAATACTTACAGTAACAACTTACGATTGCTTCAAATAACGTTAAATTTGTCCCAATTTGAAAAATAATCATTCGTGGCGCAAACTTATGTTTGCAAGCCGAAGTATGTTTAATTTGAAACCTTGGATCCAATAACTTTGAAGTTCATTGTTAGAAGGCTTTGATTCTCTCAATTCTCTAATGAACTTCATGAATTTTTGTTCAAGTGAATCATTTGAAAATCATTGATCATATGTGGTTACTTTGAGCATTTGAAATGAAAAATATACTTGACAAGAAGACAATAATTTGTACCAAGGATTTCAAAATTATATACATGTTAGTACAAATACATTTCACTAATAATGTGTATCAAAGATTTCAAAATTAGAAATTTTGATATATATTTATGTTATTTGTATTTTATCTAGAGTTATTATTTATTTTATTTACTTAAGAGTAATGTTTTCTCTTTTTTTATTTGAATTTTTAAAATAATTATATTTAACTATATAAATTTTTTTTAAATTTTTTTTATTAATTACTATTTTTTTTATAAACAAGGATTATCATTGAATAAATTACAAAGCGTACTCTTGTTCGAATACATAAGACAACTTAATGAAGCCATATAATTACAGTTGTAACTTGAAATATCTCCTATAATTCTCAATTTCGAAATTATCATTTTAATAGGCCATCATGTTCGTTGTCTTGTTATTTGTCAGTTTTGTGAAGGAGAAGTAAAAGATAATTGACACGTTCTCTTTGGTTGTACAATAAATTTACAATGTTGGAAAGAGGCAAGGTTGAGATCAATCATCCTTATTTGTAACAACAAACAATTGGATTTAGAATAATTAGAAGATTGATTTTAGAACTCGAAACATTTGGATTCAGAACAATTGAAAATAGTTATAGTAACAACTTACGATTGCTTAAAATAGCGCTAAATTTGTCCCGATTTGAAGAAATAATCATTCGTGGCGCAAACCTATGTTTGCAAACCCAAGTATGTTTAATTTGAAACCTTGGATCCAATAACTTTGAAGTTCATTGTTAGAAGGCTTTGATTCTATCAATCCTGTAATGAACTTCATGAATTTTGGTTCAAGTGAATCATTTGAACATCGTTGATCATATGTGGTTACTTTGAGCATCGGAAATGAATGATATACTTGATAAAAAAGACAATAATTTGTACCAAGGATTTCAAAATTAGATACATGTTTTTACAAATACATTTCACTAATAATGTGTATCAAAGATTTCAAAATTAGAAATTTTGATATATATTTATTTTATTTGTATTTTATCTAGAGTTATTATTAATTTTATTTACTTAAGAGTAATGTTTTCGCTTTTTTGATTTGAATTTTTTTAAATGTTATATTTAACTATATAAATTTTTTTTTTTATATTTTTTATTAATTACTATTTTTTTTATAAACAAAGATTATCATTGAATAAATTACAAAGCATGCTCTTATTCGAATACATAAGACAACTTAAAGAAGCCACACAATTACAGTTGTAACTTGAAATATCTCATATAATTCTCAATTTCAAATTTATCATTTTAATAGGCAATCATGTTCGTTCTCTGGTTATTTGACACTTTTATGAAGGAGAAGGAAAAGATATTTGACACGTTCTCTTTGGTTGTACAATAAATTTACAATGTTGGAAAGACGCAAGGTTGAGATTAATCATCATTCTTTGTAACAACAAAAAATTGAATTTGGAATAATGAGAAGATGGATTTTAGTACTGGAAAAAATTTGGATTTGGAACAATTTAAAATAGTTACAGTAACAACTTACGATTGCTTAAAAAAGCGCTAAATTTGTCCCGATTTTAAAAATAATCATTCGTGGCCCAAACCTATGTTTGCATAACCAAGTATGTTTAATTTGAAACCTTGGATCCAATAACTTTGAAATTCATTGTTAGATAGCTTTGATTCTATCAAACCTCTAATAAACTTCATGAATTTTGGTCTAAGTGAATCATTTGAACATCGTTGATCATATGTGGTTTCTTTGAGCATTTGAAATGAATGATATACTTGACAAAAAAGATAATAATTTGTACCAAGGATTTCAAAATTAGATACATGTTATTACAAATACATTTCACTAATAATGTGTATCAAAGATTTCAAAATTAGAAATTTTGATATATATTTATTTTATTTGTATTTTATCTAGAGTTATTATTAATTTTATTTACTTAAGAGTAATGTTTTCTCTTTTTTTATTTTAATTTTTTTAAATATTATATTTAACTATATATATATATATATTATTTTTATTTTTTTTATTGATTACTATTTTTTTTTATAAACAAAGATTATCATTGAATAAAATACAAAGCGTACTCTTGTTCGAATACATAAGACAACTTAAAGAAGCCATACAATTACAGTTGTAACTTGAAATATCTCCTATAATTCTCAATTTCGAATTTATCATTTTAATAGGCAATCATGTTCGTTCTCTGGTTATTTGACACTTTTATGAAGGAGAAGGAAAAGATAATTGACACGTTCTCTTTGGTTGTACAATAAATTTACAATGTTGGAAAGAGGCAAGGTTGAGATTAATCATCATTCTTTGTAACAACAAAAAATTGAATTTGGAATAATGAGAAGATGGATTTTAGTACTGGAAAAAATTTGGATTTGGAACAATTGAAAATAGTTACATTAACAACTTACGATTGCTTAAAATAGCACTAAATTTGTCCCGATTTGAAAAATAATCATTCGTGGCGCAAACCTATGTTTGCAAGCCCAAGTATGTTTAATTTGAAACCTTGGATACATTAACTTTGAAGTTTATTGTTAGAAGGATTTGATTCTATCAATCTTCTAATGAACTTCATGAATTTTGGTTCAAGTGAATCATTTGAACATCGTTGATCATATGTGGTTACTTTGAGCATCTAAAATGAATGATATACTTGACAAAAAAGAAAATAATCTGTACCAAGGATTTCAAAATTAGATACATGTTTTTACAAATACATTTCACTAATAATGTGTATTAAAGATTTCAAAATTAGAAATTTTGATATATATTTATTTTATTTGTATTTTATCTAGAGTTATTATTAATTTTATTTACTTAAGAGTAATGTTTTCTCTTTTTTTATTTGAATTTTTTTAATATTATATTTAACTATATAAATTTTGTTTTTTTTTAAAAAATATTTTTTATTAATTACTATTTTTTTATAAACGAGGGTTATCATTGAATAAATTACAAAGCGTGCTCTTGTTCGAATACATAAGACAACTTAAAGAAGCCATACAATTACAGTTGTAACTTGAAATATCTCTTATAATTCTCAATTTCTAAATTATCATTTTAATAGGCCATCATATTCGTTGTCTGGTTATTTGTAACTTTTTGAAGGAGAAGGAAAAGATGATTGACACGTTTTCTTTGGTTATACAATAAATTTACAATGTTGGAAAGAGGCAAGGTTGAGACCAATCATCCTTATTTGTAACAACAAACAATTGGATTTGGAATAATGAGAAGATGAATTTTAGAACTGGAAACATTTGGATTCATAACAATTGAAAATAGTTACAGTAATAACTTAGGATTGCTTAAAATAACGCTAAATTTGTCCAAATTTGAAAAATAATCATTCGTGGCGCAAACCTATGTTTGCAAGCCCAACTATGTTTAATTTGAAACCTTGGGTCCAATAACTTTGAAGTTCATTGTTAGAAGGCTTTCATTCTCTCAATCCTATAATGAACTTCGTAAATTTTGGTTCAAGTGAATCATTTGAACATCGTTGATCATATGTGGTTACTTTGAGCATTTGAAATGAATGATATACTTGACAAAAAAGATGATAATTTGTAACAAGGTTTTAAAATTAGATACATGTTTTTACAAATACATTTCACTAATAATGTGTATCAAAGATTTCAAATTTAGAAATTTTGATATATATTTATTTTATTTGTCTTTTATATAGAGTTATTATTAATTTTATTTACTTAATAGTAATGTTTTCTCTTTTTTTATTTGAATTTTTTTAAAAATATTTTACTATATATATTTTGTTTTTTTTAAATATTTTTTATTAATTACTATATTTTTTTTAATAAACAAGGATTATCATTGAATAAATTCAAAAGCGTACTCTTGTTCGAATACATAAGACAACTTAAAGAAGCCATACAATTACAGTTGTAACTTGAAATATCTCCTATAATTCTCAATTTCTAAATTATCATTTTAATAGGCCATCATGTTCGTTGTCTGGTTATTTGTCACTTTTATGAAGGAGAAGGAAAAGATGATTGACACGTTTTCTTTGGTTGTACAATAAATTTACAATGTTGGAAAGAGGCAAGGTTGAGATTAATCATCCTTAATTGTAACAACGAAGAATTGGATTTGGAATAATGAGAAGATGGATTTTAGAACTGGAAACATTTTGATTCGGAACAATTGAAAATACTTGCAGTAACAACTTACGATTGCTTAAAATAACGTTAAATTTGTCCCAATTTGAAAAATAATCATTCATGGCGCAAACCTATGTTTGCAAGCCGAAATATGTTTAATTTGAAACCTTGGATCCAATAACTTTGAAGTTCATTGTTAGAAGGCTTTGATTCTCTCAATCCTCTAATGAACTTCATGAATTTTGGTTCAAGTGAATCATTTGAACATCGTTGATCATATGTGGCTACTTTGAGCATTTGAAATTAATGATATACTTGACAAAAAAGATGATAATTTGTAACAAGGATTTTAAAATTAGATGCATGTTTTTACAAATACATTTCACTAATAATGTGTATCAAAGATTTCAAATTTAGAAATTTTGATATATATTTATTTTATTTGTATTTTATCTAGAGTTATTATTAATTTTATTTACTTAATAGTAATGTTTTCTCTTTTTTTATTTGAATTTTTTAAAATATTATATTTAACTATATAAATTTTTTTTTTTTTTATATTTGTTATTAATTACTATTTTTTTTATAAACAAGGATTATCATTGAATAAATTACAAAGTGTACTATTGTTAGAATACATAAGACAACTTAATGCAGCCATATAATTACAGTTGTAACTTGAAATATCTCCTATAATTCTCAATTTCTAAATTATCATTTTAATAGGCCATCATGTTCGTTGTCTGGTTATTTGTCACTTTTGTGAAGGAGAAGGAAAAGGTGATTGACACGTTCTTTTTGGTTGTACAATAAATTTACAATGTTGGAAAGTGGCAAGGTTGAGATTAATCATCCTTATTTGTAACAACAAACAATTGGATTTAGAATAATTAGAAGATTGATTTTATAACTCGAAACATTTGGATTCGGAACAATTGAAAATAATTATAGTAACAACTTACGATTGCTTAAAATAACGCTAAATTTGTCCCGATTTGAAGAAATAATCATTCGTGGCGCAAACCTATGTTTGCAAGCCCAAGTATGTTTAATTTGAAACCTTGGATCCAATAACTTTGAAGTTCATTGTTAGAAGGCTTTGATTCTATCAATCCTGTAATGAACTTCATTAATTTTGGTTCAAGTGAATCATTTGAACATCGTTGATCATATGTGGTTACTTTGAGCATCGGAAATGAATGATATACTTAACAAAAAAGACAATAATTTGTACCAAGGATTTCAAAATTAGATACATGTTTTTACAAATAAATTTCACAAATAATGTGTATCAAAGATTTCAAAGTTAGAAATTTTGATATATATTTATTTTATTTGTATTTTATCTAGAGTTATTATTAATTTTATTTACTTAAGAGTAATGTTTTCTCTTTTTTTATTTGAATTTTTTTAAATGTTATATTTAACTATATACATTTTGTTTTTTTTATATTTTTTTATTAATTACTATTTTTTTTATAAACAAAGATTATCATTGAATAAATTACAAAGCGTGCTCTTATTCGAATACATAAGACAACTTAAAGAAGCCACACAATTATAGTTGTAACTTGAAATATCTCCTATAATTCTCAATTTCTAAATTATCATTTTAATAGTCCATAATGTTCGTTGTCTGGTTATGTGTCACTTTTGTGAAGGAGAAGGAAAAGATGATTGACACGTTTTCTTTGGTTGTACAATAAATTTACAATGTCAGAAAGAAGAAAGGTTGAGATCAATCATCATTCTTTGTAACAACAAAAAATTGAATTTGGAATAATGAGAAGATTGATTTTAGAACTGGAAAAAATTTGGATTTGGAACAATTTAAAATAGTTACAGTAACAACTTACGATTGCTTAAAAAAGCGCTAAATTTGTCCGGATTTGAAAAATAATCATTTGTGGCCCAAATCAATGTTTGCAAAACCAAGTATGTTTAATTTGAAACCTTGGATCCAATAACTTTGAATTTCATTGTTAGATATCTTTGATTCTATCAAACCTCTAATGAACTTCATAAATTTTGGTCTAAGCGAATCATTTGAACATCGTTGATCATATGTAGTTTCTTTGAGCATTTGAAATGAATGATATACTTGACAAAAAAGATAATAATTTGTACCAAGCATTTCAAAATTAGATACATGTTTTTACAAATACATTTCACTAATAATGTGTATCAAAGATTTCAAAATTAGATATTTTGATATATATATATATATATATATATATATATATATATATATATATATATATATATATATATATATATATATATATATATATATATTTATTTTATTTGTATTTTATCTAGAGTTATTATTAATTTTATTTACTTAAGAGTAATGTTTTCTCTTTTTTTATTTGAATTTTTTTAAATATTATATTTAACTATATATAAATTTTGTTTTTTTTTATATTTTTTATTGATTACTATTTTTTTTATAAACAAGGATTATCATTGAATAAAATACAAAGCGTACCCTTGTTCGAATACAAAAGACAACTTAAAGAAGCTATACAATTATAGTTGTAACTTGAAATATCTCCTATAATTCTCAATTTCTAAATTATCATTTTAATTGGCCATCATATTCGTTGTCTGGTTATTTGTCACTTTTGTGAAGGAGAAGGAAAAGATGATTGACACGTTCTCTTTGGTTGTACAATAAATTTACAAGGTTGGAAAGAGGCAAGGTTGAGATCAATTATCCTTATTTGTAACAACAAACAATTGGATTTAGAATAGTTAGAAGATATATTTTAGAACTGGAAACATTTGGATTCGGAACAATTGAAAATAGTTATAGTAACAACTTACGATTGCTTAAAATAGCGCTAAATTTGTCCCGATTTGAAGAAATAATCATTCGTGGCGCAAACCTATGTTTGAAAGCCCAAGTATGTTTAATTTGATACCTTGGATCCAATAACTTTGAAGTTCATTATTAGAAGGCTTTGATTCTATGAATCCTCTAATGAACTTCATGAATTTTGGTTCAAGTGAATCATTTGAACATCGTTGATCATATGTGGTTACTTTGGGCATCGGAAATGAATGATAAACTTGACAAAAAAGACAATAATTTGTACCAAGGATTTCAAAATTCGATACATGTTTTTACAAATACATTTCACTAATAATGTGTATCAAAGATTTCAAAATTAGAAATTTTGATATATATTTATTTTATTTGTATTTTATCTAGAGTTATTATTAATTTTATTTACTTAAAAGTAATGTTTTCTCTTTTTTTTTATTTTAATTTTTTTAAATGATATATTTAACTATATAAATTTTTATATTTTTTTATATTTTTTATTAATTACTATTTTTTTATAAACAAGGATTATCATTGAATAAATTACAAAGCGTGCTCTTATTCGAATACATAAGACAACTTAAAGAAGCCACACAATTACAGTTGTAACTTGAAATATCTCCTATAATTCTCAATTTCTAAATAATCATTTTAATAGGCCATCATGTTCGTTGTCTGGTTATTTGACACTTTTATGAAGGAGAAGGAAAAGATAACTGACACGTTCTCTTTGGTTGTACAATAAATTTACAATGTTGGAAAGAGGCAAGGTTGAATTCATCATCCTTATTTGTAACAACAAAGAATTGAATTTGGAATAATGAGAAGATAGATTTTGGAACTATAAACATTTGGATTTGGAACAATTGAAAATAGTTACATTAACAACTTACGATTGCTTAAAATAGCACTAAATTTGTCCCGATTTGAAAAATAATCATTCGTGGCGCAAACCTATGTTTGCAAGCCCAAGTATGTTTAATTTGAAACCTTGGATACATTAACTTTGAAGTTTATTGTTAGAAGGATTTGATTCTATCAATCTTCTAATGAACTTCATGAATTTTGGTTCAAGTGAATCATTTGAACATCGTTGATCATATGTGGTTACTTTGAGCATCTAAAATGAATGATATACTTGACAAAAAAGAAAATAATCTGTACCAAGGATTTCAAAATTAGATACATGTTTTTACAAATACATTTCACTAATAATGTGTATTAAAGATTTCAAAATTAGAAATTTTGATATATATTTATTTTATTTGTATTTTATCTAGAGTTATTATTAATTTTATTTACTTAAGAGTAATGTTTTCTCTTTTTTTATTTGAATTTTTTTAATATTATATTTAACTATATAAATTTTGTTTTTTTTTTTAAAATATTTTTTATTAATTACTATTTTTTTATAAACGAGGATTATCATTGAATAAATTACAAAGCGTGCTCTTGTTCGAATACATAAGACAACTTAAAGAAGCCATACAATTACAGTTGTAACTTGAAATATCTCTTATAATTCTCAATTTCTAAATTATCATTTTAATAGGCCATCATATTCGTTGTCTGGTTATTTGTAACTTTTTGAAGGAGAAGGAAAAGATGATTGACACGTTTTCTTTGGTTATACAATAAATTTACAATGTTGCAAAGAGGCAAGGTTGAGACCAATCATCCTTATTTGTAACAACAAACAATTGGATTTGGAATAATGAGAAGATGAATTTTAGAACTGGAAACATTTGGATTCATAACAATTGAAAATAGTTACAGTTATAACTTAGGATTGCTTAAAATAACGCTAAATTTGTCCAAATTTGAAAAATAATCATTCGTGGCGCAAACCTATGTTTGCAAGCCCAAGTATGTTTAATTTGAAACCATGGGTCCAATAACTTTGAAGTTCATTGTTAGAAGGCTTTCATTCTCTCAATCCTATAATGAACTTCGTAAATTTTGGTTCAAGTGAATCATTTGAACATCGTTGATCATATGTGGTTACTTTGAGCATTTGAAATGAATGATATACTTGACAAAAAAGATGATAATTTGTAACAAGGTTTTAAAATTAGATACATGTTTTTACAAATACATTTCACTAATAATGTGTATCAAAGATTTCAAATTTAGAAATTTTGATATATATTTATTTTATTTGTCTTTTATATAGAGTTATTATTAATTTTATTTACTTAATAGTAATGTTTTCTCTTTTTTTATTTGAATTTTTTTAAAAATATTTTACTATATATATTTTGTTTTTTTTAAATATTTTTTATTAATTACTATTTTTTTTTTAATAAACAAGGATTATCATTGAATAAATTCAAAAGCGTACTCTTGTTCGAATACATAAGACAACTTAAAGAAGCCATACAATTACAGTTGTAACTTGAAATATCTCCTATAATTCTCAATTTCTAAATTATCATTTTAATAGGCCATCATGTTCGTTGTCTGGTTATTTGTCACTTTTATGAAGGAGAAGGAAAAGATGATTGACACGTTTTCTTTGGTTGTACAATAAATTTACAATGTTGGAAAGAGGCAAGGTTGAGATTAATCATCCTTAATTGTAACAACAAACAATTGGATTTGGAATAATGAGAAGATGGATTTTAGAACTGGAAACATTTTGATTCGGAACAATTGAAAATACTTACAGTAACAACTTACGATTGCTTAAAATAACGTTAAATTTGTCCCAATTTGAAAAATAATCATTCATGGTGCAAACCTATGTTTGCAAGCCGAAATATGTTTAATTTGAAACCTTGGATCCAATAAATTTGAAGTTCATTGTTAGAAGGCTTTGATTCTCTCAATCCTCTAATGAACTTCATGAATTTTGGTTCAAGTGAATCATTTGAACATCGTTGATCATATGTGGCTACTTTGAGCATTTGAAATTAATGATATACTTGACAAAAAAGATGATAATTTGTAACAAGGATTTTAAAATTAGATGCATGTTTTTACAAATACATTTCACTAATAATGTGTATCAAAGATTTCAAATTTAGAAATTTTGATATATATTTATTTTATTTGTATTTTATCTAGAGTTATTATTAATTTTATTTACTTAATAGTAATGTTTTCTCTTTTTTTATTTGAATTATTTAAAATATTATATTTAACTATATAAATTTTGTTTTTTTTTTATATTTGTTATTAATTACTATTTTTTTTATAAACAAGGATTATCATTGAATAAATTACAAAGTGTACTATTGTTCGAATACATAAGACAACTTAATGCAGCCATATAATTACAGTTGTAACTTGAAATATCTCCTATAATTCTCAATTTCTAAATTATCATTTTAATAGGCCATCATGTTCGTTGTCTGGTTATTTGTCACTTTTGTGAAGGAGAAGGAAAAGGTGATTGACACGTTCTTTTTGGTTGTACAATAAATTTACAATGTTGGAAAGTGGCAAGGTTGAGATTAATCATCCTTATTTGTAACAACAAACAATTGGATTTAGAATAATTAGAAGATTGATTTTATAACTCGAAACATTTGGATTCGGAACAATTGAAAATAATTATAGTAACAACTTACGATTGCTTAAAATAACGCTAAATTTGTCCCGATTTGAAGAAATAATCATTCGTGGCACAAACCTATGTTTGCAAGCCCAAGTATGTTTAATTTGAAACCTTGGATCCAATAACTTTGAAGTTCATTGTTAGAAGGCTTTGATTCTATCAATCCTGTAATGAACTTCATTAATTTTGGTTCAAGTGAATCATTTGAACATCATTGATCATATGTGGTTACTTTGAGCATCGGAAATGAATGATATACTTAACAAAAAAGACAATAATTTGTACCAAGGATTTCAAAATTAGATACATGTTTTTACAAATAAATTTCACAAATAATGTGTATCAAAGATTTCAAAGTTAGAAAATTTGATATATATTTATTTTATTTGTATTTTATCTAGAGTTATTATTAATTTTATTTACTTAAGAGTAATGTTTTCTCTTTTTTTATTTGAATTTTTTTAAATGTTATATTTAACTATATACATTTTGTTTTTTTTTATATTTTTTTATTAATTACTATTTTTTTTATAAACAAAGATTATCATTGAATAAATTACAAAGCGTGCTCTTATTCGAATACATAAGACAACTTAAAGAAGCCACACAATTATAGTTGTAACTTGAAATATCTCCTATAATTCTCAATTTCTAAATTATCATTTTAATAGTCCATAATGTTCGTTGTCTGGTTATGTGTCACTTTTGTGAAGGAGAAGGAAAAGATGATTGACACGTTTTCTTTGGTTGTACAATAAATTTACAATGTCAGAAAGAAGAAAGGTTGAGATCAATCATCATTCTTTGTAACAACAAAAAATTGAATTTGGAATAATGAGAAGATTGATTTTAGAACTGGAAAAAATTTGGATTTGGAACAATTTAAAATAGTTACAGTAACAACTTACGATTGCTTAAAAAAGCGCTAAATTTGTCCGGATTTGAAAAATAATCATTTGTGGCCCAAATCAATGTTTGCAAAACCAAGTATGTTTAATTTGAAACCTTGGATCCAATAACTTTGAATTTCATTGTTAGATATCTTTGATTCTATCAAACCTCTAATGAACTTCATAAATTTTGGTCTAAGCGAATCATTTGAACATCATTGATCATATGTAGTTTCTTTGAGCATTTGAAATGAATGATATACTTGACAAAAAAGATAATAATTTGTACCAAGCATTTCAAAATTAGATACATGTTTTTACAAATACATTTCACTAATAATGTGTATCAAAGATTTCAAAATTAGATATTTTGATATATATATATTTATTTTATTTGTATTTTATCTAGAGTTATTATTAATTTTATTTACTTAAGAGTAATGTTTGCTCTTTTTTTATTTGAATTTTTTTAAATATTATATTTAACTATATATAAATTTTGTTTTTTTTAAATATTTTTTATTGATTACTATTTTTTTTATAAACAAGGATTATCATTGAATAAAATACAAAGCGTACCCTTGTTCGAATACATAAGACAACTTAAAGAAGCTATACAATTATAGTTGTAACTTGAAATATCTCCTATAATTCTCAATTTCTAAATTATCATTTTAATTGGCCATCATATTCGTTGTCTGGTTATTTGTCACTTTTGTGAAGGAGAAGGAAAAGATGATTGACACGTTCTCTTTGGTTGTACAATAAATTTACAAGGTTGGAAAGAGGCAAGGTTGAGATCAATCATCCTTATTTGTAACAACAAACAATTGGATTTAGAATAGTTAGAAGATATATTTTAGAACTGGAAACATTTGGATTCGGAACAATTGAAAATAGTTATAGTAACAACTTACGATTGCTTAAAATAGCGCTAAATTTGTCCTGATTTGAAGAAATAATCATTCGTGGCGCAAACCTATGTTTGAAAGCCCAAGTATGTTTAATTTGATACCTTGGATCCAATAACTTTGAAGTTCATTATTAGAAGGCTTTGATTCTATGAATCCTCTAATGAACTTCATGAATTTTGGTTTAAGTGAATCATTTGAACATCGTTGATCATATGTGGTTACTTTGGGCATCGGAAATGAATGATATACTTGACAAAAAAGACAATAATTTGTACCAAGGATTTCAAAATTCGATACATGTTTTTACAAATACATTTCACTAATAATGTGTATCAAAGATTTCAAAATTAGAAATTTTGATATATATTTATTTTATTTGTATTTTATCTAGAGTTATTATTAATTTTATTTACTTAAAAGTAATGTTTTCTCTTTTTTTTTTATTTTAATTTATTTAAATGATATATTTAACTATATAAATTTTTATATTTTTTTATATTTTTTATTAATTACTATTTTTTTATAAACAAGGATTATCATTGAATAAATTACAAAGCGTGCTCTTATTCGAATACATAAGACAACTTAAAGAAGCCACACAATTACAGTTGTAACTTGAAATATCTCCTATAATTCTCAATTTCTAAATAATCATTTTAATAGGCCATCATGTTCGTTGTCTGGTTATTTGACACTTTTATGAAGGAGAAGGAAAAGATAACTGACACGTTCTCTTTGGTTGTACAATAAATTTACAATGTTGGAAAGAGGCAAGGTTGAATTCATCATCCTTATTTGTAACAACAAAGAATTGGATTTGGAATAATGAGAAGATAGATTTTGGAACTGTAAACATTTGGATTTGGAACAATTGAAAATAGTTACATTAACAACTTACGATTGCTTAAAATAGCGCTTAATTTGTCCCGATTTGAAAAATAATCATTCATGGCGCAAACCTATGTTTGCAAGCCCAAGTATGTTTAATTTGAAACCTTGGATACATTAACTTTGAAGTTTATTGTTAGAAGGATTTGATTCTATCAATCTTCTAATGAACTTCATGAATTTTGGTTCAAGTGAATCATTTGAACATCGTTGATCATATGTGGTTACTTTGAGCATATAAAATGAATGATATACTTGACAAAAAAGAAAATAATCTGTACCAAGGATTTCAAAATTAGATACATGTTTTTACAAATACATTTCACTAATAATGTGTATTAAAGATTTCAAAATTAGAAATTTTGATTTATATTATTTTTATTTGTATTTTATCTAGAGTTATTATTAATTTTATTTACTTAAGAGTAATGTTTTCTCTTTTTTTATTTGAATTTTTTTAAATATTATATTTAACTATATAAATTTTGTTTTTTTTTTAATATTTTATATTAATTACTTTTTTTTTATAAACAAGGATTATCATTGAATAAATTTCAAAGTGTGCTCTTGTTCGAATACATAAGACAACTTAAAGAAGCCATACAATTACAGTTGTAACTTGAAATATCTCCTATAATTCTCAATTTCTAAATTATCATTTTAATAGGCCATCATATTTGTTGTCTGGTTATTTGTCACTTTTGTGAAGGAGAAGGAAAAGATGATTGACACGTTTTCTTTGGTTGTACAATAAATTTACATTGTTGGGAGGAGGCAAGGTTGAGATCAATCATCCTTATTTGTACAACAAACAATTGGATTTGGAATAATGAGAAGATGGATTTTAGAACTGGAAACATTTGGATTCAGAACAATTGAAAATAGTTACAGTAACAACTTACAATTGCGTAAAATAATGCTAAATTTGTCCAAATTTGAAAAATAATCATTCGTGGCGCAAACCTATGTTTGCAAGCCCAAGTATGTTTAATTTGAAACCTTGGATCCAATAACTTTGAAGTTCATTGTTAGAAAGCTTTGATTCTCTCAATCCTCTAATGAACTTCATGAATTTTGGTTCAAGTGAATCATTTGAACATCGTTAATCATATGTGGTTTCTTTGAGCATTTGAAATAAATGATATACTTGACAAAAAAGATGATAATTTGTAACAAGGATTTTAAAAATAGATACATATTTTTACAAATGAATTTCACTAATAATGTGTATCAAAGATTTCAAATTTAGAAATTTTGATATATATTTATTTTATTTGTCTTTTATCTAGAGTTATTATTAATTTTATTTACTTAATAGTAATGTTTTCTCTTTTTTTATTTGAATTTTTTTAAATATATTTTACTATATATATTTTGTTTTTTTAATATTTTTTATTAATTACTATGTTTTTTAATAAACAAGGATTATCGTTGAATAAATTACAAAGCGTACTCTTGTTCGAATACATAAGACAACTTAAAGAAGGCATACAATTACAGTTGTCATTAGAAATATCTCCTATAATTCTCAATTTATAAATTATCATTTTAATAGGCCATCATGTTCGTTGTCTGGTTATTTGTCACTTTTATGAAGGTGAAGGAAAATATGATTGACACGTTCTCTTTGGTTGTACAATAAATTTACAATGTTGGAAAGAGGGAAGGTTGAGATCAATCATCCATATTTGTAAAAACAAACAATTGGATTTAGAATAATTAGAAGATTGATTTTATAACTCGAAACATTTAGATTCGGAACAATTGAAAATAGTTATAGTAACAACTTACGATTGCTTAAAATAGCGCTAAATTTGTCCCGATTTGAAGAAATAATTATTCGTGGCGCAAACCTATGTTTGCAAGCCCAAGTATGTTTAATTTGAAACCTTGGATCCAATAACTTTGAAGTTCATTGTTAGAAGGCTTTGATTCTATCAATCCTGTATTGAACTTCATGAATTTTGGTTCAAGTGAATCATTTGAACATCGTTGATCATATGTGGTTACTTTGAGCATCGGAAATGAATGATATGCTTGACAAAAAAGACAATAATTTGTACCAAGGATTTCAAAATTAGATACATGTTTTTACAAATACATTTCACTAATAATGTGTATCAAAGATTTCAAAATTAGAAATTTTGATATATATTTATTTTATTTGTATTTTATCTAGAGTTATTATTAATTTTATTTACTTAAGAGTAATGTTTTCTCTTTTTTTATTTGAATTTTTTTAAATGTTATATTTAACTATATAAATTTTGTTTTTTTTTAATATTTTTTATTAATTACTATTTTATTTATAAAAAGGATTATCATTGAATAAATTACAAAGCGTGCTCTTATTCGAATACATAAGACAACTTAAAGAAGCTACACAATTACAGTTGTAACTCGAAATATCTCATATAATTCTCAATTTCTAAATTATCATTTTAATAGTCCATCATGTTCGTTATCTGGTTATTTGTCACTTTTGTGAAGGAGAAGGAAAAGATGATTGACACGTTTTCTTTGGTTGTACCATAATGTTACAACGTCGGAAAGAAGAAAGGTTGAGATCAATCATCATTCTTTGTAACAACAAAAAATTGAATTTGGAATAATGAGAAGAAGGATTTTAGAACTGGAAAAAATTTGGATTTGGAACAATTTAAAATAGTTACAGTAACAACTTACGATTGCTTAAAAAAGCGCTAAGTTTGTCCCGATTTAAAAAATAATCATTCGTGGCCCAAACCTATGTTTGCAAAACCAAGTATGTTTAATTTGAAACCGTAGATCCAATAACTTTGAATTTCATTGTTAGATGGCTTTGATTCTATCAAACCTCTAATGAACTTCATGAATTTTGGTCTAAGTGAATCATTTGAACATCGTTGATCATATGTGGTTTCTTTGAGCATTTGAAATGAATGATATACTTGACAAAAAAGATAATAATTTGTACCAAGGATTTCAAAATTAGATACATGTTTTTACAAATACATTTCACTGATAATGTATATCAAAGATTTCAAAATTAAATATTTTGATATATATTTATTTTATTTGTATTTTATCTAGAGTTATTATTAATTTTATTTACTTAAGAGTAATGTTTTCTCTTTTTTTATTTGAATTTTTTAAAATATTATATTAAACTATATATATATTTTGTTTTTTTTTAAATATTTTTTATTGGTTACAATTTTTTTTGTATAAACAAAGATTATCATTGAATAAAATACAAAGCGTACTCCTATTCGAATACATAAGACAACTTAAAGAAGCCATACAATTACAGTTGTAACTTGAAATATCTCCTATAATTCTCAATTTCTAAATTATCATTTTAAAAGGCCATCATGTTCGTTGTCTGGTTATTTGACACATTTATGAAGGAGAAGGAAAAGATAATTGACATGTTCTCTTTGGTTGTACAATAAATTTACAATGTTGGAAAGAGGAAAAGTTGAGATCAATCATCCTTATTTGTAACAACAAACAATTGGATTTGGAATAATGAGAAGATGGATTTTAGAACTGGAAACATTTGGATTCAGAACAATTGAAAATAGTTACATTAATAACTTACGATTGCTTAAAATAGCGCTAAATTTGTCTCGATTTGAAAAATAATCATTCGTGGTGCAAACCTATGTTTGCAAGCCCAAGTATGTTTAATTTGAAACCTTGGATCCATTAACTTTGAAGTTTATTGTTAGAAGGCTTTGATTCTATCAATCTTCTAATGAACTTCATGAATTTTGGTTCAAATGAATCATTTGAACATCGTTGATCATATGTGGTTACTTTGAGCATCTGAAATGAATGATATACTTGACGAAAAAGACAATAATCTGTACCAAGGATTTCAAAATTAGATACATGTTTTTACAAATACATTTCACTAATAATGTGTATTAAAGGTTTCAAAATTAGAAATTTTGATTTATATTTATTTTATTTGTATTTTATCTAGAGTTATTATTAGTTTTATTTACTTAAGAGTAATGTTTTCTCTTTTTTTTTTGAATTTTTTTAAATATTATATTTAACTATATAAATTTTGTTATTTTTATATTTTTTATTAATTTCTTTTTTTTATAAACAGGGATTATTATTGAATTAATTACAAAGCGTGATCTTGTTCGAATACATAAGACAACTTAAAGTAGCCATACAATTACAGTTGTAACTTGAAATATCTCCTACAATTCTCAATTTCTAAATTATCATTTTAATAGGCCATCATATTCGTTGTCTGGTTATTTGTCACTTTTGTGAAGGAGAAGGAAAAGATGATTGACACGTTTTCTTTGGTTGTACAATAAATTTACAATGTTGGGAGGAGGCAAGGTTGAGATCAATCATCCTTATTTGTAAAAACAAACAATTGGATTTGGAATAATGAGAAGATGGATTTTAGAATTGGAAACATTTGGATTCAAAACAATTGAAAATAGTTACAGTAACAACTTACGATTGCTTAAAATAATGCTAAATTTGTCCAAATTTGAAAAATAATCATTCGTGGTGTAAACCTATGTTTGCAAGCCCAAGTATGTTTAATTTGAAACTTTGGATCCAATAACTTTGATGTTCATTGTTAGAAGGCTTTGATTCTCTCAATCCTCTAATGAACTTCATGAATTTTGGTTCAAGTGAATGATTTGAACATCGTTGATCATATGTGGTTACTTTTAGCATTTGAAATAAATGATATACTTGACAAAAAAGATGATAATTTGTAACAAGGATTTTAAAATTAGATACATTGTTTTACAAATACATTTCACTAATAATGTGCATCAAAGATTTCAAATTTAGAAATTTTGATATATATTTATTTTATTTGTCTTTTATCTAGAGTTATTATTAATTTTATTTACTTAATAATAATGTTTTCTCTTTTTTTATTTGAATTTTTTTAAATATATTTTACTATATATATTTTGTTTTTTTTAATATTTTTTATTAATTACTATTTTTTTTAATAAACAAGGATTATCATTGAATAAATTACAAAGCGTACTCTTGTTCGAATACATAAGACAACTTAAAGAAGGCATACAATTACAATTGTCATTAGAAATATCTCCTATAATTCTCAATTTATAAATTATCATTTTAATAGGCCATCATGTTCGTTGTCTGGTTATTTGTCACTTTTATGAAGGAGAAGGAAAATATGATTGACACGTTCTCTTTGGTTGTACAATAAATTTACAATGTTGGAAAGAGGCAAGGTTGAGATCAATCATCCTTATTTGTAACAACAAACAATTGGATTTAGAATAATTAGAAGATTGATTTTAGAACTCGAAACTTTTGGATTCGGAACAATTGAAAATATTTATAGTAACAACTTACGATTGCTTAAAATAGCGCTAAATTTGTCCCGATTTGAAGAAATAATTATTCGTGGCGCAAACCTATGTTTGCAAGCCCAAGTATGTTTAATTTGAAACCTTGGATCCAATAACTTTGAAGTTTATTATTAGAAGGCTTTGATTCTATCAATCCTCTAATGAACCTCATGGATTTTGGTTCAAGTGAATCATTTGAACATCGTTGATCATATGTGGTTATTTTGAGCATCGGAAATGAATGATATGCTTGACAAAAAAGACAATAGTTTGTACCAAGGATTTCAAAATTAGATACATGTTTTTACAAATACATTTCACTAATAATGTACATCAAAGATTTCAAAATTAGAAATTTTGATATATATTTATTTTATTTGTATTTTATCTAGAGTTATTATTAATTTTATTTACTTAAGAGTAATGTTTTCTCTTTTTTTATTTGAATTTTTTTAAATGTTATATTTAACTATATAAATTTTGTTTTTTTTATATTATTTATTAATTACTATTTTTTTTTATAAAAAGGATTCTCATTGAATAAATTACAAAGCATGCTCTTATTCGAATACATAAGACAACTTAAAGAAGCTACACAATTATAGTTGTAACTCGAAATATCTCCTATAATTCTCAATTTCTAAATTATCATTTTAATAGTCCATCATGTTCGTTGTCTGGTTATTTGTCACTTTTGTGAAGGAGAAGGAAAAGATGATTGACACGTTTTCTTTGGTTGTACAATAAATTTACAACGTCGGAAAGAAGAAAGGTTGAGATCAATCATCATTCTTTGTAACAACAAAAAATTGAATTTGGAATAATGAGAAGATGGATTTTAGAACTGGAAAAAATTTGGATTTGGAACAATTTAAAATAGTTACAGTAACAACTTACGATTGCTTAAAAAAGCGCTAGGTTTGTCCCGATTTAAAAAATAATCATTCGTGGCCCAAACCTATGTTTGCAAAACCAAGTATGTTTAATTTGAAACCGTGGATCCAATAACTTTGAATTTCATTGTTAGATGGCTTTGATTCTATCAAACCTCTAATGAACTTCATGAATTTTGGTCTAAGTGAATCATTTGAACATCATTTATCATATGTGGTTTCTTTGAGCATTTGAAATGAATGATATACTTGACAAAAAAGATATTAATTTGTACCAAGGATTTCAAAATTAGATACATGTTTTTACAAATACATTTCACTAATAATGTATATCAAAGATTTCAAAATTAGAAATTTTGATATATATTTATTTTATTTCTATTTTATCTAGAGTTATTATTAATTTTATTTACTTAAGAGTAATGTTTTCTCTTTTTTTATTTGAATTTTTTTAAATATTATATATATTTTGTTTTTTTAAATATTTTTTATTGATTACTATTTTTTTTTTATAAACAAGGATTATCATTGAATAAAATAAAAAAGCGTACACTTGTTCGAATACATAAGACAACTTAAAGAAGCCATACAATTACAGTTGTAACTTGAAATATCTCCTATAATTCTCAATTTATAATTTATCATTTTAATAGGGAATCATGTTCGTTGTCTGGTTATTTGACACTTTTATGAAGGAGAAGGAAAAGATAATTGACACGTTCTCTTTGGTTGTACAATAAATTTACAATGTTGGAAAGAGGCAAGGTTTAGATCAACCAACCTTATTTGTAACAACAAACAATTGGATTTGGAATAATGAGAAGATGGATTTTAGAACTGGAAACATTTGGATTCAGAACAATTTAAAATAGTTACAGTAACAACTTACGATTGCTTAAAATAGTGCTAAATTTATCCCGATTTGAAAAATAATCATTCGTGGCGCAAACCTATGTTTGCAAGCCCAAGTATGTTTAATTTGAAACCTTGGATCCATAAACTTTGAAGTTTATTGTTAGAAGGCTTTAATTCTATCAATCTTCTAATGAACTTCATGAATTTTGGTTCAAGTGAATCATTTGAACATCGTTGATCATATGTGGTTACTTTGAGCATCTAAAATGAATGATATACTTGACAAAAAAGACAATAATCTGTACCAAGGATTTCAAAATTAGATACATGTTTTTACAAATACATTTCATTAATAATGTGTTTCAAAGATTTCAAAATTAGAAATTTTGATATATATTTATTTTATTTGTATTTTATCTAGAGTTATTATTAATTTTATTTACTTAAGAGTAATGTTTTCGCTTTTTTGATTTGAATTTTTTTAAATGTTATATTTAACTATATAAATTTTGTTTTTTTATATTTTTTATTAATTACTATTTTTTTTATAAACAGAGATTATCATTAAATAAATTACAAAGCATGCTCTTATTCGAATACATAAGACAACTTAAAGAAGCCACACAATTACAGTTGTAACTTGAAATATCTCCTATAATTCTTAATTTCTAAATTATCATTTTAATAGTCCATAATGTTCATTGTCTGGTTAATTTTCACTTTTGTGAAGGAAAAGGAAAAGATGATTGACATGTTTTCTTTGGTTGTACAATAAATTTACAATGTCGGAAAGAAGAAAGGTTGAGATCAATCATCATTCTTTGTAACAATAAAAAATTGAATTTGGAATAATGAGAAGATGTATTTTAGTACTGGAAAAAATTTGGATTTGGAACAATTTAAAATAGTTACAGTAACAACTTACGATTGCTTAAAAAACGCTAAATTTGTCCCGATTTAAAAAATAATCATTCGTGGCCCAAACCTATGTTTGCAAAACCAAGTATGTTTGATTTGAAACCTTGGATCCAATAACTTTGAATTTCATTGTTAGATAGTTTTGATTCTATCAAACCTCTAATGAACTTCATGAATTTTGGTCTAAGTGAATCATTTGAACATCGTTGATCATATGTGGTTTCTTTGAGTATTTGAAATGAATGATATACTTGACAAAAAAGATAATAACTTGTACCAAGGATTTCAAAATTAGATACATGTTTTTACAAATAAATTTCACTAATAATGTGTATCAAAGATTTCAAGATTAGAAAATTTGATATATATTTATTTTATTTGTATTTTATCTAGAGTTATTATTTATTTTATTTACTTAAGAGTAATGTTTTCTCTTTTTTTATTTGAATTTTTTTAAATATTATATTTAACTATATAAATTTTGTTTTTTTTTAATATTTTTTATTAATTACTATTTTTTTTATAAACAAGGATTATCATTGAATAAATTACAAAGCGTACTCTTGTTCGAATACATAAGACAACTTAATGAAGCCATATAATTACAGTTGTAACTTGAAATATCTCCTATAATTCTCAATTTCGAAATTATCATTTTAATAGGTCATCGTGTTCGTTGTCTGGTTATTTGTCAGTTTTGTGAAGGAGAAGTAAAAGATGATTGACACGTTCTCTTTGGTTGTACAATAAATTTACAATGTTGGAAAGCGGCATCCTTATTTGTAACAACAAACAATTGGATTTAGAATAATTAGAAGATTGATTTTAGAACTCGAAACATTTGGATTCAGAACAATTGAAAATAGTTATAGTAACAACTTACGATTGCTTAAAATAGCGCTAAATTTGTCCCGATTTGAAGAAATAATCATTCGTGGTGCAAACCTATGTTTGCAAACCCAAGTATGTTTAATTTGAAACCTTGGATCCAATAAATTTGAAGTTCATTGTTAGAAGGCTTTGATTCTATCCATCCTGTAATGAACTTCATGAATTTTGGTTCAAGTGAATCATTTGAACATCGTTGATCATATGTGGTTACTTTGAGCATCGGAAATGAATGATATACTTGACAAAAAATACAATAATTTCTACCAAGGATTTCAAAATTAGATACATGTTTTTACAAATACATTTCACTAATAATGTGTATCAAAGATTTCATAATTAGAAATTTTGATATATATTTATTTTATTTGTATTTTATCTAGAGTTATTATTAATTTTATTTACTTAAGTGTAATGTTTTCGCTTTTTTGATTTGAATTTTTTTAAATGTTATATTTAACTATATAAATTTTGTTTTTTTATATTTTTTATTAATTACTATTTTTTTTCGTAAACAAAGATTATCATTGAATAAATTACAAAGCATGCTCTTATTCGAATAAATAAGACAACTTAAAGAAGCCAAACAATTACAGTTGTAACTTGAAATATCTCCGATAATTCTCAATTTCTAAATTACCATTTTAATAGTCCATAATGTTCAATGTCTGGTTATTTTTCATTTTTGTGAAGGAGAAGGAAAATATGATTGACATGTTTTCATTGGTTGTACAATAAATTTACAATGTCGGAAAGAAGAAAGGTTAAGATCAATCATCATTCTTTGTAACAACAAAAAATTGAATTTGGAATAATGAGAAGATGGATTTTAGTACTGAAAAAATTTGGATTTTGAACAATTTAAAATAGTTACAGTAACAACTTACGATTGCTTAAAAAAGCGCTAAATTTGTCCCGATTTAAAAAATAATCATTCGTGGCCCAAACCTTTGTTTGCAAAACCAAGTATCTTTAATTTGAAACCTTGGATCCAATAACTTTGAATTTCATTGTTAGATAGTTTTGATTCTATCAAACCTCTAATGAACTTCATGAATTTTGGTCTAAGTGAATCATTTGAACATCGTTGATCATATGTGGTTTCTTTGAGCATTTGAAATGAATGATATACTTGACAAAAAAGATAATAATTTGTATCAAGGATTTCAAAATTAGATACATGTTTTTACAAATACATTTCACTAATAATGTGTATCAAAGATTTCAAAATTATAAATTTTGATATATATTTATTTTATTTGTATTTTATTTAGAGTTATTATTAATTTTATTTACTTAAGAGTAATGTTTTCTCTTTTTTTATTTGAATTTTTTTAAATATTATATTTAACTATATATATATATATATATATATATATATTATTTTTATTATTTTTATTGATTACTATTTTTTTTATAAACAAGGATTATCATTGAATAAAATACAAAGCGTACTCTTGTTCGAATACATAAGACAACTTAAAGAAGCCTTACAATTACAGTTGTAACTTGAAATATCTCCTATAATTCTCAATTTCGAATTTATCATTTTAATAGGCAATCATGTTCGTTCTCTGGTAATTTGACACTTTTATATAGGAGAAGGAAAAGATAATTGACACGTTCTCTTTGGTTGTACAATAAATTTACAATGTTGGAAAGACGCAAGATTGAGATCAACCATCCTTATTTGTAACAACAAACAATTGGATTTGGAATAATGGGAAGATGGATTTTAGAACTGGAAACATTTGGATTCAGAACAATTTAAAATAGTTACAGTAACAACTTATGATTGCTTAAAACAACGCTAAATGTGTTCCAATTTGAAAAATAATCACACGTGGCACAAACCCATGTTTGAAAGCCCAATTATGTTTAATTTGAAACCTTGGATCCAATAACTTTGAAGTTCATTGTTAGAAGGCTTTGAATCTATCAATCCTCTAATGATCTTCATGAATTTTGGTTCAAGTGAATCATTTGAACATCGTTGATCATATGTGGTTAATTTGAGCATTTGAAATGAATGATATACTTGACAAAAAAGCTAATAATTTATACCAAGGATTTCAAAATTAGATACATGTTTTTACAAATACATTTCACTAATAATGTGTATCAAAGATTTCAAAATTAGAAATTTTGATATATATTTATTTTATTTGTATTTTATCTAGAGTTATTATTAATTTTATTTACTTAAGAGTAATGTTTTCTCTTTTTTTATTTGAATTTTTTTAAATATTATATATATTTTGTTTCTTTTTATATTTTTTATTGATTACTATTTTTTTTTATAAAAAGGATTATCATTGAATAAAATACAAAGCGTACACTTGTTCGAATACATAAGACAACTTAAAGAAGCCACACAATTACAGTTGTAACTTGAAATATCTCCGATAATTCTCAATTTCTAAATTATCATTTTAATAGTCCATAATGTTCATTGTCTGGTTATTTTTCACTTTTGTGAAGGAGAAGGAAAAGATGATTGACATGTTTTCTTTGGTTGTACAATAAATTTACAATGTCGGAAAGAAGAAAGGTTAAGATCAATCATCATTCTTTGTAACAACGAAAAATTGAATTTGGAATAATGAGAAGATGGATTTTAGTACTGAAAAAAATTTGGATTTTGAACAATTTAAAATAGTTACAGTAACAACTTACGATTGCTTAAAAAAGCGCTAAATTTGTCCCGATTTAAAAAATAATCATTCGTGGCCCAAACCTTTGTTTGCAAAACCAAGTATCTTTAATTTGAAACCTTGGATCCAATAAATTTGAATTTCATTGTTAGATAGCTTTGATTCTATCAAACCTCTAATGAACTTCATGAATTTTGGTCTAAGTGAATCATTTGAACATCGTTGATCATATGTGGTTTCTTTGAGCATTTGAAATGAATGATATACTTGACAAAAAAGATAATAATTTGTACCAAGGATTTCAAAATTAGATACATGTTTTTACAAATACATTTCACTAATAATGTGTATCAAAGATTTCAAAATTAGAAATTTTGATATATATTTATTTTATTTGTATTTTATCTAGAGTTATTATTAATTTTATTTACTTAAGAGTAATGTTTTCTCTTTTTTTATTTGAATTTTTTTAAATATTATATTTAACTATATATATATATATTTTATTTTTATTTTTTTTATTGATTGCTATTTTTTTTTATAAACAAGGATTATCATTGAATAAAATACAAAGCGTACTCTTGTTCGAATACATAAGACAACTTAAAGAAGCCATACAATTACAGTTGTAACTTGAAATATCTCCTATAATTCTCAATTTCGAATTTATCATTTTAATAGGCAATCATGTTCGTTCTCTGGTATTTTGATACTTTTATGAAGGAGAAGGAAAAGATAATTGACACGTTCTCTTTGGTTGTACAATAAATTTACAATGTTGGAAAGACGCAAGGTTGAGATCAACCATCCTTATTTGTAACAACAAACAATTGGATTTGGAATAATGAGAAGATGGATTTTAGAACTGGAAACATTTGGATTCGGAACAATTTAAAATAGTTACAGTAACAACTTATGATTGCTTAAAACAGCGCTAAATGTGTTCCAATTTGAAAAATAATCATACGTGGCACAAACCCATGTTTGAAAGCCCAATTATGTTTAATTTGAAACCTTGGATCCAATAACTTTGAAGTTCATTGTTAGAAGGCTCTGAATCTATCAATCCTCTAATGATCTTCATGAATTTTGGTTCAAGTGAATCATTTGAACATCGTTGATCGTATGTGGTTAATTTGAGCATTTGAAATGAATGATATACTTGACAAAAAAGCTAATAATTTATACCAAGGATTTCAAAATTAGATACATGTTTTTACAAATACATTTCACTAATAATGTGTATCAAAGATTCAAAATTAGAAATTTTGATATATATTTATTTTATTTGTATTTTATCTAGAGTTATTATAAATTTTATTTACTTAAGAGTATTGTTTTCTCTTTTTTTATTTGAATTTTTTTAAATATTGTATATATTTTGTTTTTTTTTAATATTTTTTATTGATTACTATTTTTTTTATAAACAAGGATTATCATTGAATAAAATACAAAGCGTACACTTGTTCGAATACATAAGACAACTTAAAGAAGCCATACAATTACAGTTGTAACTTGAAATATATCTTATAATTCTCAATTTCTAATTTATCATTTTAATAGGCAATCATGTTCATTGTCTGGTTATTTGACACTTTTATGAAGGAGAAGGAAAAGAAAATTGACACGTTCTCTTTGGTTGTACAATAAATTTACAATGTTGGAAAGAGGAAAGGTTTAGATCAACCATCCTTATTTGTAACAACAAACAATTGGATTTGGAATAATGAGAAGATGGATTTTAGAACTGGAAACATTTGGATTCTGAACAATTTAAAATAGTTACGGTAACAACTTACGATTGCTTAAAACAACGCTAAATGTGTTCCGATTTGAAAAATAATCTTCGTGGCACAAACCCATGTTTGCAAGCCCAATTATGTTTAATTTGAAACCTTGGATCCAATAACTTTGAAGTTCATTGTTAGAAGGATTTGATTCTATCAATCCTCTAATGATCTTAATGAATTTTGGTTCAAGTGAATCATTTGAACATCGTTGATCATATGTGGTTAATTTGAGCATTTGAAATGAATGATATACTTGAACAAAAGGACAATAATTTGTACCAAGGATTTCAAAATTAGATACATGTTTTTACAAATACATTTCACTAATAATGTGTATCAAAGATTTCAAAATTAGAAATTTTGATATATATTTATTTTATTTGTATTTTGTCTAGAGTTATTATTAATTTTATTTACTTAAGAGTAATGTTTTCTCTTTTTCTTTTAATTTTTTTAAATATTATATTTAACTATATAAGTTTTGTTTTTTTAAATATTTTTTATTAATTACTATTTTTTTTATAAACAAGGATTATCATTGAATAAATTACAAAGTGTGCTCTTGCTCGAATACATAAGACAACTTAAAGAAACCATACAATTACAGTTGTAACTTGAAATATCTCCTATAATTCTCAATTTCTAAATTATCATTTTAATAGTCTATCATGTTCGTTGTCTGGTTATTTGTCATTTTTGTGAAGGAGAAGGAAAATAAGATTGACATGTTTTCTTTGGTTGTACAATAAATTTACAATGTTGGAAAGAAGCAAGGTTGAGATCAATCATCCTTATTTGTAACAACAAACAATTGGATTTGGAATAATGAGAAGATAAATTTCAGAACTGGAAACATTCGGATTCGGAACAATTGAAAATAGTGACAGTAACAACTTACGATTGCTTAAAATAACGCTAAATTTGTCCAATTTGAAAAATAATCATTTGTGGCGCATACCCATGTTTGAAAGCCCAAATATGTTTAATTTGAAACCTTGGAACCAATACCTTTGAAGTTCGTTGTTAGAAGATTTTGATTCTATCAATCCTCTAATAAACTTCATGAATTTTGGTTCAAGTGAATCATATGAACATCGTTGATCATATATGGTTACTTTGAGCATTTGAAATGAATGATATACTTGACAAAAAGACAATAATTTATACCAAGGATTTCAAAATTAGATACATGTTTTTACAAATACATTTCACTAAAAATGTGTATCAAAGATTTCAAAATTTGAAATTTTGATATATATTTATTTTATTTGTATTTTATCTAGAGTTATTATTAATTTTATTTACTTAAGAGTAATGTTTTCTCTTTTTTTATTTGAATTTTTTTAAATATTATATTTAACTATATAAATTTTGTTTTTTTAATATTTTTTATTAATTACTATTTTTTTTATAAACAAGGATTATCATTGAATAAATTACAAAGCGTACTCTTGTTCGAATACGTAAGACAACTTAATGAAGCCATATAATTACAGTTGTAACTTGATATATCTCCTATAATTCTCAATTTCTAAATTATCATTTTAATTGGCCATCATGTTCGTTGTCTGGTTATTTGTCACTTTTGTGAAGGAGAAGGAAAAGATGATTGACACGTTCTCTTTGGTTGTACAATAAATTTACAATGTTGGAAAGAGGCAAGGTTGAGATCAATCATCCTTATTTGTAACAACAAACAATTATATTTGAAATAATGAGAAGATGGGTTTTAGAACTGGAAACATTTTGATTCAGAACAATTGAAAATAGTTATAGTAACAACTTACGATTGCTTAAAATAGCGCTAAATTTGTCTCGATTTGAAGAAATAATCATTCGTGGCGCAAACCTATGTTTGCAAGCCCAAGTATGTTTAATTTGATACCTTGGATCCAATAACTTTGAAGTTCATTATTTGAAGGATTTGATTTTATCAATCCTCTAATGAACTTCATGAATTTTGGTTCAAGTGAATCATTTGAACATCGTTGATCATATGTGATTACTTTGGGCATCGAAAATGAATGATATACTTGACAAAAAAGACAATATTTGTACCAAGGATTTCAAAATTAGATACATGTTTTTACAAATACATTTCACTAATAATGTGTATCAATGATTTCAAAATTAGAAATTTTGATATATATTTATTTTATTTGTATTTTATCTAGAGTTATTATTAATTTTATTTAGTTAAGAGTAATGTTTTCTCTTTCTTTTTTTTTTGAATTTTTTTAAATGTTATATTTAACTATATAAATTTTGTTTTTTTTAAATATTTTTTATTAATTACTATTTTTTTATAAACAAGGATTATCATTGAATAAATTACAAAGCGTGCTCTTATTCGAATACATAAGACAACTTAAAGAAGCCACACAATTACAGTTGTAACATGAAATATCTCCTATAATTCTCAATTTCTAAATTATCATTTTAATAGGCCATCATGTTTGTTGTCTTATTATTTAACACTTTTATGAAGGAGAAGGAAAAGATAATTGACACGTTCTCTTTGGTTGTACAATAAATTTACAATGTTGGAAAGAGGGAAGGTTGAGATCAATCATCCTTATTTGTAACAACAAACAATTGGATTTGGAATAATGAGAAGATGGATTATTAGAAATGGAAACATTTGGATTCAGAACAATTGAAAATAGTTACACTAACAACTTACGATTGCTTAAAATAGAGCTAAATTTGTACCGATTTGAAGAAATAATCATTCGTGGCCCAAACCTATGTTTGCAAGCCCAAGTATGTTTAATTTGAAACCTTGGATACATAAACTTTGAAGTTTATTGTTAGAAGGCTTTGATTCTATCAATCTTCTAATGAACTTCATGAATTTTGGTTCAAGTGAATCATTTGAACATCGTTGATCATATGTGGTTACTTTGAGCATCTAAAATGAATGATATACTTGACAAAAAAGACAATAATCTGTACCAAGGATTTCAAAATTAGATACATGTTTTTACAAATACATTACACTAATAATGTGTATTTAAGATTTCAAAATTAGAAATTTTGATTTATATTTATTTTATTTGTATTTTATCTAGAGTTATTATTAATTTTATTTACTTAAGAGTAATGTTTTCTTTTTTTTTTTATTTGAATTTTTTTAAATATTATATTTAACTATATATATTTTGATTTTTTAATATTTTTTATTAATTACTTTTTTTTATAAACAAGGATTATCATTGAATAAATTACAAAGCATGCTCTTGTTCGAATACATAAGACAACTTAAAGAAGCCATACAATTACAGTTGTAACTTGGAATATCTCCTATAATTCTCAATTTCTAAATTATCATTTTAATAGGCCATCATATTCGTTGTTTGGTTATTTGTCACTTTTGTGAAGGAGAAGGAAAAGATGATTGGCACTTTTTCTTTGGTTATACAATAAATTTACAATGTTGGGAGGAGGCAAGGTTGGGATCAATCATCCTTATTTTTAACAACAAACAATTGGATTTGGAATAATGAGAAGATGGATTTTAGAACTGGAAACATTTGGATTCAGAACAATTGAAAATAGTTACAGTAACAACTTACGATTGCTTAAAATAACGCTAAATTTGTCCAAATTTGATTCTCTCAATCCTCTAATGAACTTCATGAATTTTGGTTCAAGTGAATCATTTGAACATCGTTGATCATATGTGGTTACTTTCAGCATTTGAAATAAATGATATACTTGACAAAAAAGATGATAATTTGTAACAAGGATTTTAAAAATAGATACATATTTTTACAAATACATTTCACTAATAATGTGTATCAAAGATTTCAAATTTAGAAAATTTTGATATATATTTATTTTATTTGTGTTTTATCTAGAGTTATTATTAATTTTATTTACTTAATAGTAATGTTTTCTCTTTTTTTATTTGAATTTTTTTAAATATATTTTACTATATATATTTTGTTTTTTTTTAAATATTTTTTATTAATTACAATTTTTTTTAATAAACAAAGATTATCATTGAATAAATTACAAAGCGTACTCATGTTCGAATACATAAGACAACTCAAAGAAGCCACACAATTAAAGTTGTAACTTGAAATGTCTCATATAATTCTTAACTTCTAAATTATCATTTTAATAGGCCATCATGTTCGTTGTCTGGTTATTTGTCACTTTTGTGAAGGAGAACGAAAATATGATAGACACGTTCTCTTAGGTTGTACGATAAATTTACAATGTTGGAAAGAGGCAAGGTTGAGAGTAATCACCCTTAATTGTAACAACAAACAATTGGATTTGGGATAATGAGAAGATTTATTTTAGAACTGGAAACATTTGGATTCAGAACAATTGAAAATAGTTACAGTAACAACTTACGATTGCTAAATATAGCGCTAAATTTGTACCGATTTAAAGAAATAATACTTCGTGGTCCAAACCTATGTTTGCAAGCCCAAGTATGTTTAATTTTAAACCATGGATCCAATAACTTTGAAGTTCATTGCTAGAAGGCTTTGATTCTATCAATCCTCTAATGAACTTCATGAATTTTGGTTCAAGTGAATCATTTGAACATCGTTGATCCTATGTGGTTAATTTGAGCATTTGAAATGAATGATATACTAGACAAAAAGGACAATAATTTGTACCAAGGATTTCAAAATTAGATACAAGTTTTTACAAATACATTTCACTAATAATGTGTATCAAAGATTTCAAAATTAGAAATTTTGATATATATTTATTTTATTTGTATTTTATCTAGAGTTATTATTAATTTTATTTACTTAAGAGTAATGTTTTCTCTTTTTTTATTTGAATTTTTTTAAATGTTATATTTAACTATATAAATTTTGTTTTTTTTTTTTAATTTTTTATTAATTACTATTTTTTTATAAACAATGATTATCATTGAATAAATTACAAAGCATGCTCTTGTTCGAATACATAAGACAACTTAAAGAAGCCATACAATTACAGTTGTAACTTGGAATATCTCCTATAATTCTCAATTTCTAAATTATCATTTTAATAGGCCATCATATTCGTTGTTTGGTTATTTGTCACTTTTGTGAAGGAGAAGGAAAAGATGATTGGCACTTTTTCTTTGGTTATACAATAAATTTACAATGTTGGGAGGAGGCAAGGTTGAGATCAATCATCCTTATTTGTAACAACAAACAATTGGATTTGGAATAATGAGAAGATGGATTTTAGAACTGGAAACATTTGGATTCAGAACAATTGAAAATAGTTACAGTAACAACTTACGATTGCTTAAAATAACGCTAAATTTGTCCAAATTTGATTCTCTCAATCCTGTAATGAACTTCATGAATTTTGGTTGAAGTGAATCATTTGAACATCGTTGATCATATGTGGTTACTTTGAGCATTTGAAATAAATGATATACTTGAAAAAAAAGATGATAATTTGTAACAAGGATTTTAAAAATAGATACATATTTTTACAAATACATTTCACTAATAATGTGTATCAAAGATTTCAAATTTAGAAAATTTTGATATATATTTATTTTATTTGTCTTTTATCTACAGTTATTATTAATTTTATTTACTTAATAGTAATGTTTTCTCTTTTTTTATTTGAATTTTTTTAAATATATTTTACTATATATATTTTATTTTTTTTTAAATATTTTTTATTAATTACAATTTTTTTTAATAAACAAAGATTATCATTGAATAAATTACAAAGCGTACTCATGTTCGAATACATAAGACAACTCAAAGAAGCCACACAATTAAAGTTGTAACTTGAAATGTCTCATATAATTCTTAACTTCTAAATTATCATTTTAATAGGCCATCATGTTCGTTGTCTGGTTATTTGTCACTTTTGTGAAGGAGAACGAAAATATGATAGACACGTTCTCTTAGGTTGTACGATAAATTTACAATGTTGGAAAGAGGCAAGGTTGAGAGTAATCACCCTTAATTGTAACAACAAACAATTGGATTTGGGATAATGAGAAGATTTATTTTAGAACTGGAAACATTTGGATTCAGAACAATTGAAAATAGTTACAGTAACAACTTACGATTGCTAAAAATAGTGCTAAATTTGTACCGATTTAAAGAAATAATACTTCGTGGTCCAAACCTATGTTTGCAAGCCCAAGTATGTTTAATTTTAAACCATGGATCCAATAACTTTGAAGTTCATTGCTAGAAGGCTTTGATTCTATCAATCCTCTAATGAACTTCATGAATTTTGGTTCAAGTGAATCATTTGAACATCGTTGATCATATGTGGTTAATTTGAGCATTTGAAATGAATGATATACTAGACAAAAAGGACAATAATTTGTACCAAGGATTTCAAAATTAGATACAAGTTTTTACAAATACATTTCACTAATAATGTGTATCAAAGATTTCAAAATTAGAAATTTTGATATATATTTATTTTATTTGTATTTTATCTAGAGTTATTATTAATTTTATTTACTTAAGAGTAATGTTTTCTCTTTTTTTATTTGAATTTTTTAAAATGTTATATTTAACTATATAAATTTTGTTTTTTTTTTAATTTTTTATTAATTACTATTTTTTTATAAACAAGGATTATCATTGAATAAATTACAAAGCGTGCTCTTATTCGAATACATAAGACAACTTAAAGAAGCCACACAATTACAGTTGTAACTTGAAATATCTCCTATAATTCTCAATTTCTAAATTATCATTTTAATAGGCCATCAAGTTCGTTGTCTGGTTATTTGACACTTTTATAAAGGAGAAGGAAAAGATAATTGACACGTTCTCTTTGGTTGTACAATAAATTTACAATGTTGGAAAGAGGTAAGGTTGAGATCAATCATCCTTATTTGTAACAACAAACAATTGGATTTGGAATAATGAGAAGATGAATTTTAGAACTGGAAACATTTGGATTCAGAACAACTGAAAATAGTTATAGTAACAACTTACGATTGCTTAAAATAGAGCTAAATTTGTACCGATTTGAAGAAATAATCATTCGTGTCCCAAACCTATGTTTGCAAGCCCAAGTATGTTTAATTTTAAACCATGGATCCAATAACTCTGAAGTTCATTGTTAGAAGGCTTTGATTCTATCAATCCTCTAATGAACTTCATGAATTTTGGTTCAAGTGAATCATTTGAACATCGTTGATCATATGTGTTTAATTTGAGCATTTGAAATGAATGATATACTTGACAAAAAGGACAATAATTTGTACCAAGTATTTCAAAAGTAGATACATGTTTTTACAAATACATTTCACTAATAATGTGTATCAAAGTTTCAAAATTAGAAATTTTTATATATATTTATTTTATTTGTATTTTATCTAGAGTTATTATTAATTTTATTTACTTAAGAGTAATGTTTTCTCTTTTTTTTTATTTGAATTTTTTTAAATATTATATTTAACTATATAAATTTTGTTTTTTTTTTTAATATTTTTTATTAATTACTATTTTTTATAAACAATTATTATCATTGAAAAAATTACAAAGCGTACTCTTGTTCGAATACATAAGACAACTTAAAGAAGCCATACAATTACAGTTGTAACTTAAAATATCTCATATAATTCTCAATTTCTAAATTATCATTTTAATAGGCCATCATGTTCGTTGTCTGGTTATTTGTCACTTTTATGAAGGAGAAGGAAAAGATGATTGACACGTTTTCTTTGGTTTTACAAAAAATTTACATTGTTGGAAAGAGGCAAGGTTGAGATTAATCATCCTTAATTGTAACAACAAACAATTGGATTTGGAATAATGAGAAGATGGATTTTAGAACTGGAAACATTTGGATTCAGAACAATTGAAAATACTTACAGTAACAACTTACGATTGCTTAAAATAACGTTAAATTTGGCCCAATTTAAAAAATAATAATTCGTGGCGCAAACCTATGTTTGCAAGCCAAAGTATGTTTAATTTGAAACCTTGGATCCAATCACTTTGAGGTTCATTGTTAGAAGGCTTTGATTCTCTCAATCCTCTAATGGACTTCATGAATTTTGGTTCAAGTGAATCATTTGAAAATCGTTGATCATATGTGGTTACTTTGAGCATTTGAAATGAATGATATACTTGACAAAAAAGATAATAATTTGTACCAAGGATTTCAAAATTAGATACATGTTTTTACAAATACATTTCACTAATAATGTGTATCAATAATTTCAAAATTAGAAATTATGATATATATTTATTTTATTTGTCTTTTATCTAGAGTTATTATTAATTTTATTTACTTAATAGTAATTTTTTCTATTTTTTTATTTGAATTTTTTTAAATAAATTTGACTATATATATTTTGTTTTTTTATATTTTTTATTAATTACTATTTTTTTTTATAAACAAGGATTATCATTGAATAAATTACAAAGCGAACTCTTGTTCGAATACATAAGAAAACTTAAAGAAACCATACAATTACAGTTGTAACTTGAAATATCTCCTATAATTCTCAATTTCTAAATTATCATTTTAAAGGCCATCATGTTCGTTCTCTAGTTATTTTTCAGTTTTGTGAAATAGAAGGAAAAGATGATTCACACGATCTCTATGGTTGTACAATAAATGTACAATGTTGGAAAGAGGCAAGGTTGAGATCAATCATCCTTATTTGTAACAACAAACAATTAGATTTGAAATAATGAGAAGATGAGTTTTAGAACTGGAAACATTTGGATTCAGAACAATTGAAAATAGTTACAATAACAACTTATGATTGCTTAAAATAACGCTAATTTTGTCCCAATTTGAAAAATAATCATTCGTGGCACAAACCTTTGTTTGCAAGCCCAAATATGTTTAATATGAAACCTTGGATCCAATAACTTTGAATTTCATTGTTAGAAGGCTTTGATTCTATCAATCCTCTAACGAACTTCATGAATTTTGGTTCCAGTGAATCATTTGAACATCGTTGATCATATGTGGTTACTTTGAGCATTTGAAATAAATGATATACTTGACAAAATGATAATAATTTGTATCAAAGGATTTCAAAATTAGATACATGTTTTTACAAATACATTTCACTAATAATGTGTATCAAAGATTTCAAAATTAGAAATTTTGATATATATTTATTTTATTTGTATTTTATCTAGAGTTATTATTAATTTTATTTACTTAAGAGTAATGTTTTCTCTTTTTTTATTTGAATTTTTGTAAATATTATATTTAACTATATAAATTTTGATTTTTCTAAATATTTTTTATTAATTACTATTTTTTTTATAAACAAGGATTATCATTGAGTAAATTACAAAGTGTACTCTTGTTCGAATACATAAGACAACTTAAAGAAGCCATACAATTACAGTTGTAACTTGAAATAACTCCTATTATTCTCATTTTCAAAATTATCATTTTAATAAGCCATCATGTTCGTTGTCTGGTTATTTGTCACTTTTGTGAAGGACAAGTAAAAGATGATTGACACGTTTTTTTTGGTTGTACAATAAATTTACAATGGTGAAAAGAGGCAAGGTTGAGATTAATCATCCTTAATTGTAAAAACAAACAATGGGATTTGGAATAATGAGAAGATGGATTTTAGAACTCGAAACATTTGGATTCGGAACATTTGAAAATAGTTACAGTAATAACTTACGATTGCTTAAAATAAAACTAAGTTTGTCCCAATTTGAAAAATAAGCATTCGTGACGCAAACCTATGTTTGCAAGCCCAAGTATGTTTAATTTGAAACCTTGGATCCAATAACTTTGAAGTTCATTGTAAGAAGGCTTTGATTCTCTCAATCCTCTAATGAACATTATGAATTTTGGTTCAAGTGAATCATTTGAACATCGTTGATCATATGTGGTTACTTTGAGAATTTGAAATGAATGATATACTTGACAAAAAAGATGATAATTTGTAACAAGGATTTTAAAATTAGATTCATGTTTTTACAAATACATTTCACTAATAATGTGTATCAAAGATTTCAAATTTAGAAATTTTGATATATATTTATTTTATTTGTCTTTTATCTAGAGTTATTATTAATTTTATTTACTTAATAGTAATTTTTTATATTTTTTTATTTGAATTTTTTTAAATTAATTTAACTATATATATTTTGTTTTTTTATATTTTTTATTAATTACTCTTTTTTATAAACAAGGATTATCATTGAATAAATTACAAAGCGTACTCTTGTTCGAATACATAAGAAAACTTAAAGAAACCATACAATTACAGTTGTAACTTGAAATATCTCCTATAATTCTCAATTTCTAAATTATCAATTTAAAGGCCATCATGTTCGTTGTCTGGTTATTTGTCACTTTTGTGAAGGAGAAGAAAAAGATGATTGACACGTTCTCTTTGGTTGTACAATAAATTTACAAAGTTGGAAAGAGGCAAGGTTGAGATCAATCATCCTTATTTGTAACAACAAACAATTAGATTTGAAATAATGAGAAGATGGGTTTTAGAACTGGAAACATTTGGATTCAGAACAATTGAAAATAGTTACAATAACAACTTAAGATTGCTTAAAATAACGTTAAATTTGTCCCAATTTGAAAAATAATCATTCGTGGCGCAAACCTATGTTTGCAAGCCAAAGTATGTTTAATTTGAAACCTTGGATCCAATAACTTTGAGGTTCATTGTTAGAAGGCTTTGATTCTCTCAATCCTCTAATGAACTTCATGAATTTTGGTTCAAGTGAATCATTTGAAAATCGTTGATCATATGTGGTTACTTTGAGCATTTGAAATGAATGATATACTTGACAAAAAAGATAATAATTTGTACCAAGGATTTCAAAATTAGATACAAGTTTTTACAAATACATTTCACTAATAATGTGTATCAATAATTTCAAAATTAGAAATTATGATATATATTTATTTTATTTGTCTTTTATCTAGAGTTATTATTAATTTTATTTACTTAATAGTAATTTTTTCTATTTTTTTATTTGAATTTTTTAAAATAAATTTAACTATATATATTTTGTTTTTTTATATTTTTTATTAATTATTATTTTTTTTTATAAACAAGGATTATCATTGAATAAATTACAAAGCGAACTCTTGTTCGAATACATAAGAAAACTTAAAGAAACCATACAATTACAGTTGTAACTTGAATTATCTCCTATAATTCTCAATTTCTAAATTACCATTTTAAAGGCCATCATGTTCGTTCTCTAGTTATTTTTCAGTTTTGTGAAATAGAAGGAAAAGATGATTGACACGTTCTCTTTGGTTGTACAATAAATTTACAATGTTGGAAAGAGGCAAGGTTGAGATCAATCATCCTTATTTGTAACAACAAACAATTAGATTTGAAATAATGAGAAGATGAGTTTTAGAACTGGAAACATTTGGATTCAGAACAATTGAAAATAGTTACAATAACAACTTATGATTGCTTAAAATAACGCTAATTTTGTCCCAATTTGAAAAATAATCATTCGTGGCACAAACCTTTCTTTGCAAGCCCAAATATGTTTAATATGAAACCTTGGATCCAATAACTTTGAATTTCATTGTTAGAAGGCTTTGATTCTATCAATCCTCTAACGAACTTCATGAATTTTGGTTCCAGTGAATCATTTGAACATCGTTGATCATATGTGGTTACTTTGAGCATTTGAAACAAATGATATACTTGACAAAATGATAATAATTTGTATCAAAGGATTTCAAAATTAGATACATGTTTTTACAAATACATTTCACTAATAATGTGTATCAAAGATTTCAAAATTAGAAATTTTGATATATATTTATTTTATTTGTATTTTATCTAGAGTTATTATTAATTTTATTTACTTAAGAGTAATGTTTTCTCTTTTTTTATTTGAATTTTTTTAAATATTATATTTAACTATATAAATTTTGATTTTTCTAAATATTTTTGATTAATTACTATTTTTTTTTATAAACAAGGATTATCATTGAGTAAATTACAAAGTGTACTCTTGTTCGAATACATAAGACCACTTAAAGAAGCCATACAATTACAGTTGTAACTTGAAATAACTCCTATTATTCTCATTTTCAAAATTATCATTTTAATAAGCAATCATGTTCGTTGTCTGGTTATTTGTCACTTTTGTGAAGGACAAGGAAAAGATGATTGACACGTTTTCTTTGGTTGTACAATAAATTTACAATGTTGAAAAGAGGCAAGGTTGAGATTAATCATCCTTAATTGTAAAAACAAACAATGGGATTTGGAATAATGAGAAGATGGATTTTAGAACTCGAAACATTTGGATTCGGAACATTTGAAAATAGTTACAGTAATAACTTACGATTGCTTAAAATAAAGCTAAATTTGTCCCAATTTGAAAAATAAGCATTCGTGGCGCAAACCTATGTTTGCAAGCCCAAGTATGTTTAATTTGAAATCTTGGATCCAATAACTTTGAAGTTCATTGTAAGAAGGCTTTGATTCTCTCAATCCTCTAATGAACATTATGAATTTTGGTTCAAGTGAATCATTTGAACATCGTTGATCATATGTGGTTACTTTGAGAATTTGAAATGAATGATATACTTGACAAAAAAGATGATAATTTGTAACAAGGATTTTAAAATTAGATTCATGTTTTTACAAATACATTTCACTAATAATGTGTATCAAAGATTTCAAATTTAGAAATTTTGATATATATTTATTTTATTTGTCTTTTATCTAGAGTTATTATTAATTTTATTTACTTAATAGTAATGTTTTCTCTTTTTTTATTTGAATTTTACTATATACATTTTGTTTTTTTTTATATTTTCTATTAATTACTATTTTTTTTAATAAACGAGGATTATCATTGAATAAATTACAAAGCGTACTCTTGTTCGAATACATAAGACAACTTAAAGAAGCCATACAATTACAGTTGTAACTTGAAATATCTCCTATAATTCTCAATTTCTAAATTATCATTTTAATAGGCCATCATGTTCGTTGTCTGGTTATTTTTGACTTTTATGAAGGAGAAGGAAAAGATGATTGACACGTTTTCTTTGGTTTTACAATAAATTTACAATGTTGGAAAGAGGCAAGGTTGAGATTAATCATCCTTAATTGTAACAACAAACAATTAGATTTGGAATAATGAGAAGATGGATTTTAGAACTGGAAACATTTAGATTCGGAACAATTGAAAATACTTACAGTAACAACTTACGATTGCTTAAAATAACGTTAAATTTGTCCCAATTTGAAAAGTAATCATTCGTGGCGCAAACCTATGTTTGCAAGCCAAAGTATGTTTAGATTGAAACCTTGGATCCAATAACTTTGAAGTTCATTGTTAGAAGGCTTTGATTCTCTCAATCCTCTAATGAACTTCATGAATTTTGGTTCAAGTGAATCATTTGAAAATCGTTGATCATATGTGGTTACTTTGAGCATTTGAAATGAATGATATACTTGACAAAAAAGATAATAATTTGTACAAAGGATTTCAAAATTAGATACATGTTTTTACAAATACATTTCACTAATAATGTGTATCAATAATTTCAAAATTAGAAATTATGATATATATTTAATTTATTTATGTTTTATCTAGAGTTATTATTAATTTTATTTACTTAATAGTAATTTTTTCTATTTTTTTATTTGAATTTTTTTAAATAAATTAACTATATATATTTTGTTTTTTTATATTTTTTATTAATTACTATTTTTTTTATAAACAAAGATTATCATTGAATAAATTACAAAGCGAACTCTTGTTCGAATACATAAGAAAACTTAAAGAAACCATACAATTACAGTTGTAACTTGAAATATCTCCTATAATTCTCAATTTCTAAATTATCATTTTAAAGGCCATCATGTTCGTTGTCTGGTTATTTGTCACTTTTGTGAAGGAGAAGGAAAAGATGATTGACACGTTCTCTTTGGTTGTACAATAAATTTACAATGTTGGAAAGAGGCAAGGTTGAGATCAATCATCCTTATTTGTAACAACAAACAATTATATTTGAAATAATGAGAAGATGGGTTTTAGAACTGGAAACATTTTGATTCAGAACAATTGAAAATAGTTACAATAACAACTTACGATTGCTTAAAATAACCCTAATTTTGTCCCGATTTGAAAAATAATCATTCGTGGCACAAACCTATGTTTGCAAGCCCAAATATGTTTAATTTGAAACCTTGGATCCAATAACTTTGAATTTCATTGTTAGAAGGCTTCGATTCTATCAATCCTCTAACGAACTTCATGAATTTTGGTTCCAGTGAATCATTTGAACATCGTTGATCATATGTGGTTACTTTGAGCATTTGAAATAAATGATATACTTGACAAAATGATAATAATTTGTACCAAAGGATTTCAAAATTAGATACATGTTTTTACAAATACATTTCACTAATAATGTGTATCAAAGATTTCAAAATTAGAAATTTTGATATATATTTATTTTATTTGTATTTTATCTAGAGTTATTATTAATTTTATTTACTTAAGAGTAATGTTTTCTCTTTTTTTATTTGAATTTTTTTAAATATTATATTTAACTATAAAAATTTTGATTCTTTTAAATATTTTTTATTAATTACTATTTTTTTTTTATAATCAAGGATTATCATTGAGTAAATTACAAAGTGTACTCTTGTTCGAATACATAAGACAACTTAAAGAAGCCATACAATTACAGTTCTAACTTGAAATATCTCCTATTATTCTCATTTTCAAAATTATCAATTTAATAAGCCATCATGTTCGTTGTCTGGTTATTTGTCACTTTTGTGAAGGAGAAGGAAAAGATGATTGACACGTTTTCTTTGGTTGTACAATAAACTTACAATGTTGAAAAGAGGCAAGGTTGAGATTAATCATCCTTAATTGTTAAAACAAACAATGGGATTTAGAATAATGAGAAGATGGATTTAAGAACTCCAAACATTTGGATTCAGAACATTTGAAAATAGTTACAGTAACAACTTACGATTGCTTAAAATAACGCTAAATTTGTCCCAATTTGAAAAATAAGCATTCATGGCGCAAACCTATGTTTGCGAGCCCAAGTATGTTTAATTTGAAACCTTGGATCCAATAACTTTGAAGTTCATTGTAAGAAGGCTTTGATTCTCTCAATCCTCTAATGAACATCATGAATTTTGGTTCAAGTGAATCATTTGAACATCGTTGATCATATGTGGTTACTTTGAGAATTTGAAATGAATGATATACTTGACAAAAAAGATTATAATTTGTAACAAGGATTTTAAAATTAGATTCATGTTTTTACAAATACATATCACTAATAATGTGTATCAAAGATTTCAAATTTAGAAATTTTGATATATATTTATTTTATTTGTCTTTAATCTAGAGTTATTATTAATTTTATTAATTAATAGTAATGTTTTCTATTTTTTTATTTGAATTTTACTATATATATTTTGTTTTTTTAAATATTTTTTATTAATTACTATTATTTTAATAAACGAGGATTATCATTGAATAAATTACAAAGCGTACTCTTGTTTGAATACATAAGACAACTTAAAGAAGCCATACAATTACAGTTGTAACTTGAAATATCTCCTATAATTCTCAATTTCTAAATTATCATTTTAATAAGCCATCATGTTCGTTGTCTGGTTATTTGTCACTTTTATGAAGGAGAAGGAAAAGATGATTGACACGTTTTCTTTGGTTTTACAATAAATTTACAATGTTGGAAAGAGGCAAGGTTGAGATTAATCATCCTTAATTGTAACAACAAACAATTGGATTTGGAATAATGAGAAGATGGATTTTAGAACTGGAAACATTTGGATTCAGAACAATTGAAAATTCTTACAATAACAACTTACGATTGCTTAAAATAACGTTAAATTTGTCCCAATTTGAAAAATAATCATTCGTGGCGCAAACCTATGTTTGCAAGCCAAAGTATGTTTAATTTGAAACCTTGGATCCAATAACTTTGAAGTTTATTGTTAGAAAGCTTTGATTCTCTCAATCCTCTAATGAACTTCATGAATTTTGGTTCAAGTGAATCATTTGAAAATCGTTGATCATATGTGGTTACTTTGAGCATTTGAAATGAATGATATACTTGACAAAAAAGATAATAATTTGTACCAAGGATTTCAAAATTAGATACATGTTTTTACAAATACATTTCACTAATAATGTGTATCAATAATTTCAAAATTATAAATTATGATATATATTTATTTTATTTGTCTTTTATCTAGAGTTATTATTAATTTTATTTACTTAATAGTAATTTTTTCTATTTTTTTATTTGAATTTTTTTAAATAAATTTAACTATATATATATTTTGTTTTTTTATATTTTTTATTAATTACTCTTTTTTCTATAAACAAGGATTATCATTGAATAAATTACAAAGCGTACTCTTGTTCGAATACATAAGAAAACTTAAAGAAACCATACAATTACAGTTGTAACTTGAAATATCTCCTATAATTCTCAATTTCTAAATTATCATTTTAAAGGCCATCATGTTCGTTGTCTGGTTATTTGTCACTTTTGTGAAGGAGAAGAAAAAGATGATTGACACGTTCTCTTTGGTTGTACAATAAATTTACAAAGTTGGAAAGAGGCAAGGTTGAGATCAATCATCCTTATTTGTAACAACAAACAATTTGATTTGAAATAATGAGAAGATGGGTTTTAGAACTGGAAACATTTGGATTCAGAACAATTGAAAATAGTTACAATAACAACTTACGATTGCTTAAAATAACACTAATTTTGTACCGATTTGAAAAATAATCATTCGTGGCACAAACCTATGTTAGCAAGCTCAAATATGTTTAATTTGAAACCTTGGATCCAATAACTTTGAATTTCGTTGTTAGAAGGCTTTGATTCTATCAATCCTCTAACGAACTTCATGAATTTTGGTTCCAGTGAATCATTTGAACATCGTTGATCATATGTGGTTACTTTGAGCATTTGAAATAAATGATATACTTGACAAAATGATAATAATTTGTACCAAAGGATTTCAAAATTAGATACATGTTTTTACAAATACATTTCACTAATAATGTGTATCAAAGATTTCAAAATTAGAAATTTTGATATATATTTATTTTATTTGTGTTTTATCTAGAGTTAGTATTAATTTTATTTACTTAAGAGTAATGTTTTCTCTTTTTTTATTTGAATTTTTTTAAATATTATATTTAACTATAAAATTTTTGATTTTTTTAAATATTTTTTATTAATTACTCTTTTTTATTTTATAAACAAGGATTATCATTGAATAAATTACAAAGCATACTCTTGTTCGAATACATAAGACAACTTAAAGAAGCCATACAATTACAGTTGTAACTTGAAATATCTCCTATAATTCTCAATTTCTAAATTATCATTTTAATAAGCCATCATGTTCGTTGTCTGGTTATTTGTCAATTTTGTGAAGGACAAGGAAAAGATGATTGACATGTTTTCTTTGGTTGTACAATAAATTTACAATGTTGAAAAGAGGCAAGGTTGAGATTAATCATCCTTAATTGTAAAAACAAACAATGGGATTTGGAATAATGAGAAGATGGATTTTAGAACTCGAAACATTTGGATTCGGAACATTTGAAAATAGTTACAGTAACAACTTACGATTGCTTAAAATAACGCTAAATTTGTCCCAATTTGAAAAATAATCATTCGTGGCGCAAACATATGTTTGCAAGCCCAAGTATGTTTAATTTGAAACCTTGGATCCAATAACTTTGAAGTTCATTGTAAGAAGGCTTTGATTCTCTCAATCCTCTAATGAACTACATGAATTTTGGTTCAAGTGAATCATTTGAACATCGTTGATCATATGTGGTTACTTTGAGAATTTGAAATGAATGATATACTTGACAAAAAAGATGATAATTTGTAACAAGTATTTTAAAATTAGATTCATGTTTTTACAAATACATTTCACTAATAATGTGTATCAAAGATTTCAAATTTAGAAATTTTGATATATATTTATTTTATTTGTCTTTTATCTAGAGTTATTATTAATTTTATTTACTTAATAGTAAAGTTTTTTCTTTTTTTATTTGAATTTAACTATATATATATATATATATATATATATATATATATATATATATATATATATATATATATATATATATATATATATATATATATATATATATATATATATATATATATTTTTTTTTTTTTTTTTTTTTCCTTATATTTTTTATTAATTACTATTTTTTTTAATAAACGAGGATTATCATTGAATAAATTACAAAGCGTACTCTTGTTCGAATACATAAGACAACTTAAGGAAGCCATACAATTAAAGTTGTAACTTAAAATATCTCCTATAATTCTCAGTTTCTAAATTATCATTTTAATAGGCCATCATGTTCGTTGTCTGGTTATTTGTCACTTTTATGAAGGAGAAGGAAAAGATGATTGACACGTTTTCTTCGGTTTTACAATAAATTTACAATGTTGGAAAGAGGCAAGGTTGAGATTAATCATCCTTAATTGTAACAACAAACAATTGGATTTGGAATAATGAGAAGATGGATTTTAGAACTGGAAACATTTGGATTCAGAACAATTGAAAATAGTTAAAGTAACAACTTACGATTGCTTAAAATAGCGCTAAATTTGTCCCGATTTGAAAAATAATTATTCGTGGCGCAAACCTATGTTTGCAAGCCCTAGTACGTTTAATTTGAAACCTTGGATCCAATAACTTTGAAGTTTATTGTTAGAAGGCTTTGATTCTATCAATCCTCTAATGAACTTCATGAATTTTGGTTCAAGTGAATCATCTGAACATCGTTTATCATATGTGGTTACTTTGAGCATTTGAAATGAATGATATACTTGACAAAAAAGGCAATAATTTGTAGCAAGGATTTCAAAATTAGATACATGTTTTTACAAATACATTTCACTAATAATGTGTATCAAGGATTTCAAAATTAGAAATTTTGATATATATTTATTTTATTTGTATTTTATCTAGAGTTTTTATTAATTTTATTTACTTAAGAGTAATGTTTTCTCTTTTTTTTTTATTTGAATTTTTTTAAATATTATATTTAACTATATAAATTTTGTTTTTTTTTAAAATATTTTTTATTAATTACTATTTTTTTTTATAAACAAGGATTATCATTGAATAAATTACAAAGCGTACTCTTGTTCGAATACATAAGACAACTTAAAAAAGCCATACAATTACAGTTGTAATTTGAAATATCTTCTATAATTCTCAATTTCTAAATTATCATTTTAATAGGCCATCATGTTCGTTGTCTGGTTATTTGTCACTTTTGTGAAGGAAAAGGAAAAGATGATTGACACGTTCTCTTTGGTTGTACGATAAATTTACAATGCTGGAAAGAGGCAAGGTTTAGATTAATCATCCTTATTTGTAACAACAAACAATTGGATTTGGAATAATGAAAAGTTGTATTTTAGAACTGGAAACATTTGGATTCAGAACAATTGAAAATAGTTACAGTAACAACTTACGATTGCTTAAAATAGCGCTAAATTTGTCCCGATTTTAAAAAATAATTATTCGTGGCGCATACCTATGTTTGCAAGCCCAAGTACGTTTAATTTGAAACCTTGGATCCAATAACTTTGAAGTTCATTGTTAGAAGGCTTTGATTCCATCAATTCTCTAATGAACTTCATGAATTTTGGTTCAAGTGAATCATTTGAACATCGTCGATCATATGTGGTTAGTTTGAGCATTTGAAATGAACGATATACTTGACAAAAAAGGCAATAATTTGTACCAAGGATTTCAAAATTAGATACATGTTTTTACAAATACATTTAACTAATAATGTGTATCAAAGATTTCAAAATTAGAAATTTTGATATATATTTATTTTATTTGTATTTTATCTAGAATTTTTATTAATTTTATTTACTTAAGAGTAATGTTTTCTATTTTTTTTATTTAAATTTTTTTAAATATTATATTTAACTATATAAAATTTTTTTTAAAAATATTTTTTATTAATTACTATATTTTTTTATAAACAAGGATTATCATTGAATAAATTACAAAGCGTACTCTTGTTCGAATACATAAGACAACTTAAAAAAGCCATGCAATTACAGTTGTAATTTGAAATATCTCCTATAATTCTCAATTTCTAAATTATAATTTTAATAGGCCATCATGTTCGTTGTCTGGTTATTTGTCACTTTTGTGAAGGAGAAGGAAAAGATGATTGGCACGTTCTCTTTGGTTGTAAGATAAATTTACAATGTTGGAAAGAGGCAAGGTTGAGATTAATCATCCTTATTTGTAGCAACAAACAATTGGATTATAGAACTGGAAACATTTGGATTCGGAACAATTGAAAATAGTTACATTAAAAACTTACGATTGCTTAAAATAGCGCTAAATTTGTCCCGATTTGAAAAATAATCATTCGTGGCGCAAACCTATGTTTTAAAGCCCAAGTACGTTTAATTTGAAACCTTGGAATCAATAACTTTGAAGTTCATTGTTAGAATCCTTTGATTCTATCAATCCTCTAATAAACTTCATGAATTTTGGTTCAAGTGAATCATTTGAACATCGTTGATCATATGTGGTTACTTTGAGCATTTGAAATGAATGATATACTTGACAAAAAAGACAATAATTTGTACCAAGGAGTTCAAAATTAGATACATGTTTTTACAAATACATTTCACTAATAATGTGTATCAAAAATTTCAAAATTAGAAATTTTGATATATATTTATTTTAATTGTATTTTATCTAGAGTTATTATTAATTTTATTTACTTAAGAGTAATGTTTTCTATTTTTTTTCATTTTAATTTTTTTAAATATTATATTTAACTATATAAATTTTGTTTTTTTAAATTTTTTATTTATTAATTACTATTTTTTTATAAACAAGGATTATCATTGAATAAATTACAAAGTGTACTCTTGTTCGAATACATAAGACAACTTAAAGAAGCCATACAATTACAGTTGTAACTTGAAATGTCTCATATAATTCTCAATTTCTAAATTATCATTTTAATAGGCCATCATGTTAGTTGTCTGGTTATTTGTCACTTTTGTGAAGGAAAAGGAAAAGTTGATTGATACGTTCTCTTTGGTTGTACGATAAATTTACAATGTTGGAAAGAGGCAAGGTTGAGATTAATCATCCTTAATTGTAACAACGAACAATTGGTTTTGGGATAACGAGAAAATGTATTTTAGAACTGGAAACATTTGGATTCAGAACAATTGAAAATAGTTACAGTAACAACTTACGATTGCTTAAAATAGCGTTAAATTTGTTCCGATTTGAAAAATAATCATTCGTGGCGCAAACCTATATTTGTAAGCCCAAGTATGTTTAATATGAAAGCTTGGATCCAATAACTTTTAAGTTCATTGTTAGAAGGCTTTGATTCTATCAATCCTCTAATGAACTTCATGAATTTTGGTTCAAGTGAATCATTTGAACATCGTTGATCATATGTGGTTACTTTAAGCATTTGTAATGAATGATATACTTGACAAAAAAGACAATAATTTGTACCAAGGATTTAAAAATTAGATACATGTTTTTACAAATACATTTCACTAATAATTTGTATCAAAGATTTCAAAATTAGAAATTTTGATATATATTTATTTTATTGGTATTTTATCTAGAGCTTTTATTAATTTTATTTTCTTAAGAGTAATGTTTTCTATTTTATTTTTATTTGATTTTTTTTAAATATTATATTTAACTATATAAATTTTGTTTTTTTTTAAATATTATTTATTAATTACTATTTTTTTTTATAAACAAGGATTATCATTGAATAAATTACAAAGCGTACTCTTGTTCGAATACATAAGAGAACTTAAAGAAGCCATACAATTACAGTTGTAATTTGAAATATCTGCTATAATTCTCAATTTCTAAATTATCATTTTAATAGGCCATCATGTTCGTTGTCTGGTTATTTGTCACTTTTGTGAAGGAAAAGGAATAGATGATTGACACGTTCTCTTTGGTTTTACAATAAATTTACAATGTTGGAAAGAGGCAAGGTTGAGATTAATCATCCTTAACTGTAACAACGAACAATTGGTTTTGGGATAACGAGAAAATTGATTTTAGTACTGGAAACATTTGGATTCAGAACAATTGAAAATAGTTACAGTAACAACTTACGATTGCTTAAAATAGCGCTAAATTTGTCCCGATTTTAAAAATAATCATTCGTGGCGCAAGCCTTTATTTGCAAGCCCAAGTATGTTTAATTTGAAACCATGGATCCAATAACTTTGAAGTTCATTGTTAGAAGGCTTTGATTCTATCAATCCTCTAATGAACTTCTTGAATTTTGGTTAAAGTGAATCATTTGAACATCGTTGATCATATGTGGTTATTTGAGCATTTGAAATGAACGATATACTTGACAAAAAAGACAATAATTTGTACCAAGGATTTCAAAGTTAGATACATGTTTTTACAAATACATTTAACTAATAATGTGTATCAAAGATTTCAAAATTAGAAATTTTGATATATATTTATTTTATTTGTATTTTATCTAGAGCTTTTATTAATTTTATTTTCTTAAGAGTAATGTTTTCTATTTATTATTTTTATTTGAATTTTTTAATATTATATTTAACTATATAAATTATGTTTTTTTTTATAATATTTTTTATTAATTACTAATTTTTTTATAACCAAAGATTATCATTGAATAAATTACAAAGCGTACTCTTGTTCGAATACGTAAGACAACTTAAAAAAGCCATACAATTACAGTTGTAATTTGAAATATCTCCTATAATTCTCAATTTTTAAATTATCATTTTAATAGGCCATCATGTTTGTTGTTTGGTTATTTGTCACTTTTGTGAAGGAAAAGGAAAAGATGATTGACATGTTCTTTTTGGTTGTACGATAAATTTACAATGTTGGAAAGAGGCAAGGTTGAGATTAATCATCCTTATTTGAAACAACAAACAATTGGATTTGTAATAATGAGAAGATGGATTTTAGAACTGGAAACATTTGGATTCAGAACAATTGAAAATAGCGCTAAATTTATCCCGATTTGAAAAATAATCATTGGTGGCGCAAACCTATGTTTTCAAGCCCAAGTATGTTTAATTTGAAACCTTGGAATCAATAACTTTGAAGTTCATTGTTAGAAGGCTTTGATTCTATAAATCTTCAAATGAACTTCATGAATTTTGGTTCAAGCGAATCATTTCAACATCGTTAATCATATGTGGTTACTTTGAGCATTTGAAATGAATGATATACTTGACAAAAAAGACAATAATTTGTACCAAGGATTTCAAAATTAGATACATGTTTTTACAAATACATTTTACTAATAATTTGTATCAAAGATTTCAAAATTAGAAATTTTGATATATATTTATTTTATTTGTATTTTATCTAGAGCTTTTATTAATTTTATTTACTTAAGAGTAATTTTTTCTCTTTTTTTTATTTGAATTTTTTATTATATTTAACTATATAAATTTTGTTTTTTTTTTAAATATTTTTTATTAATTACTTTTATTTTTATATAAACAAGGATTATCATTGAATAAATTACAAAGCGTACTCTTGTTCGAATACATAAGACAACTTAAAAAAGCCATACAATTACAGTTGTAATTTGAAATATCTCCTATAATTCTCAATTTCTAAATTATCATTTTATTAGGCCATCATGTTCGTTGTCTGGTTATTTGTCACTTTTGTGAAGGAGATGGAAAACATGATTGACACGTTCTCTTTGGTTGTACAATAAATTTACATTGTTGGAAAGAGGCAAGGTTGAGATCAATCATCCTTATTTGTAACAATAAACAATTGGATTTGGAATAATGAGAAGATTGATTTTATAACTGGAAACATTTGGATTCGGAACAATTGAAAATAGTTATTGTAACAACTTTCGATTGCTTAAAATAGCGCTAAATTTGTACGGATTTGAAGAAATAATCATTCGTGGCGCAAACCTATGTTTGCAGGCCCAAGTATATTTAATTTTAAACCTTGGATCCAATAACTTTGAAGTTCATTGCAAGAAGTCTTTGATTCTATCAATCCTCTAATGAACTTCATGAATTTTGGTTCAAGTGAATCATTTGAACATCGTTGATCATATGTGGTTAATTTGAGCATTTGAAATGAATGATATACTTGACAAAAAGGAAAATAATTTGTACCAAGGATTTCAAAATTAGATACATGTTTTAACAAATACATTTCACTAATAATGTGTATCAAAGATTTCTAAATTAGAAATTTTGATATATATTTATTTTATTTGTATTTTATCTAGAGTTATTATTAATTTTATTTACTTAAGAGTAATGTTTTCTCTTTTTTTTTATTTGAATTTTTTTATATATTATATTTAACTATATAAATTTTGTTTTTTTTTTATTTTTTATTAATTACTATTTTTTTTATAAACAAGGATTATCGTTGAATAAATTACAAAGCGTACTCTTGTTCGAATACATAAGAAAACTTAAAGAAGCCATACAATTACAGTTGTAACTTGAAATATCTCATATAATTCTCAATTTCTAAATTATTATTTTAATAGGCCATCATATTCGCTGTCTGATTATTTGTCACTTTTGTGAAGGAGAAGGAAAAGATGATTGACACGTTTTCTTTGGTTGTACAATAAATTCACAATGTTGGAAAGAGGCAAGGTTGAGATCAATCATCCTTATATTTAACAACAAACAATTGTATTTGGAATAATGAGAAGATGGATTTTAGAACTGGAAACATTTGGATTCATAACAATTGAAAATAGTTACAGTAATAACTTACGATTGCTTAAAATAACGCTAAATTTGTCCAAATTTTAAAAATAATCATTCGTGGCGCAAACCTATGTTTGCAAGCCCAAGTATGTTTAATTTGAAACCTTGGATCCAATAACTTTGAAGTTCATTGTTAGAAGGCTTTGATTCTATCAATCCTGTAATGAACTTCATTAATTTTGGTTCAAGTGAATCATTTGAACATCGTTGATCATATGTGGTTACTTTGAGCATCGGAAATGAATGATATACTTAACAAAAAAGACAATAATTTGTACCAAGGATTTCAAAATTAGATACATGTTTTTACAAATAAATTTCACAAATAATGTGTATCAAAGATTTCAAAGTTAGAAATTTTGATATATATTTATTTTATTTTTATTTTATCTAGAGTTATTATTAATTTTATTTACTTAAGAGTAAGGTTTTCTCTTTTTTTATTTGAATTTTTTTAAATGTTATATTTAACTATATACATTTTGTTTTTTTTATATTTTTTTATTAATTACTATTTTTTTTATAAACAAAGATTATCATTGAATAAATTACAAAGCGTGCTCTTATTCGAATACATAAGACAACTTAAAGAAGCCACACAATTATAGTTGTAACTCGAAATATCTCCTATAATTCTCAATTTCGAATTTATCATTTTAATAGGCAATCATGTTCGTTCTCTGGTTATGTGACACTTTTATGAAGGACAAGGAAAAGATAATTGACACGTTCTCATTGGTTGTACAATAAATTTACAATGTTGGAAAGAGGCAAGGTTGAGATCAACCATCCTTATTTGTAACAACAAACAATTGGATTTTAAATAATGAGAAGATGGATTTTAGAACTAGAAACATTTGGATTTGGAACAATTTAAAATAGTAACAGTAACAACTTACGATTGCTTAAAACAACGGTAAATGTGTTCCGATTTGAAAAATAATCAGACGTGGCACAAACCCATATTTGAAAGCCCAATTATGTTTAATTTGAAACCTTGGATCTAATAACTTTGAAGTTCATTGTTATAAGGCTTTGATTCTATCAATCCTCTAATGATCTTCATGAATTTTGGTTCAAGTGAATCATTTGAACATCGTTGATCATATGTGGTTAATTTGAGCATTTGAAATGAATGATATACTTGATAAAAAAGCTAATAATTTATACCAAGGATTTCAAAATTAGATACATGTTTTTACAAATACATTTCACTAATAATGTGTATCAAAGATTTCAAAATTAGAAATTTTGATATATATTTATTTTATTTGTATTTTATCTAGAGTTATTATTAATTTTATTTACTTAAGAGTAATGTTTTCTCTTTTTTTATTTAAATTTTTTAAATATTATATTTAACTATATAAATTTTGTTTTTTTTTTATATTTTTTATTAATTACTTTTTTTTATAAACAAGGATTATCATTGAATAAATTACAAAGCATGCTCTTGTACGAATACATAAGACAACTTAAAGAAGCCATACAATTACAGTTGTAACTTGGAATATCTCCTATAATTCTCAATTTCTAAATTATCATTTTAATAGGCCATCATATTCGTTGTCTGGTTATTTGTCACTTTTGTGAAGGAGAAGGAAAAAATGATTGACACTTTTTCTTTGGTTGTAAAATAAATTCACAATGTTGGAAAGAGGTAAGGTTGAGATCAATCATCCTTATTTTTAACAACAAACAATTGGATTTGGAATAATGAGAAGATGAATTTTAGAACTGGAAACATTTGGATTCATAACAATTGAAAATAATTACAGTAATAACTTACGATTGCTTAAAATAACGCTAAATTTGTCCAAATTTGAAAAATAACCATTCATGGCGCAAACCTATGTTTGCAAGCCCAAGTATGTTTAATTTGAAACCTTGGATCTAATAACTTTGAAGTTCATTGTTAGAAGGCTTTGATTCTCTCAATCCCATAATGAACTTCATGAATTTTGGTTCAAGTGAATCATTTGAACATCGTTGATCATATGTGGTTACTTTGAGCATTTGAAATGAATGATATACTTGACAAAAAAGATGATAATTTGTAACAAGGATTTTAAAATTAGATACATGTTTTTACAAATACATTTCACTAATAATGTGTATCAAAGATTTCAAATTTAGAAATTTTGATATATATTTATTTTATTTGTCTTTTATCTAGAGTTATTATTAATTTTATTTACTTAATAGTAATGATTTCTCTTTTTTTATTTCAATTTTTTAAAAAATATTTTACAATATATATTTTGTTTTTTTTTAATATTTTTTATTAATTACTATTTTTTTAATAAACAAGGATTATCATTGAATAAATTACAAAGCGTACTTTTGTTCGAATATATAAGACAACTTAAAGAAGCCATATAATTAAAGTTGTAACTTGAAATATCTCCTATAATTCTCAATTTCTAAATTATCATTTTAATAGGCCATCATGTTCGTTGTCTGGTTATTTGTCACTTTTATGAAGGAGAAGGAAGAGATGATTGCCACATTTTCTTTGGTTGTACAATAAATTTACAATGTTGGAAAGAGGCAAGGTTGAGATTAATCATCCTTAATTGTAACAACAAACAATTGGATTTGGAATAATGAGAAGATGGATTTTAGAACTGGAAACATTTGGATTCAGAACAATTGAAAATACTTACAGTAATAACTTACGATTGCTTCAAATAACGTTAAATTTGTCCCAATTTGAAAAATAATCATTCGTGGCGCAAACCTATGTTTGCAAGCCGAAGTATGTTTAATTTGAAACCTTGGATCCAATAACTTTGAAGTTCATTGTTAGAAGGCTTTGATTCTCTCAATTCTCTAATGAACTTCATGAATTTTTGTTCAAGTGAATCATTTGAAAATCGTTGATCATATGTGGTTACTTTGAGCATTTGAAATGAAAAATATACTTGACAAAAAGACAATAATTTGTACCAAGGATTTCAAAATTATATACATGTTAGTACAAATACATTTCACTAATAATGTGTATCAAAGATTTCAAAATTAGAAATTTTGATATATATTTATTTTATTTGTATTTTATCTAGAGTTACTATTTATTTTATTTACTGAAGAGTAATGTTTTCTCTTTTTTTATTTGAATTTTTAAAATAATTATATTTAACTATATAAATTTTTTTTAAATATTTTTTATTAATTACTATTTTTTTTATAAACAAGGATTATCATTGAATAAATTACAAAGCGTACTCTTGTTCGAATACATAAGACAACTTAATGAAGCCATATAATTACAGTTGTAACTTGAAATATCTCCTATAATTCTCAATTTCGAAATTATCATTTTAATAGGCCATCATGTTCGTTGTCTGATTATTTGTCAGTTTTGTGAAGGAGAAGTAAAAGATAATTGACACGTTCTCTTTGGTTGTACAATAAATTTACAATGTTGGAAAGAGGCAAGGTTGAGATCAATCATCCTTATTTGTAACAACAAACAATTGGATTTAGAATAATTAGAAGATTGATTTTAGAACTGGAAACATTTGGATTCAGAACAATTGAAAATAGTTATAGTAACAACTTACGATTGCTTAAAATAGCGCTAAATTTGTCCCGATTTGAAGAAATAATCATTCGTGGCGCAAACCTATGTTTGCAAACCGAAATATGTTTAATTTGAAACCTTGGATCCAATAACTTTGAAGTTCATTGTTAGAAGGCTTTGATTCTCTCAATCCTGTAATGAACTTCATGAATTTTGGTTCAAGTGAATCATTTGAACATCGTTGATCATATGTGGTTACTTTGAGCATTTGAAATGAATGATATACTTGATAAAAAAGACAATAATTTGTACCAAGGATTTCAAAATTAGATACATGTTTTTACAAATACATTTCACTAATAATGTGTATCAAAGATTTCTAAATTAGAAATTATGATATATATTTATTTTATTTGTCTTTTATCTAGAGTTATTATTAATTTTATTTACTTAATAGTAATTTTTTCTATTTTTTTATTTGAATTTTTTTAAATAAATTTAACTATATATATTTTGTTTTTTTTTATATTTTTTATTAATTACTATTTTTTTTATAAACAAGGATTATCATTGAATAAATTACAAAGCGAACTCTTGTTCGAATACATAAGAAAACTTAAAGAAACCATACAATTACAGTTGTAACTTGAATTATCTCTTATAATTCTCAATTTCTAAATTATCATTTTAAAGGCCATCATGTTCGTTCTCTAGTTATTTTTCAGTTTTGTGAAATAGAAGGAAAAGATGATTGACACGTTCTCTTTGGTTGTACAATAAATTTACAATGTTGGAAAGAGGCAAGGTTGAGATCAATCATCCTTATTTGTAACAACAAACAATTAGATTTTAAATAATGAGAAGATGAGTTTTAGAACTGGAAACATTTGGATTCAGAACAATTGAAAATAGTTACAATAACAACTTATGATTGCTTAAAATAACGCTAATTTTGTCCCAATTTGAAAAATAATCATCCGTGGCACAAACCTTTGTTTGCAAGCCGAAATATGTTTAATATGAAACCTTGGATCCAATAACTTTGAATTTCATTGTTAGAAGGCTTTGATTCTATCAATCCTCTAACGAACTTCATGAATTTTGGTTCCAGTGAATCATTTGAACATCGTTGATCATATGTGGTTACTTTGAGCATTTGAAATAAATGATATACTTGACAAAATGATAATAATTTGTATCAAAGGATTTCAAAATTAGATACATGTTTTTACAAATACATTTCACTAATAATGTGTATCAAAGATTTCAAAATTAGAAATTTTGATATATATTTATTTTATTTGTATTTTATCTAGAGTTATTATTAATTTTATTTACTTAAGAGTAATGTTTTCTCTTTTTTTATTTGAATTTTTTTAAATATTATATTTAACTATATAAATTTTGATTTTTCTAAATATTTTTTATTAATTACTATTTTTTTTTATAAACAAGGATTATCATTGAGTAAATTACAAAGTGTACTCTTGTTCGAATACATAAGACCACTTAAAGAAGCCATACAATTACAGTTGTAACTTGAAATAACTCCTATTATTCTCATTTTCAAAATTATCATTTTAATAAGCCATCATGTTCGTTGTCTGGTTATTTGTCACTTTTGTGAAGGACAAGGAAAAGATGATTGACACGTTTTCTTTGGTTGTACAATAAATTTACAATGTTGAAAAGTGGCAAGGTTGAGATTAATCATCCTTAATTGTAAAAACAAACAATGGGATTTGGAATAATGAGAAGATGGATTTTAGAACTCAAAACATTTGGATTCAGAACATTTGAAAATAGTTACAGTAATAACTTACGATTGCTTAAAATAAAACTAAGTTTGTCCCAATTTGAAAAATAAGCATTTGTGGCGCAAACCTATGTTTGCAAGCCCAAGTATGTTTAATTTGAAACCTTGGATCCAATAACTTTGAAGTTCATTGTAAGAAGGCTTTGATTCTCTCAATCCTCTAATGAACATTATGAATTTTAGTTCAAGTGAATCATTTGAACATCGTTGATCATATGTGGTTACTTTGAGAATTTGAAATGAATGATATACTTGACAAAAAAGATGATAATTTGTAACAAGGATTTTAAAATTAGATTCATGTTTTTACAAATACATTTCACTAATAATGTGTATCAAAGATTTCAAATTTAGAAATTTTGATATATATTTATTTTATTTGTCTTTTATCTAGAGTTATTATTAATTTTATTTACTTAATAGTAATTTTTTCTATTTTTTTATTTGAATTTTTTAAAATAAATTTAACTATATATATTTTGTTTTTTTATATTTTTTATTAATTACTCTTTTTTTTATAAACAAGGATTATCATTGAATAAATTACAAAGCGTACTCTTGTTCGAATACATAAGAAAACTTAAAGAAACCATACAATTACAGTTGTAACTTGAAATATCTCCTATAATTCTCAATTTCTAAATTATCAATTTAAAGGCCATCATGTTCGTTGTTTGGTTATTTGTCACTTTTGTGAAGGAGAAGAAAAAGATGATTGACACGTTCTCTTTGGTTGTACAATAAATTTACAATGTTGGAAAGAGGCAAGGTTGAGATCAATCATCCTTATTTGTAACAACAAATAATTAGATTTGAAATAATGAGAAGATGGGGTTTAGAACTGGAAACATTTGGATTCAGAACAATTGAAAATAGTTACAATAACAACTTACGACTGCTTAAAATAACGTTAAATTTGTCCAAATTTGAAAAATAATCATTCGTGGCGCAAACCTATGTTTGCAAGCCAAAGTATGTTTAATTTGAAACCTTGGATCCAATAACTTTGAGGTTCATTGTTAGAAGGCTTTGATTCTCTCAATCCTCTAATGAACTTCATGAATTTTGGTTCAAGTGAATCATTTGAAAATCGTTGATCATATGTGGTTACTTTGAGCATTTGAAATGAATGATATACTTGACAAAAAAGATAATAATTTGTACCAAGGATTTCAAAATTAGATACAAGTTTTTACAAATACATTTCACTAATAATGTGTATCAATAATTTCAAAATTAGAAATTATGATATATATTTATTTTATTTGTCTTTTATCTAGAGTTATTATTAATTTTATTTACTTAATAGTAATTTTTTCTATTTTTTTATTTGAATTTTTTTAAATAAATTTAACTATATATATTTTGTTTTTTTATATTTTTTATTAATTACTATTTTTTTTTTATAAACAAGGATTATCATTGAATAAATTACAAAGCGAACTCTTGTTCGAATACATAAGAAAACTTAAAGAAACCATACAATTACAGTTGTAACTTGAATTATCTCCTATAATTCTCAATTTCTAAATTATCATTTTAAAGGCCATCATGTTCGTTCTCTAGTTATTTTTCAGTTTTGTGAAATAGAAGGAAAAGATGATTGACATGTTCTCTTTGGTTGTACGATAAATTTACAATGTTGGAAAGAGGCAAGGTTGAGATCAATCATCCTTATTTGTAACAACAAACAATTAGATTTGAAATAATGAGAAGATGAGTTTTAGAACTGGAAACATTTGGATTCAGAACAATTGAAAATAGTTACAATAACAACTTATGATTGCTTAAAATAACGCTAATTTTGTCCCAATTTGAAAAATAATCATTCGTGGCACAAACCTTTGTTTGCGAGCCCAAATATGTTTAATATGAAACCTTGGATCCAATAACTTTGAATTTCATTGTTAGAAGGCTTTGATTCTATCAATCCTCTAACGAACTTCATGAATTTTGGTTCCAATGAATCATTTGAACATCGTTGATCATATGTGGTTACTTTGAGCATTTGAAATAAATGATATACTTGACAAAATGATAATAATTTGTATCAAAGGATTTCAAAATTAGATACATGTTTTTACAAATACATTTCACTAATAATGTGTATCAAAGATTTCAAAATTAGAAATTTTGATATATATTTATTTTATTTATATTTTATCTAGAGTTATTATTAATTTTATTTACTTAAGAGTAATGTTTTCTCTTTTTTTATTTGAATTTTTTTAAATATTATATTTACCTATATAAATTTTGATTTTTCTAAATATTTTTTATTAATTACTATTTTTTTTTATAAACAAGGATTATCATTGAGTAAATTACAAAGTGTACTCTTGTTCGAATACATAAGACCACTTAAAGAAGCCATACAATTACAGTTGTAACTTGAAATAACTCCTATTATTCTCATTTTCAAAATTATCATTTTAATAAGCCATCATGTTCGTTGTCTGGTTATTTGTCACTTTTGTGAAGGACAAGGAAAAGATGATTGACACGTTTTCTTTGGTTGTACAATAAATTTACAATGTTGAAAAGAGGCAAGGTTGAGATTAATCATCCTTAATTGTAAAAACAAACAATGGGATTTGGAATAATGAGAAGATGGATTTTAGAACTCGAAACATTTGGATTCAGAACATTTGAAAATAGTTACAGTAATAACTTACGATTGCTTAAAATAAAACTAAGTTTGTCCCAATTTGAAAAATAAGCATTCGTGGCGCAAACCTATGTTTGCAAGCCCAAGTATGTTTAATTTGAAACCTTGGATCCAATAACTTTGAAGTTCATTGTAAGAAGGCTTTGATTCTCTCAATCCTCTAATGAACATTATGAATTTTGGTTCAAGTGAATCATTTGAACATCGTTGATCATATGTGGTTACTTTGAGAATTTGAAATGAATGATATACTTGACAAAAAAGATGATAATTTGTAACAAGGATTTTAAAATTAGATTCATGTTTTTACAAATACATTTCACTAATAATGTGTATCAAAGATTTCAAATTTAGAAATTTTGATATATATTTATTTTATTTGTCTTTTATCTAGAGTTATTATTAATTTTATTTACTTAATAGTAATTTTTTCTATTTTTTTATTTGAATTTTTTTAAATAAATTTAACTATATATATTTTGTTTTTTTTATATTTTTTATTATATACTATTTTTTTTATAAACAAGGATTATCATTGAATAAATTACAAAGCGAACTCTTTGTTCGAATACATAAGAAAACTTAAAGAAACCATACAATTACAGTTGTAACTTGAATTATCTCTTATAATTCTCAATTTCTAAATTATCATTTTAAAGGCCATCATGTTCGTTCTCTAGTTATTTTTCAATTTTGTGAAATAGAAGGAAAAGATGATTGACACGTTCTCTTTGGTTGTACAATAAATTTACAATGTTGGAAAGAGGCAAGGTTGAGATCAATCATCCTTATTTGTAACAACAAACAATTAGATTTGAAATAATGAGAAGATGATTTTTAGAACTGGAAACATTTGGATTCAGAACAATTGAAAATAGTTACAATAACAACTTATGATTGCTTAAAATAACGCTAATTTTGTCCCAATTTGAAAAATAATCATTCGTGGCACAAACCTTTGTTTGCAAGCCGAAATATGTTTAATATGAAACCTTGGATCCAATAACTTTGAATTTCATTGTTAGAAGGCTTTGATTCTATCAATCCTCTAACGAACTTCATGAATTTTGGTTCCAGTGAATCATTTGAACATCGTTGATCATATGTGGTTACTTTGAGCATTTGAAATAAATGATATACTTGACAAAATGATAATAATTTGTATCAAAGGATTTCAAAATTAGATACATGTTTTTACAAATACATTTCACTAATAATGTGTATCAAAGATTTCAAAATTAGAAATTTTGATATATATTTATTTTATTTGTATTTTATCTAGAGTTATTATTAATTTTATTTACTTACGAGTAATGTTTTCTCTTTTTTTATTTGAATTTTTTTAAATATTATATTTAACTATATAAATTTTGATTTTTCTAAATATTTTTTATTAATTACTATTTTTTTTTATAAACAAGGATTATCATTGAGTAAATTACAAAGTGTACTCTTGTTCGAATACATAAGACCACTTAAAGAAGCCATACAATTACAGTTGTAACTTGAAATAACTCCTATTATTCTCATTTTCAAAATTATCATTTTAATAAGCCATCATGTTCGTTGTCTGGTTATTTGTCACTTTTGTGAAGGACAAGGAAAAGATGATTGACACGTTTTCTTTGGTTGTACAATAAATTTACAATGTTGAAAAGTGGCAAGGTTGAGATTAATCATCCTTAATTGTAAAAACAAACAATGGGATTTGGAATAATGAGAAGATGGATTTTAGAACTCAAAACATTTGGATTCAGAACATTTGAAAATAGTTACAGTAATAACTTACGATTGCTTAAAATAAAACTAAGTTTGTCCCAATTTGAAAAATAAGCATTCGTGGCGCAAACCTATGTTTGCAAGCCCAAGTATGTTTAATTTGAAACCTTGGATCCAATAACTTTGAAGTTCATTGTAAGAAGGCTTTGATTCTCTCAATCCTCTAATGAACATTATGAATTTTGGTTCAAGTGAATCATTTGAACATCGTTGATCATATGTGGTTACTTTGAGAATTTGAAATGAATGATATACTTGACAAAAAAGATGATAATTTGTAACAAGGATTTTAAAATTAGATTCATGTTTTTACAAATACATTTCACTAATAATGTGTATCAAAGATTTCAAATTTAGAAATTTTGATATATATTTATTTTATTTGTCTTTTATCTAGAGTTATTATTAATTTTATTTACTTAATAGTAATTTTTTCTATTTTTTTATTTGAATTTTTTAAAATAAATTTAACTATATATATTTTGTTTTTTTATATTTTTTATTAATTACTCTTTTTTTTATAAACAAGGATTATCATTGAATAAATTACAAAGCGTACTCTTGTTCGAATACATAAGAAAACTTAAAGAAGCCATACAATTACAGTTGTAACTTGAAATATCTCCTATAATTCTCAATTTCTAAATTATCAATTTAAAGGCCATCATGTTCGTTGTTTGGTTATTTGTCACTTTTGTGAAGGAGAAGAAAAAGATGATTGACACGTTCTCTTTGGTTGTCTAATAAATTTACAATGTTGGAAAGAGGCAAGGTTGAGATCAATCATCCTTATTTGTAACAACAAATAATTAGATTTGAAATAATGAGAAGATGGGTTTTAGAACTGGAAACATTTGGATTCAGAACAATTGAAAATAGTTACAATAACAACTTACGATTGCTTAAAATAACGTTAAATTTGTCCAAATTTGAAAAATAATCATTTGTGGCGCAAACCTATGTTTGCAAGCCAAAGTATGTTTAATTTGAAACCTTGGATCCAATAACTTTGAGGTTCATTTTTAGAAGGCTTTGATTCTCTCAATCCTCTAATGAACTTAATGAATTTTGGTTCAAGTGAATCATTTGAAAATCGTTGATCATATGTGGTTACTTTGAGCATTTGAAATGAATGATATACTTGACAAAAAAGATAATAATTTGTACCAAGGATTTCAAAATTAGATACAAGTTTTTACAAATACATTTCACTAATAATGTGTATCAATAATTTCAAAATTAGAAATTATGATATATATTTATTTTATTTGTCTTTTATCTAGAGTTATTATTAATTTTATTTACTTAATAGTAATTTTTTCTATTTTTTTATTTGAATTTTTTTAAATAAATTTAACTATATATATTTTGTTTTTTTATATTTTTTATTAATTACTATTTTTTATTTATAAACAAGGATTATCATTGAATAAATTTCAAAGCGAACTCTTGTTCGAATACATAAGAAAACTTAAAGAAACCATACAATTACAGTTGTAACTTGAATTATCTCCTATAATTCTCAATTTCTAAATTATCATTTTAAAGGCCATCATGTTCGTTCTCTAGTTATTTTTCAGTTTTGTGAAATAGAAGGAAAAGATGATTGACACGTTCTCTTTGGTTGTACAATAAATTTACAATGTTGGAAAGAGGCAAGGTTGAGATCAATCATCCTTATTTGTAACAACAAACAATTAGATTTGAAATAATGAGAAGATGAGTTTTAGAACTGGAAACATTTGGATTCAGAACAATTGAAAATAGTTACAATAACAACTTATGATTGCTTAAAATAACGCTAATTTTGTCCCAATTTGAAAAATAATCATTCGTGGCACAAACCTTTGTTTGCGAGCCCAAATATGTTTAATATGAAACCTTGGATCCAATAACTTTGAATTTCATTGTTAGAAGGCTTTGATTCTATCAATCCTCTAACGAACTTCATGAATTTTGGTTCCAATGAAACATTTGAACATCGTTGATCATATGTGGTTACTTTGAGCATTTGAAATAAATGATATACTTGACAAAATGATAATAATTTGTATCAAAGGATTTCAAAATTAGATACATGTTTTTACAAATACATTTCACTAATAATGTGTATCAAAGATTTCAAAATTAGAAATTTTGAGATATATTTATTTTATTTGTATTTTATCTAGAGTTATTATTAATTTTATTTACTTTAGAGTAATGTTTTCTCTTTTTTTATTTGAATTTTTTTAAATATTATATTTACCTATATAAATTTTGATTTTTCTAAATATTTTTTATTAATTACTATTTTTTTTTATAAACAAGGATTATCATTGAGTAAATTACAAAGTGTACTCTTGTTCGAATACATAAGACCACTTAAAGAAGCCATACAATTACAGTTGTAACTTGAAATAACTCCTATTATTCTCATTTTCAAAATTATCATTTTAATAAGCCATCATGTTCGTTGTCTGGTTATTTGTCACTTTTGTGAAGGACAAGGAAAAGATGATTGACACGTTTTCTTTGGTTGTACAATAAATTTACAATGTTGAAAAGAGGCAAGGTTGAGATTAATCATCCTTAATTGTAAAAACAAACAATGGGATTTGGAATAATGAGAAGATGGATTTTAGAACTCGAAACATTTGGATTCAGAACATTTGAAAATAGTTACAGTAAAAACTTACGATTGCTTAAAATAAAACTAAGTTTGTCCCAATTTGAAAAATAAGCATTCGTGGCGCAAACCTATGTTTGCAAGCCCAAGTATGTTTAATTTGAAACCTTGGATCCAATAACTTTGAAGTTCATTGTAAGAAGGCTTTGATTCTCTCAATCCTCTAATGAACATTATGAATTTTGGTTCAAGTGAATCATTTGAACATCGTTGATCATATGTGGTTACTTTGAGAATTTGAAATGAATGATATACTTGACAAAAAAGATGATAATTTGTAACAAGGATTTTAAAATTAGATTCATGTTTTTACAAATACATTTCACTAATAATGTGTATCAAAGATTTCAAATTTAGAAATTTTGATATATATTTATTTTATTTGTCTTTTATCTAGAGTTATTATTAATTTTATTTACTTAATAGTAATGTTTTATCTTTTTTTATTTGAATTTTACTATATATATTTTGTTTTTTTTATATTTTCTATTAATTACTATTTTTTTTAATAAACGAGGATTATCATTGAATAAATTACAAAGCGTACTCTTGTTCGAATACATAAGACAACTTAAAGAAGCCATACAATTACAGTTGTAACTTGAAATATCTCCTATAATTCTCAATTTCTAAATTATCATTTTAATAGGCCATCATGTTCGTTGTCTGGTTATTTGTCACTTTTATGAAGGAGAAGGAAAAGATGATTGACACGTTTTCTTTGGTTTTACAATAAATTTACAATGTTGGAAAGAGGCAAGGTTGAGATTAATCATCCTTAATTGTAACAACAAACAATTGGATTTGGAATAATGAGAAGATGGATTTTAGAACTGGAAACATTTAGATTCGGAACAATTGAAAATACTTACAGTAACAACTTACGATTGCTTAAAATAACGTTAAATTTGACCCAATTTGAAAAGTAATCATTCGTGGCGCAAACCTATGTTTGCAAGGCAAAGTATGTTTAGATTGAAACCTTGGATCCAATAACTTTGAAGTTCATTGTTAGAAGGCTTTGATTCTCTCAATCCTCTAATGAACTTCATGAATTTTGGTTCAAGTGAATCATTTGAAAATCGTTGATCATATGTGGTTACTTTGAACATTTGAAATGAATGATATACTTGACAAAAAAGATAATAATTTGTACCAAGGATTTCAAAATTAGATACATGTTTTTACAAATACATTTCACTAATAATGTGTATCAATAATTTCAAAATTAGAAATTATGATATATATTTAATTTATTTGTGTTTTATCTAGAGTTATTATTAATTTTATTTACTTAATAGTAATTTTTTCTATTTTTTTATTTGAATTTTTTTAAATAAATTAACTATATATATTTTGTTTTTTTATATTTTTTATTAATTACTATTTTTTTTATAAACAAGGATTATCATTGAATAAATTACAAAGCGAACTCTTGTTCGAATACACAAGAAAACTTAAAGAAACCATACAATTACAGTTGTAACTTGAAATATCTCTTATAATTCTCAATTTCTAAATTATCATTTTAAAGGCCATCATGTTCGTTGTCTGGTTATTTGTCACTTTTGTGAAGGAGAAGGAAAAGATGATTGACACGTTCTCTTTGGTTGTACAATAAATTTACAATGTTGGAAAGAGGCAAGGTTGAGATCAATCATCCTTATTTGTAACAACAAACAATTATATTTGAAATAATGAGAAGATGGGTTTTAGAACTGGAAACATTTGGATTCAGAACAATTGAAAATAGTTACAATAACAACTTATGATTGCTTAAAATAACCATAATTTTGTCCCGATTTGAAAAATAATCATTCGTGGCACAAACCTATGATTGCAAGCCCAAATATGTTTAATTTGAAACCTTGGATCCAATAACTTTGAATTTCATTGTTAGAAGGCTTCGATTCTATCAATCCTCTAAGGAACTTCATGAATTTTGGTTCCAGTGAATCATTTGAACATCGTTGATCATATGTGGTTACTTTGAGCATTTGAAATAAATGATATACTTGACAAAATGATAATAATTTGTACCAAAGGATTTCAAAATTAGATACATGTTTTTACAAATACATTTCACTAATAATGTGTATCAAAGATTTCAAAATTAGAAATTTTAATATATATTTATTTTATTTGTATTTTATCTAGAGTTATTATTAATTTTATTTACTTAAGAGTAATGTTTTCTCTTTTTTTATTTGAATTTTTTTAAATATTATATTTAACTATAAAAATTTTGATTTTTTTAAATATTTTTTATTAATTACTATTTTTTTTTTATAATCAAGGATTATCATTGAGTAAATTACAAAGTGTACTCTTGTTCGAATACATAAGACAACTTAAAGAAGCCATACAATTACAGTTCTAACTTGAAATATCTTCTATTATTCTCATTTTCAAAATTATCATTTTAATAAGCCATCATGTTCATTGTCTGGTTATTTGTCACTTTTGTGAAGGAGAAGGAAAAGATGATTGACACGTTTTCTTTGGTTGTACAATAAATTTACAATGTTGAAAAGAGGCAAGGTTGAGATTAATCATCCTTAATTGTTAAAACAAACAATGGGATTTAGAATAATGAGAAGATGGATTTAAGAACTCGAAACATTTGGATTCAGAACATTTGAAAATAGTTACAGTAACAACTTACGATTGCTTAAAATAACGCTAAATTTGTTCCAATTTGAAAAATAAGCATTCGTCGCGCAAACCTATGTTTGCAAGCCCAAGTATGTTTAATTTGAAACCTTGGATCCAATAACTTTGAAGTTCATTGTAAGAAGGCTTTGATTCTCTCAATCCTCTAATGAACTACATGAATTTTGGTTCAATTGAATCATTTGAACATCGTTGATCATATGTGGTTACTTTGAGAATTTGAAATGAATGATATACTTGACAAAAAAGATGATAATTTGTAACAAGTATTTTAAAATTAGATTCATGTTTTTACAAATACATTTCACTAATAATGTGTATCAAAGATTTCAAATTTAGAAATTTTGATATATATTTATTTTATTTGTCTTTTATCTAGAGTTATTATTAATTTTATTTACTTAATAGTAAAGTTTTCTCTTTTTTTATTTGAATTTTACTATATATATATATATATATATATATATATATATATATTTTCTTATATTTTTTATTAATTACTATTTTTTTTAATAAACGAGGATTATCATTGAATAAATTACAAAGCGTACTCTTGTTCGAATACATAAGACAACTTAAGGAAGCCATACAATTACAGTTGTAACTTAAAATATCTCCTATAATTCTAAATTTCTAAATTATCATTTTAATAGGCCATCATGTTCGTTGTCTGGTTATTTGTCACTTTTATGAAGGAGAAGGAAAAGATGATTGACACGTTTTCTTCGGTTTTACAATAAATTTACAATGTTGGAAAGAGGCAAGGTTGAGATTAATCATCCTTAATTGTAACAACAAACAATTGGATTTGGAATAATGAGAAGATGGATTTTAGAACTGGAAACATTTGGATTCAAAACAATTGAAAATAGTTAAAGTAACAACTTACGATTGCTTAAAATAACGCTAAATTTGTCCCAATTTGAAAAATAATCATTCGTGGCGCAAACCTATGTTTGCAAGCCCAAGTATGTTTAATTTGAAACCTTGTATCCAATAACTTTGAAGTTTATTGTTAGAAGGCTTTGATTCTATCAATCCTCTAATGAACTTCATGAATTTTGGTTTAAGTGAATCATTTGAACATCGTTGATCATATGTGGTTACTTTGAGCATTTGAAATGAATGATATACTTGACAAAAACATTAATAATTTGTACCAAGGATTTCAAAATTAGATACATGTTTTTACAAATACATTTCACTAATAATGTGTATCAATAATTTCAAAATTTAAAATTATGATATATAGTAATGTTTTAATTAATAGTATTTAATTAATAGTAATGTTTTCTCTTTTTTTATTTGAATTTTTTTAAATATATTTAACTATATATATTTTGTTTTTTTTTTATATTTTTTATTAATTACTATTTTTTTTTATAAACAAGGATTATCATTGAATAAATTACAGACCGAACTCTTGTTCGAATACATAAGAAAACTTAAAGAATCCATACAATTACAGTTGTAACTTGAAATATCTCCTATAATTCTCAAATTCTATATTATCTTTTTAATAGGCCATCATGTTCGTTGTCTGGTTATTTGTCAGTTTTGTGAAGGAGAAGGAAAATATGATTGACACGTTCTCTTTGGTTGTACAATAAACTTACAAAGTTGGAAAGAGGCAAGGTTGAGATCAATCATCCTTATTTATAACAATAAACAATTGGATTTGGAATAATGAGAAGATAGATTTTAGAACTGGACACATTTGGATTTGGAACAATTGAAAATAGTTAGAGTAAGAACTTACGATTGCATAAACTAACGCTAAATTTGTCCCAATTTGAAAAAGAATCATTCGTGGCGCAAACCTATGTTTGCAAGCCCAAGTATGTTTAATTTGAAACCTTGGATCCAATAACTTTGAAGTTCATTGTTAGAAGGCTTTGATTCTATCAATCCTTTAATGAACTTCATGATTTTTTGTTAAAGTGAATCATTTGAACATCGTTGGTCATATGTGGTTACTTTGAGCATTTGAAATGAATGATATACTTGACAAAAAAGACAATAATGTGTACCAAGGATTTCAAAATTAGATGCATGTTTTTACAAATACATTTCACTAATAATGTGTATCAAAGATTTCAATATTAAAAATTATGATATATATTTATTTTATTTGTCCTTTATCTAGAATTATTATTAATTTTATTTACTTAATAGTAATGTTTTCTCTTTTTTTATTTGAATTTTTTTAAATATATTTAACTATATATATATATATATATATATATATATATATATATATATATATATATATATATATATATATATATATATATATATATAATATTTTTTATTAATTACTATTTTTTTTTATAAACAAGGATTATCATTGAATAAATTACAAAGCGAACTCTTGTTCGAATACATAAGAAAACTTAAAGAAGCGATACAATTACAGTTGTAACTTGAAATATCTCCTGTAATTCTCAATTTCTAAATTATCATTTTAATAGGCCATCATGTTCGTTGTCTGGTTATTTTTCAGTTTTGTGAAGGAGAAGGAAAAGATGATTGACACGTTCTCTTTGGTTGTACAATAAATTTACAATGTTGGAAAGAGGCAAGGTTGAGATCAATCATCCTTATTTGTAACAACAAACAATTGGATTTGGAATAATGAGAAGATGTATTTTAGAATTGGAAACTTTTTGATTCAGAACAATTGAAAATAGTTACAGTAAAAACTTTCGATTGCTTAAAATAGCGCTAAATTTGTCCCGATTTGAAAAATAATCATTTGTGGCGCAAACCTATGTTCGTAAGCCCAAGTATGTTTAATTTGAAACCTTGGATCCAATAACTATGAAGTTCATTTTTAGAAGGTTTTGATTCTATCAATCCTCTAATTTACTTCATGAATTTTGGTTCAAGTGAATCATTTGAACATCGATGATCATATGTGATTACTTTGAGCATTTGAAATGAATGAAATACTTGACAAAAAAGACAATAATTTGTACCAAGTATTTCAAAATTAGATTCATGTTTTTACAAATACATTTCATTAATAATGTGTATCAATAATTTCAACATTAGAAATTTTGATATATATTTATTTTATTTGTATTTTATCTAGAGTTATTATTAATTTTATTTACTTAAGAGTAATGTTTTCACTTTTTTTTTATTTGAATTTTTTTAAATATTATATTTAACTATATAAATTTTGTTTTTTTAAAATATTTTTTATTAATTACTATTTTTTTATAAACAAGGATTATCATTGAATAAATTACAAAGCGTACTCGTGTTCGAATACACAAGACAACTTAAAGAAGCCATACAATTACAGTTGTAACTTGAAATATCTTTGTGATACGGTGGGAGAATTGACTTGAGGGTTTTGCATTTGATCGCAAATGTTCCGGTTAGCAAGAGTCGCCACCGACTTTTCTGTTATCCAAAAGGAAAGGTGAAAAAGCACAGGAAAGACCTTTGAGATTGTTTCTTGAGTTCGGGGGGGGGGGGGGGGGGGAGGGGGGGGTAGATTATGAAAAGGGAAGGTATTAGCACCCTTTTCATCCATGGTTTTCCATGGGCTCTTAGTTACTTGCTAGATCACTTGCTTTTGTTTGAAATTGTGCTTTATGTGTGGTTTTTGAAAGTATTTTTGAAAATGGAACTTTGTAATGGTTCTCGTCTATATTAGAACGCATACAAAGTGATTGTTTCGAAAAATAGTTCAATGAGGTGTTATTGAGATGTGTTTTTAAAAGTGATTTTTAGAAGGTGTCTTTGTGATGATTCTCGTCTCTATAAGAACGCATACAAAGTGTTGTCTTTTGAAAATGTTTCAAATGAGAGTGTTGGTGTAAAATTGTTTTTGTTGTAGGCAAGCGAGTAACTAAGAGCGAACCTACCTACTCAAAAGGTCTTAGATGTTCTTTTCCTCCTCCTTTAGATGTTGCTATCTTACCATTTATTTGGTAAGAAGCCCTATCCTTGGATGTGAAGGGACGGGCGCGGGACCTTTTTGTATAGTCATAGAAGGCAACCCATGGAACATTTTAGCAATGTAGTTTTAGGAACTAGATCGTTTATCGAAGGCAACATCGAGGGTCATCGGGGGACTACGATATTTTATCGAGGGTCTTTTGCTAAAATGCCCATGTTCGAGGGACATGACTATTTTCTGATAGGAAACAAAGTGGAGTAACCCTAAGGGGTGTTTGTGTGCAAGTGTGTCATTTTCATGCTTGATTTTGTCTTGAATTAGGGTTTTCTATTTGATTGGTTTTATCTTGCCATACAAACCCTAATTATTAACATGTTATATATAAAGCGATAAATTTGCGGAAAGTAAATATCCTACGCTATTACAATCATTTGGGGATGGGGTGTACAAGTTTACAAATGGGGATTGCAAGAAATTAAAGTCCTAATTATCTATTACAACCATATTTAATAGCCATGAAGAAAATATATGAAGCGCATAAAAGTAATGAAAGGAAAAGAACATTTTGGATCATTATGTGTCAACACATGCCGTAAACTCAACCTTCTCGAATGCACTCTTGTTTTGATGAAGACAAATCATGATTGATAAAGAAAACAAAAATTATTGATCAAGCTAAAAGCCTCTTTGGATTAAGTCTTTGGTTTAAGTCCTTAGCAAATTTCAAGGTATAATGATAATATGTACCTTGAACTTAAGATATAGATGCTCAATGATCAAAAGAAACATTTTTATATTGTCCAAACCTTTATTCAAATTCTTTCAAAGCAAAAAATAAATTTTTATTTGTGTGCAATCGATTTGCATGTTAGTGCAATCGATTGCACGCTTCAGGTTTTTAAAACATTGGCTACTGACTTCCAGTGCAATCGATTTGCATGGTTGTGCAATCAATTGCACAGTCAAAAAATTTGGAAATTTGGCTACTGGAAACCCGTGCAATCGATTTGCATGGTTGTGCAATCGATTGCACACTCGAAATTTTTGGAAATTTGGCTACTCGAACCCCTTGAAATTGATTTGCATGGTTGTGCAATCGATTGCACGCTGTATGATTTTGAAAAACAACTGCCTTACACCTGACTGTTCATGATTTTTTTTACAAACCTTTTCTTCAAAGGTCACTGTATTTTAGCCTAAAAAATGAACCAAATGATGATGATTGAAATGAAGAGTTTAAATTTAAGGAGACTTACCTTGCAACTAGAATTTATGTTTTGAGCTTGAGGTGTTGCTTTGTGGACTGTTATGACCTTCTTTTAGTTATGAGATTTTTGAGAGTTTGTCAACAAAACTTCTGGTTTTCTTTCTCCCTTTTTTCTCTTCTCTCTCTCTCTCTCTCTCTCTCTCTCTCTCTCTCTCTCTCTCTCTCTCTCTCTCTCTCTCTCTCTTCTAACCTCTTTGTCTTGCAAATGCTTCTTCTATTTATAGCCAAAGAACTTGTGAACAAAGGCTGAATATGTTTACAACACAACATGTTATGGTTTGGTTGGGATGTAAGTATCAAACTATGTCAAGTACTCCATGGTTCCAAGATGAAGTACCAAAGTTGTTGGTTTAGAGGGGTTGATTTCCATGTTTTATGGTGGAGTAAAATCAGAAACCAACAAAGTATGGGCTCAAGACAAACTTTGTACAAAAAGCTTGCTTTTCAAGAATAACAATGGTGCCTTTATGCCATAAATGGAAAGATCTTTTGGACAATGGCTCAAACACTTGGGTCATAGCTCAAGCTATTGTGTAAACATTAAATTATGTAGAGATTTGCAAGTCACAAGGCCTTCAAAGTAAGATTATACAGCACATCATGCCAATTGGATTATGTGTTCTTCAACAAAAATGACTTGCAATTCAATAATGGATGCCCAACTTCAGATCCTTGTATCTTCTAGCTCGAATATGATAAACTCATGCTCTTGGATGTTTTGGAAAGCTTGAAACACCCTCTATAAATTTCAAGTTGACCACTTTGACAAAATCATCTTGGAACTATGTGAAAAAATGCCAAGAAGTTGGGATAAAATCCTGAACAAAATCTGTTGAAAATTTCTCTAAGTGTTAAATGAAAATGTCATGACTTCATGAATTTATAACTCAAAATCCAAGCACTTCTAGGAGAATTTGTGTAGCAATGTTGTAGATATCATGGAGATATACAACTTTCATTTTGAAAGTTTCTCATGAACTGTCTTGCATCTTGGTGAAAGAATGGCATGAAGTGATGAAATTATCATGTATAAAAACACTTAGAAAATTTCTAAGTCTTGGAAATCTTGACTTTTCAAGTTGACTTTTGACTTTCTTAACTTCTTGATGATCAAGCTTAATATTTTTGAATGTCTTGATAAATTGTGATATTTGAAACTTAATGTTGATCAAAAATTCAAAGTTTGACTTTCCAATATGCAATTGACCATTTTGCCCTTGTGCCAATTTCAAGCCTAAATTGATGTATCAGTGTTGCAAACTTGACGTCGTAGAATATCTTGTGAGCAAATACATGACAAATGAGAGGGCAAATTTTGGGGTACAACAATGTCCTATAATTCTCAATTTCTAAATTATCATTTTAATAGACCATCATGTTTGTTGTCTAGTTATTTGTAACTTTTGTGAAGGAGAAGGAAAAGATGATTGACACGTTTTCTTTGGTTGTACAATAAATTTACAATGTTGGAAAGAGGCAAGGTTGAGATTAATCATCCTTAATTGTAATAACAAATATTTGGATTTGGAATAATGAGAAGATGTATTTTAGAACTGGAAACATTTGGATTCGAAACAATTGAAAATAGTTACAGTAAGAACTTACGATTTCTTAAAATAGCGCTAAATTTGTCCCGATTTGAAAAATAATCATTCATGGCGCAAACCTATGTTTGCAAGCCCAAGTATGTTTAATTTGAAATCTTGGATCCAATAACTTTGAATTTCATTATTAGAAGGCTTTGATTCTATCAATCCTCTAATGAACTTCATGAATTTTGGTTCAAGTGAATCATTTAAATATCATCGATCATATGTGGTTACTTTGAGCATTTGAAATGAATGATATACTTGACAAAAAGATAATAATTTGTACCAAGGATTTCAAAATTAGGTACATGTTTTTACAAATACATTTCACTAATCATGTGTATCAAAGATTTCAAAATTAGAAATTTTGATATATATTTATTTTATTTGTATTTTATCTAGAGTTATTATTAATTTTATTTACTTAAGAGTAACGTTTTCTCTTGTTTTATTTGAATTTATTTAAATATTATATTTAACTATATATTTTTTGTTTTTTTTTTTAATATTTTTTATTAATTACTTTTTTTAAATATAAACAAGGATTATCATTGAATAAATTACAAAGCGCACTCTTGTACGAATACCTAAGACAACTCAAAGAAGCCATACAATTACAGTTGTAACTTGAAATGTCTCATATAATTCTTAATTTCTAAATTATCATTATAATATGCCATCATGTTCGTTGTCTGGTTATTTGTCACTTTTGTGAAGGAGAAGGAAAAGATGATTGACACGTTCTCTTTGGTTTTACAATAAATTTACAATGTTGGAATGAGGCAAGGTTGAGATTAATCATCCTTAATTGTAACAACGAACAATTGGTTTTGGGATAACGAGAAAATAGATTTTAGTACTGGAAACATTTAGATTCGGAACAATTGAAAATAGTTACAGTAACAACTTACGATTGCTTAAAATAGCGCTAAATTTGTCCCGATTTGAAAAATAATCATTCGTGGCGCAAACCTTTATTTGAAAGCCCAAGTATGTTTAATTTGAAACCTTGGATCCAATAACTTTTAAGTTCATTGTTAGAAGGATTTGATTCTATCAATCCTCTAATGAACTTCATGAATTTTGGATCAAGTGAATCATTTGAACATCGTTGATCATATGTGGTTACTTTGAGCTTTTGAAATGAAAAATATACTTGACAAAAAAGATAATAATTTGTACCAAGGATTTCAAAATTAGATACATGTTTTTACAAACACATTTCACTAATAATGTGTATAAAAGATTTCAAAATTAGAAATTTTGATATATATATATATATATATTTATTTTTATTTTATTTTATCTAGAGTTATTATTATTTTTATTTTATTTTCTCTTGTTTTATTTGAATTTATTTAAATATTATATTTAACTATATATATTTTGTTTTTTTTTTAATATTTTTTATTAATTACTATTTTTTTTATAGACAAGCATTATCATTGAATAAATTAAAAAGTGTGCTCTTGTACGAATACATAAGACAACTCAAAGAAGCCATACAATTACAGTTGAAACTTGAAATGTCTCATATAATTCTTAATTTCTAAATTATCATTATAATAGGCCATCATGTTTGTTGTCTGGTTATTTGTCACTTTTGTGAAGGAGAAGGAAAAGATGATTGACACGTTCTCTTTGGTTGTACGATAAATTTACAATGTTGGAAAGAGGCAAGGTTGAGATTAATCATCCTTATTTGTAACAACAAACAATTGGATTTGGAAGAATGAGATGATGGATTTTAGAACTGGAAACATTTGGATTCAGAACAATTGAAAATAGTTACAGTAACAACTTACGATTGCTTAAAATAGCGCTAAATTTGTACCGATTTGAAGAAATAATCATTCGTGGCGCAAACCTATGTTTGCAAGCCCAAGTATATTTAAATTTGAAACCTTGGATCCAATAACTTTGAAGTTCATTGTTAGAAGGCTTTGATTCTATCAATCCTCTAATCAATTTCATGAATTTTTGTTAAAGTGAATCATTTGAACATCGTTGATCATATGTGGTTACTTTGAGCATTTGAAATGAATGATATACTTGACAAAAAAGATAATAATTTGTACCAAGGGATTCAAAATTAGATACATGTCTTTACAAATACATTTCACTAATAATGTGTATCAAAGATTTCATAATTAGAAATTTTGATTTATATTTATTTTATTTGTATTTTATCTAGAGTTATTATTAATTTTATTTACTTAATAGTAATGTTTTCTCTTTTTTTATTTGAATTTTTTTAAATATATTTAACTAAATATTTTTTGTATTTTATATTTTTAATTAGTTACTATTTTTTTTATAAACAAAGATTATCATTGAATAAATTACAAAGCGTACTATTGTACGAATACATAAGACAACTCAAAGAAGCCATACAATTACAGTTGAAACTTGAAATGTCTCATATAATTCTTAATTTCTAAATTATCATTATAATAGGCCACCATGTTGGTTGTCTAGTTATTTGTCACTTTTGTGAAGGAGAAGGAAAAGATGATTGACACGTTCTCTTTGGTTGTACGATAAATTTAGAATATTGGAAAGAAGCAAGGTTGAGATTAATCATCCAAATTTGTAACAACAAGCAATTAGATTTGGAATAATGAGATGATGGATTTTATAACTAGAAACATTTGGATTCGAAACAATTGAAAATAGTTACGGTAACAACTTACGATTGCTTAAAATAACGCTAAATTTGTACCGATTTGAAGAAAAAATAATTCGTGGTGCAAACCTATGTTTCCAAGCCCAAATATATTTAATTTGAAACCTTGGATCCAATAACTTTGAAGTTCATTGTTAGAAGGCTTTGATTCTATCAATTCTCTAATGAACTTCATGAATTTTTGTTAAAGTGAATCATTTGAACATCGTTCATCATATGTGGTTACTTTGAGCATTTGAAATGAATGATATACTTGACAAAAAAAATAATAATTTGTACCAAAGGTTTCAAAATTAGATACATGTTTTTACAAATACATTTGACTAATCATGTGTATTAAAGATTTCAAAATTAGAAATTTTGATATATATTTATTTTATTAGTCTTTTATCTAGAGTTATTATTAATTTTATTTAATTAATAGTAATGTTTTCTCTTTTTTTATTTGAATTTTTTTAAATGAATTTGACTATATATATATTTTAATTTTTTTATATTTTTTATTAATTTCTATTTTTTTTTATAAACAAGGATTATCATTGAATAAATTAGAAAGCGTACTCTTGTACGAATACATAAGACAACTCAAAGAAGCCATACAATTACAGTTGTAACTTGAAATGTCTCATATAATTCTTAATTTCTAAATTATCATTATAATAGGCCATCATGTTTGTTGTCTGGTTATTTGTCACTTTTGTGAAGGAGAAGGAAAAGATGATTGACACGTTCTCTTTGGTTGTACGATAAATTTACAATGTTGGAAAGAGGCAAGGTTGAGATTAATCATCCTTAATTGTAATAACCAACAATTAGATTTGGAAGAATGAGAAGATGGATTTTAGAACTGGAAACATTTGGATTCAGAATAATTGAAAATAGTTACAGTAACAACTTATGATTTCTTAAAATAGCGCTAAATTTGTACCCATTTGAAGAAATAATCATTCGTGGCGCAAACCTATGTTTGCAAGCCCAAGTATATTTAATTTGAAACCTTGGATCCAATAACTTTGAAGTTAATTGTTAGAAGGCTTTGAGTATATCAATCCTCTAATGAACTTCATGAATTTTGGTTCAAGTGAATCATTTGAACATCGTTGACCATATGTGGTTACTTTGAGCATTTGAAATGAATGATATACTTGACAAAAAAGACAATAATTTGTACCAAGGATTTCAAAATTAGATACATGTTTTTACAAATACATTTCACTAATAATGTGTATCAAAGATTTCAAAATTAAAAATTTTGATATATATTTATTTTATTTGTATTTTATCTAGAGTTATTATTAATTTTATTTACTTAAGAGTAATGTTTTCTATTTTATTTTATTTGAATTTTTTTAAATATTATATTTAACTATATAAATTTTGTTTTTTTTAAATATTTTTTATTAATTACTATTTTTTTATAAACAAGAATTATCATAGAATAAATTACAAAGCGTACTCTTGTTCGAATACATAAGACAAGTTAAAGAAGGCATACAATTACAGTTGTAACTTGAAATATCTCCTATAATTTTTAATTTCTAAGTTATCATTTTAATAGGCCATCATGTTCGTTGTCTGGTTATTTGTCACTTTTGTGAAGGAGATGGAAAAGATGATTGACAAGTTCTCTTTGGTTGTACAATAAATTTACAATGTTGGAAAGATGCAAGGTTGAGATTAATCATCCTTAATTGTAACAACGAACAATTGGTTTTGGGATAACGAGAAAATGGATTTTAGAACTGGAAACACTTGGACTCGGAACAATTGAAAATAGTTACAATAACAACTTACGATTGCTTAAAATAGCGCTAAATTTGTCCCGATTTGAAAAATAATCATTCGTGGTGCAAACCTATGTTTTCAAGCCCAAGTATGTTTAATTTGAAACCTTGGAATCAATAACTTTGAAGTTTATTGTTAGAAGGCTTTGATTCTATAAATCCTCTAATGAACTTCATGAATTTTGGTTCAAGTGAATCATTTGAACATCGTTGATCATATGTGGTTAGTTTGAGCATTTGAAATGAACGGTATACTTGACACAAAAGGCAATAATTTGTACCAAGGATTTCAAAATTAGATACATGTTTTTACAAATACATTTAACTAATAATGTGTATCAAAGATTTCAAAATTAGAAATTTTGATATATATTTATTTTATTTGTATTTTATCTAGAGTTTTTATTAATTTTATTTACTTAAGAGTAATGTTTTCTATTTTTTTATTTGAATTTTTTTAAATATTATATTTAACTATATAAAAATTTTTTTAAAAATATTTTTTATTAATTACTATTTTTTTTATAAACAAGGATTATCATTGAATAAATTACAAAGCGTACTCTTGTTCGAATACATAAGACAACTTAAAAAAGCCATACAATTACAGTTGTAATTTGAAATATCTCCTATAATTCTCAATTTCTAAATTATCATTTTAATAGGCCATCATGTTCGTTGTCCGGTTATTTGTCACTTTTGTGAAGGAGAAGGAAAAGATGATTGGCACGTTCTCTTTGGTTGTAAGATAAATTTACAATGTTGGAAAGAGGCAAGGTTGAGATTAATCATCCTTATTTGTAGCAACAAACAATTGGATTTGGAATGATGAGAAGATGGATTATAGAACTGGAAACATTTGGATTCGGAACAATTGAAAATAGTTACAGTAAAAACTTACGATTGCTTAAAATAGCGCTAAATTTGTCCCGATTTGAAAAATAATCATTCGTGGCGCAAACCTATGTTTTCAAGCCCAAGTACGTTTAATTTGAAACCTTGGAATCAATAACTTCGAAGTTCATTGTTAGAATGCTTTGATTCTATCAATCCTCTAATAAACTTCATGAATTTTGGTTAAAGTGAATCATTTGAACATCGTTGATCATATGTGGTTACTTTGAGCATTTGAAATGAATGATATACTTGACAAAAAAGACAATAATTTGTAACAAGGAGTTCAAAATTAGATACATGTTTTTATAAATACATTTCACTAATAATGTGTATCAAAGATTTCAAAATTAGAAATTTTTATATATATTTATTTTATTTGTATTTTATCTAGAGTTATTATTAATTTTATTTACTTAAGAGTAATGTTTTCTATTTTTTTTCATTTTAATTTTTTTAAATATTATATTTAACTATATCAATTTTGTTTTTTTATATTTTTTTTTATTAATTACTATTTTTTTTATAAACAAGGATTATCATTGAATACATTACAAAGCGTACTCTTGTTCGAATACATAAGACAACTTAAAGAAGCCATACAATTACAGTTGTAACTTAAAATATCTCATATAATTCTCAATTTCTAAATTATCATTTTAATAAGCCATCATGTTCCTTGTCTGGTTATTTGTCACTTTTGTGAAGGAAAAGGAAAAGATGATTGATACGTTCTATTTGTTTGTACGATAAATTTACAATGTTGGAAAGAGGCAAGGTTGAGATTAATCATCATTAATTGTAACAACGAACAATTGGTTTTGGGATAACGAGAAAATGGATTTTAGAACTGGAAACATTGGGATTCCGAACAATTGAAAATAGTTACAGTAACAACTTACGATTGCTTAAAATAGCGCTAAATTTGTCCCGATTTTAAAAAATAATTATTCGTGGCGCATACCTATGTTTGCAAGCCCAAGTACGTTTAATTTTGAAACCTTGGATCCAATAACTTTGAAGTTTATTGTTAGAAGGCTTTGATTCCATCAATTCTTTAATGAACTTCATGAATTTTGGTTCAAGTGAATCATTTGAACATCGTCGATCATATGTGGTTAGTTTGAGCATTTGAAATGAACGATATACTTGACAAAAAAGGCAATAATTTGTACCAAGGATTTCAAAATTAGATACATGTTTTTACAAATACATTTAACTAATAATGTGTATCAAAGATTTCAAAATTAGAAATTTTGATATATATTTATTTTATTTGTATTTTATCTAGAATTTTTATCAATTTTATTTACTTAAGAGTAATGTTTTCTTTTTTTTTTATTTAAATTTTTTTAAATATTATATTTAACTATATAAAATTTTTTTTTAAAATATTTTTTATTAATTACTATTTTTTTTATAAACAAGGATTATCATTGAATAAATTATAAAGCGTACTCTTGTTCGAATACATAAGACAACTTAAAAAAGCCATGCAATTACAGTTGTAATTTGAAATATCTCCTATAATTCTCAATTTCTAAATTATAAATTTAATAGGCCATCATGTTCGTTGTCTGGTTATTTGTCACTTTTGTGAAGGAGAAGGAAAAGATGATTTGCACGTTCTCTTTGGTTGTAAGATAAATTTACAATGTTGGAAAGAGGCAAGGTTGAGATTAATCATCCTTATTTGTAGCAACAAACAATTGGATTTGGAATAATGAGAAGATGGATTATAGAACTGGAAACATTTTGATTCGGAACAATTGAAAATAGTTACAGTAAAAACTTAAGATTGCTTAAAATAGCGCTAAATTTGTCCCGATTTGAAAAATAATCAATCGTGGCGCAAACCTATGTTTTCAAGCCCAAGTACGTTTAATTTTAAACCTGGGAATCAATAACTTTGAAGTTCATTGTTAGAATCCTTTGATTCTATCAATCCTCTAATAAACTTCATGAATTTTGGTTCAAGTGAATCATTTGAACATCGTTGATCATATGTGGTTACTTTGAGCATTTGAAATGAATGATATACTTGACAAAAAAGACAATAATTTGTACCAAGGAGTTCAAAATTAGATACATGTTTTTACAAATACATTTCACTAATAATGTGTATCAAAGATTTCAAAATTAGAAATTTTGATATATATTTATTTTATTTGTATTTTATCTAGAGTTATTATTAATTTTATTTACTTAAGAGTAATGTTTTCTATTTTTTTTCATTTTAATTTTTTTAAATATTATATTTAACTATATAAATTTTGTTTTTTTAAATTTTTTATTTATTAATTACTATTTTTTTATAAACAAGGATTATCATTGAATAAATTACAAAGTGTACTCTTGTTCGAATACATAAGACAACTTAAAGAAGCCATACAATTACAGTTGTAACTTGAAATGTCTCATATAATTCTCAATTTCTAAATTATCATTTTAATAGGCCATCATGTTAGTTGTCTGGTTATTTGTCACTTTTGTGAAGGAAAAGGAAAAGATGATTGACACGTTCTCTTTGGTTGTACGATAAATGTACAATGTTGGAAAGAGGCAAGGTTGAGATTAATCATCCTTAATTGTAACAACGAACAATTGGTTTTGGGATAACGAGAAAATGGATTTTAGAACTGGAAACATTTAGATTCGGAACAATTGAAAATAGTTACAGTAACAACTTATGATTGCTTAAAATAGCGCTAAATTTGTCCCGATTTGAAAAATAATCATTCTTGGCGCAAACCTATGTTTTCAAGCCCAAGTATGTTTAATTTGAAACCTTGGATCCAATAACTTTTAATTTCATTGTTGGAAGGCTTTGATTCTATCAATCCTCTAATGAAATTCATTAATTTTGGTTCAAGTGAATCATTTGAACTTCCTTGATCATATGTGGTTACTTTGAGCATTTGAAATGAATGATATACTTGACAAAAAAGAAAATAATTTGTACAAAGGATTTCAAAATTAGATATATGTTTTTACAAATACATTTCATTAATAATGTGTATCAATAATTTCAACATTAGAAATTTTGATATATATTTATTTTATTTGTATTTTATCTAGAGTTATTATTAATTTTATTTACTTAAGAGTAATGTTTTCACTTTTTTTTTATTTGAATTTTTTTAAATATTATATTTAACTATATAAATTTTGTTTTTTTAAAATATTTTTTATTAATTACTATTTTTTTATAAACAAGGATTATCATTGAATAAATTACAAAGCGTACTCTTGTTCAAATACATAAGACAACTTAAAGAAGCCATACAATTACCGTTGTAACTTAAAATATCTCCTATAATTCTCAATTTCTAAATTATCATTTTAATAGGCCATCATGTTTATTGTCTGGTTATTTGTCACTTTTGTGAAGGAGAAAGAAAAGATGATTGACACGTTTTCTTTAGTTGTACAATAAATTTACAATGTTGGAAAGATGCAAGGTTGGGATTAATCATCCTAAATTGTAACAACAAACAATTGGATCTGGAATAATGAGAACATTTATTTTAGAACTGGAAACATTTGGATTCGGAACAATTGAAAATAGTTACATAAGAACTTACGATTGCTTAAAATAGTGCTAAATTTGTCTCGATTTGAAAAATAATCATTCGTGGAGCAAACCTATTTGTGCAAGCCGAAGTATGTTTAATTTGAAACCTTGGATCCAATAACTTTGAAGTTCATTGTTAGAAGGCTTTGATTCTATCAATCCTCTAATGAACTTCATGAATTTTGGTTCAAGTGAATCATTTGAACATCGTTGATCATATGTGGTTACTTTGAACATTTGAAATGAATGATATACTTGACAAAAAAGACAATAATTTGTACCAAGGATTTCAAAAATAGATACATGTTTTTACAAATACATTTCACTAATAATGTGTATCAAAGATTTCAAAATTAGAAATTTTTAAATATATTTATTTTAGTTATATTTTATCTAGAGTTATTATTAATTTTATTTACTTAAGAGTAATGTTTTCTATTTTTTTTCATTTGAATTTTTTTAAATATTATATTTAACTAGATAAATTTTGTTTTTTTTAATATTTATTATTAATTACTATTTTTTTATAAACAAGGATTATCATTGAATAAATTACAAAGTGTACTCTTGTTCGAATACATAAGAGAACTTAAAGAAGCCATACAATTAAAGTTGTAACTTGAAATATCTCCTATAATTCTCAATTTCTAAATTATCATTTTAATAGGCAATCACGTTCGTTGTCTGGTTATTTGTCACTTTTGTGAAGGAGAAGGAAAAGATAATTGACATGTTCTCTTTGGTTGTACAATAAATATACAATGTTGGAAAAAGGCAAGGTTGAGATTAATCATCATTAATTGTAACAACGAACAATTGGATTTGGGATAACAAGAAAATGGATTTTAGAACTGGAAACATTTGGATTCGAAACAATTGAAAATAGTTACAGTAATAACTTACGATTACTTAAAATAGCATAAAATTTGTCCCGATTTGAAAAATAATCATTTGTGGCGCAAACCTGTGTTTGCAAGCCCAAGTATGTTTAATTTGAAACCTTGGACCCAATAACTTTTTATTTCTTTGTTGGAAGGCTTTGATTCTATCAATCCTCTAATGAACTTCATATGTGGTTACTTTGAGCATTTGAAATGAATGATATACTTGACCAAAAAGAAAATAATTTGTACCAAGGATTTCAAAATTAGATACATGTTTTTACAAATAAATTTCATTAATAATGTGTATCAAAGATTTCAAAATTAGAAATTTTGATATATATTTATTTTATTTTAATTTTATCTAGAGTTATTATTAATTTTATTTACTTAAGAGTAATGTTTTCTCATGTTTAATTTGAATTTACTTAAATATTAAATTTAAATATATATATTTTGTTTTTTTTTAAATATTTTTTATTAATTACTATTTTTTTTATAAACAAGGATTATCCTTGAATAAATTACAAAGCATACTCTTGTACGAATACATAAGACAACTCAAAGAAGCCATACAATTACAGTTGTAACTTGAAATGTCTCATATAATTCTTAACTTCTAAATTATCATTTTAATAGGCCATCATGTTCGATGTCTGGTCATTTGTCACATTTGTGAAGGAGAAGGAAAAGATGATTGACACGTTCTCTTTGGTTGTACGATAAATTTACAATGTTGGAAAGAAGCAAGGTTGAGATTAATCATCCTTAATTTTAACAACAAAAAATTGGATTTGGGATAATGAGAATATTTATTTTAGAACTGGAAACATTTGGATTCGGAACAATTGAAAATAGTTACAGTAACAACTTACAATTGCTTAAAATAGCGCTAAATTTGTCCCAATTTGAAAAGTAATCATTCGTGGCGCAAATCTATGTTTGCAAGCCCAAATATGTTTAATTTGAAACCTTGGATCCAATAACTTTGAAGTTCATTGTTAGAAGGCTTTGATTCTATCAATCCTCTAATGAACTTCATGAATTTTGGTTCAAGGGAATCATTTGAACATCGTTGATCATATGTGGTTACTTTGAGCATTTGAAATGAATGATATACTTGACAAAAAAGACAATAATTTGTACAAAGGATTTACTAAGTAGATACATGTTTTTACAAATACATTTCACTAATAATGTGTATCAGAGATTTCAAAATTAGAAATTTTTATATATATTTTTTTTAGTTGTATTTTATCTAGAGTTATTATTAATTTTATTTACTTAAGAGTAATGTTTTCTAATTTTTTTTCATTTGAATTTTTTTAAATATTATATTTAACTAGATAAATTTTTTTTTTAAAATATTTTTTATTAATTACTATTTTTTTATAAACAAGGATTATCATTGAATAAATTACAAAGCGTACTCTTGTTCGAATACATAAGACAACTTAAAGAAGCCATACAATTACAGTTGTAACTTGAAATATCTCCTATAATTCTCAATTTCTAAATTATCATTTTAATAGGCCATCATGTTCGTTGTCTTGTTATTTGTCACTTTTGTGAAGGAGAAGGAAAAGATGATTGACATGTTCTCTTTGGTTGTACAATAAATTTACAATGTTGGAAAGATGCAAGGTTGAGATTAATCATCATTAATGGTAACAAAGAACAATTGGATTTGGGATAACAAGAAAATGGATTTTAAAACTGGAAACATTTGGATTAGAAACAATTGAAAATAGTTACAGTAACAACTTAAGATTTCTTAAAATAGCGCAAAATTTGTCCCGATTTAAAAAATAATCATTTGTGGTGCAAACTTGTGTTTGTAAGCCCAAGTATGTTTAATTTCAAACCTTGGATCCAATAACTTTTAATTTCATTGTTGGAAGGCTTTGATTCTATCAATCCTCTAATGAAATTCATTAATTTTGGTTCAAGTGAATCATTTGAACTTCCTTGATCATATGTGGTTACTTTGAGCATTTGAAATGAATGATATACTTGACAAAAAAGAAAATAATTTGTACAAAGGATTTCAAAATTAGATACATGTTTTTACAAATACATTTCATTAATAATGTGTATCAATAATTTCAACATTAGAAATTTTGATATATATTTATTTTATTTGTATTTTATCTAGAGTTATTATTAATTTTATTTACTTAAGAGTAATGTTTTCACTTTTTTTTTATTTGAATTTTTTTAAATATTATATTTAACTATATAAATTTTGTTTTTTTAAAATATTTTTTATTAATTACTATTTTTTTATAAACAAGGATTATCATTGAATAAATTACAAAGCGTACTCTTGTTCAAATACATAAGACAACTTAAAGAAGCCATACAATTACCGTTGTAACTTAAAATATCTCCTATAATTCTCAATTTCTAAATTATCATTTTAATAGGCCATCATGTTTATTGTCTGGTTATTTGTCACTTTTGTGAAGGAGAAAGAAAAGATGATTGACACGTTTTCTTTAGTTGTACAATAAATTTACAATGTTGGAAAGATGCAAGGTTGGGATTAATCATCCTAAATTGTAACAACAAACAATTGCATCTGGAATAATGAGAACATTTATTTTAGAACTGGAAACATTTGGATTCGGAACAATTGAAAATAGTTACATAAGAACTTACGATTGCTTAAAATAGTGCTAAATTTGTCTCGATTTGAAAAATAATCATTCGTGGAGCAAACCTATTTGTGCAAGCCGAAGTATGTTTAATTTGAAACCTTGGATCCAATAACTTTGAAGTTCATTGTTAGAAGGCTTTGATTCTATCAATCCTCTAATGAACTTCATGAATTTTGGTTCAAGTGAATCATTTGAACATCGTTGATCATATGTGGTTACTTTGAACATTTGAAATGAATGATATACTTGACAAAAAAGACAATAATTTGTACCAAGGATTTCAAAAATAGATACATGTTTTTACAAATACATTTCACTAATAATGTGTATCAAAGATTTCAAAATTAGAAATTTTTAAATATATTTATTTTAGTTATATTTTATCTAGAGTTATTATTAATTTTATTTACTTAAGAGTAATGTTTTCTATTTTTTTTCATTTGAATTTTTTTAAATATTATATTTAACTAGATAAATTTTGTTTTTTTTAATATTTATTATTAATTACTATTTTTTTATAAACAAGGATTATCATTGAATAAATTACAAAGTGTACTCTTGTTCGAATACATAAGAGAACTTAAAGAAGCCATACAATTAAAGTTGTAACTTGAAATATCTCCTATAATTCTCAATTTCTAAATTATCATTTTAATAGGCAATCATGTTCGTTGTCTGGTTATTTGTCACTTTTGTGAAGGAGAAGGAAAAGATAATTGACATGTTCTCTTTGGTTGTACAATAAATATACAATGTTGGAAAAAGGCAAGGTTGAGATTAATCATCATTAATTGTAACAACGAACAATTGGATTTGGGATAACAAGAAAATGGATTTTAGAACTGGAAACATTTGGATTCGAAACAATTGAAAATAGTTACAGTAATAACTTACGATTACTTAAAATAGCACAAAATTTGTCCCGATTTGAAAAATAATCATTTGTGGCGCAAACCTGTGTTTGCAAGCCCAAGTATGTTTAATTTGAAACCTTGGACCCAATAACTTTTTATTTCTTTGTTGGAAGGCTTTGATTCTATCAATCCTCTAATGAACTTCATATGTGGTTACTTTGAGCATTTGAAATGAATGATATACTTGACCAAAAAGAAAATAATTTGTACCAAGGATTTCAAAATTAGATACATGTTTTTACAAATAAATTTCATTAATAATGTGTATCAAAGATTTCAAAATTAGAAATTTTGATATATATTTATTTTATTTTAATTTTATCTAGAGTTATTATTAATTTTATTTACTTAAGAGTAATGTTTTCTCATGTTTAATTTGAATTTACTTAAATATTAAATTTAAATATATATATTTTGTTTTTTTTTAAATATTTTTTATTAATTACTATTTTTTTTATAAACAAGGATTATCCTTGAATAAATTACAAAGCATACTCTTGTACGAATACATAAGACAACTCAAAGAAGCCATACAATTACAGTTGTAACTTGAAATGTCTCATATAATTCTTAACTTCTAAATTATCATTTTAATAGGCCATCATGTTCGATGTCTGGTCATTTGTCACATTTGTGAAGGAGAAGGAAAAGATGATTGACACGTTCTCTTTGGTTGTACGATAAATTTACAATGTTGGAAAGAAGCAAGGTTGAGATTAATCATCCTTAATTTTAACAACAAAAAATTGGATTTGGGATAATGAGAATATTTATTTTAGAACTGGAAACATTTGGATTCGGAACAATTGAAAATAGTTACAGTAACAACTTACAATTGCTTAAAATAGCGCTAAATTTGTCCCAATTTGAAAAGTAATCATTCGTGGCGCAAATCTATGTTTGCAAGCCCAAATATGTTTAATTTGAAACCTTGGATCCAATAACTTTGAAGTTCATTGTTAGAAGGCTTTGATTCTATCAATCCTCTAATGAACTTCATGAATTTTGGTTCAAGGGAATCATTTGAACATCGTTGATCATATGTGGTTACTTTGAGCATTTGAAATGAATGATATACTTGACAAAAAAGACAATAATTTGTACAAAGGATTTACTAAGTAGATACATGTTTTTACAAATACATTTCACTAATAATGTGTATCAGAGATTTCAAAATTAGAAATTTTTATATATATTTTTTTTAGTTGTATTTTATCTAGAGTTATTATTAATTTTATTTACTTAAGAGTAATGTTTTCTAATTTTTTTTCATTTGAATTTTTTTAAATATTATATTTAACTAGATAAATTTTTTTTTAAAAATATTTTTTATTAATTACTATTTTTTTATAAACAAGGATTATCATTGAATAAATTACAAAGCGTACTCTTGTTCGAATACATAAGACAACTTAAAGAAGCCATACAATTACAGTTGTAACTTGAAATATCTCCTATAATTCTCAATTTCTAAATTATCATTTTAATAGGCCATCATGTTCGTTGTCTTGTTATTTGTCACTTTTGTGAAGGAGAAGGAAAAGATGATTGACATGTTCTCTTTGGTTGTACAATAAATTTACAATGTTGGAAAGATGCAAGGTTGAGATTAATCATCATTAATGGTAACAAAGAACAATTGGATTTGGGATAACAAGAAAATGGATTTTAAAACTGGAAACATTTGGATTAGAAACAATTGAAAATAGTTACAGTAACAACTTAAGATTTCTTAAAATAGCGCAAAATTTGTCCCGATTTAAAAAATAATCATTTGTGGTGCAAACTTGTGTTTGTAAGCCCAAGTATGTTTAATTTGAAACCTTGGATCCAATAACTTTTAATTTCATTGTTGGAAGGCTTTGATTCTATCAATCCTCTAATGAAATTCATTAATTTTGGTTCAAGTGAATCATTTGAACTTCCTTGATCATATGTGGTTACTTTGAGCATTTGAAATGAATGATATACTTGACAAAAAAGAAAATAATTTGTACAAAGGATTTCAAAATTAGATACATGTTTTTACAAATACATTTCATTAATAATGTGTATCAATAATTTCAACATTAGAAATTTTGATATATATTTATTTTATTTGTATTTTATCTAGAGTTATTATTAATTTTATTTACTTAAGAGTAATGTTTTCACTTTTTTTTATTTGAATTTTTTTAAATATTATATTTAACTATATATATTTTGTTTTTTTAAAATATTTTTTATTAATTACTATTTTTTTATAAACAAGGATTATCATTGAATAAATTACAAAGCGTACTCTTGTACGAATACATAAGACAACTCAAAGAAGCCATACAATTACAGTTGTAACTTGAAATGTCTCATATAATTCTTAAATTCTAAATTATCATTTTAATAGGCCATCATTTTCGTTGTCTGGTTATTTGTCACTTTTGTGAAGGAGAAGGAAAAGATGATTGACACGTTCTCTTTGGTTGTACGATAAATTTACAATGTTGGAAAGAGGCAAGGTTGAGATTAATCATCCTTGATTGTAACAACAAACAATTGGATTTGGGATAATGAGAAGATTTATTTTAGAACTGGAAACATTTGGATTCGGAACAATTGAAAATCGTTATATAAAAACTTACGATTTCTTAAAATAGCGATAAATTTGTCCCAATTTGAAAAACAATCATTCGTGGCGCAAATCTATGTTTGCAAGCCCAAATATGTTTAATTTGAAACTTTGGATCCAATAACTTTGAAGTTCATTGTTAGAAGGCTTTGATTCTATCAATCCTCTAATGAACTTCATGAATTTTGGTTCAAGTGAATCATTTGAACATCGTTGATCATATGTGGTTACTTTGAACATTTGAAATGAATGATATACTTGACAAAAAAGACAATAATTTGTACCAAGGATTTCAAAAATAGATACATGTTTTTACAAATACATTTCACTAATAATGTGTATCAAAGATTTCAAAATTAGAAATTTTTAAATATATTTATTTTAGTTATATTTTATCTAGAGTTATTATTAATTTTATTTACTTAAGAGTAATGTTTTCTATTTTTTTTCATTTGAATTTTTTTAAATATTATATTTAACTAGATAAATTTTGTTTTTTTTAATATTTATTATTAATTACTATTTTTTTATAAACAAGGATTATCATTGAATAAATTACAAAGTGTACTCTTGTTCGAATACATAAGAGAACTTAAAGAAGCCATACAATTAAAGTTGTAACTTGAAATATCTCCTATAATTCTCAATTTCTAAATTATCATTTTAATAGGCAATCATGTTCGTTGTCTGGTTATTTGTCACTTTTGTGAAGGAGAAGGAAAAGATAATTGACATGTTCTCTTTGGTTGTACAATAAATATACAATGTTGGAAAAAGGCAAGGTTGAGATTAATCATCATTAATTGTAACAACGAACAATTGGATTTGGGATAACAAGAAAATGGATTTTAGAACTGGAAACATTTGGATTCGAAACAATTGAAAATAGTTACAGTAATAACTTACGATTACTTAAAATAGCACAAAATTTGTCCCGATTTGAAAAATAATCATTTGTGGCGCAAACCTGTGTTTGCAAGCCCAAGTATGTTTAATTTGAAACCTTGGACCCAATAACTTTTTATTTCTTTGTTGGAAGGCTTTGATTCTATCAATCCTCTAATGAACTTCATATGTGGTTACTTTGAGCATTTGAAATGAATGATATACTTGACCAAAAAGAAAATAATTTGTACCAAGGATTTCAAAATTAGATACATGTTTTTACAAATAAATTTCATTAATAATGTGTATCAAAGATTTCAAAATTAGAAATTTTGATATATATTTATTTTATTTTAATTTTATCTAGAGTTATTATTAATTTTATTTACTTAAGAGTAATGTTTTCTCATGTTTAATTTGAATTTACTTAAATATTAAATTTAAATATATATATTTTGTTTTTTTTAAAATATTTTTTATTAATTACTATTTTTTTTATAAACAAGGATTATCCTTGAATAAATTACAAAGCATACTCTTGTACGAATACATAAGACAACTCAAAGAAGCCATACAATTACAGTTGTAACTTGAAATGTCTCATATAATTCTTAACTTCTAAATTATCATTTTAATAGGCCATCATGTTCGATGTCTGGTCATTTGTCACATTTGTGAAGGAGAAGGAAAAGATGATTGACACGTTCTCTTTGGTTGTACGATAAATTTACAATGTTGGAAAGAAGCAAGGTTGAGATTAATCATCCTTAATTTTAACAACAAAAAATTGGATTTGGGATAATGAGAATATTTATTTTAGAACTGGAAACATTTGGATTCGGAACAATTGAAAATAGTTACAGTAACAACTTACAATTGCTTAAAATAGCGCTAAATTTGTCCCAATTTGAAAAGTAATCATTCGTGGCGCAAATCTATGTTTGCAAGCCCAAATATGTTTAATTTGAAACCTTGGATCCAATAACTTTGAAGTTCATTGTTAGAAGGCTTTGATTCTATCAATCCTCTAATGAACTTCATGAATTTTGGTTCAAGGGAATCATTTGAACATCGTTGATCATATGTGGTTACTTTGAGCATTTGAAATGAATGATATACTTGACAAAAAAGACAATAATTTGTACAAAGGATTTACTAAGTAGATACATGTTTTTACAAATACATTTCACTAATAATGTGTATCAGAGATTTCAAAATTAGAAATTTTTATATATATTTTTTTTAGTTGTATTTTATCTAGAGTTATTATTAATTTTATTTACTTAAGAGTAATGTTTTCTAATTTTTTTTCATTTGAATTTTTTTAAATATTATATTTAACTAGATAAATTTTTTTTTTAAAATATTTTTTATTAATTACTATTTTTTTATAAACAAGGATTATCATTGAATAAATTACAAAGCGTACTCTTGTTCGAATACATAAGACAACTTAAAGAAGCCATACAATTACAGTTGTAACTTGAAATATCTCCTATAATTCTCAATTTCTAAATTATCATTTTAATAGGCCATCATGTTCGTTGTCTTGTTATTTGTCACTTTTGTGAAGGAGAAGGAAAAGATGATTGACATGTTCTCTTTGGTTGTACAATAAATTTACAATGTTGGAAAGATGCAAGGTTGAGATTAATCATCATTAATGGTAACAAAGAACAATTGGATTTGGGATAACAAGAAAATGGATTTTAAAACTGGAAACATTTGGATTAGAAACAATTGAAAATAGTTACAGTAACAACTTAAGATTTCTTAAAATAGCGCAAAATTTGTCCCGATTTAAAAAATAATCATTTGTGGTGCAAACTTGTGTTTGTAAGCCCAAGTATGTTTAATTTCAAACCTTGGATCCAATAACTTTTAATTTCATTGTTGGAAGGCTTTGATTCTATCAATCCTCTAATGAAATTCATTAATTTTGGTTCAAGTGAATCATTTGAACTTCCTTGATCATATGTGGTTACTTTGAGCATTTGAAATGAATGATATACTTGACAAAAAAGAAAATAATTTGTACAAAGGATTTCAAAATTAGATACATGTTTTTACAAATACATTTCATTAATAATGTGTATCAATAATTTCAACATTAGAAATTTTGATATATATTTATTTTATTTGTATTTTATCTAGAGTTATTATTAATTTTATTTACTTAAGAGTAATGTTTTCACTTTTTTTTTATTTGAATTTTTTTAAATATTATATTTAACTATATAAATTTTGTTTTTTTAAAATATTTTTTATTAATTACTATTTTTTTATAAACAAGGATTATCATTGAATAAATTACAAAGCGTACTCTTGTTCAAATACATAAGATAACTTAAAGAAGTCATACAATTACCGTTGTAACTTAAAATATCTCCTATAATTCTCAATTTCTAAATTATCATTTTAATAGGCCATCATGTTTATTGTCTGGTTATTTGTCACTTTTGTGAAGGAGAAAGAAAAGATGATTGACACGTTTTCTTTAGTTGTACAATAAATTTACAATGTTGGAAAGATGCAAGGTTGGGATTAATCATCCTAAATTGTAACAACAAACAATTGGATCTGGAATAATGAGAACATTTATTTTAGAACTGGAAACATTTGGATTCGGAACAATTGAAAATAGTTACATAAGAACTTACGATTGCTTAAAATAGTGCTAAATTTGTCTCGATTTGAAAAATAATCATTCGTGGAGCAAACCTATTTGTGCAAGCCGAAGTATGTTTAATTTGAAACCTTGGATCCAATAACTTTGAAGTTCATTGTTAGAAGGCTTTGATTCTATCAATCCTCTAATGAACTTCATGAATTTTGGTTCAAGTGAATCATTTGAACATCGTTGATCATTTGTGGTTACTTTGAACATTTGAAATGAATGATATACTTGACAAAAAAGACAATAATTTGTACCAAGGATTTCAAAAATAGATACATGTTTTTACAAATACATTTCACTAATAATGTGTATCAAAGATTTCAAAATTAGAAAATTTTAAATATATTTATTTTAGTTATATTTTATCTAGAGTTATTATTAATTTTATTTACTTAAGAGTAATGTTTTCTATTTTTTTTCATTTGAATTTTTTTAAATATTATATTTAACTAGATAAATTTTGTTTTTTTTAATATTTATTATTAATTACTATTTTTTTATAAACAAGGATTATCATTGAATAAATTACAAAGTGTACTCTTGTTCGAATACATAAGAGAACTTAAAGAAGCCATACAATTAAAGTTGTAACTTGAAATATCTCCTATAATTCTCAATTTCTAAATTATCATTTTAATAGGCAATCATGTTCGTTGTCTGGTTATTTGTCACTTTTGTGAAGGAGAAGGAAAAGATAATTGACATGTTCTCTTTGGTTGTACAATAAATATACAATGTTGGAAAAAGGCAAGGTTGAGATTAATCATCATTAATTGTAACAACGAACAATTGGATTTGGGATAACAAGAAAATGGATTTTAGAACTGGAAACATTTGGATTCGAAACAATTGAAAATAGTTACAGTAATAACTTACGATTACTTAAAATAGCACAAAATTTGTCCCGATTTGAAAAATAATCATTTGTGGCGCAAACCTGTGTTTGCAAGCCCAAGTATGTTTAATTTGAAACCTTGGACCCAATAACTTTTTATTTCTTTGTTGGAAGGCTTTGATTCTATCAATCCTCTAATGAACTTCATATGTGGTTACTTTGAGCATTTGAAATGAATGATATACTTGACCAAAAAGAAAATAATTTGTACCAAGGATTTCAAAATTAGATACATGTTTTTACAAATAAATTTCATTAATAATGTGTATCAAAGATTTCAAAATTAGAAATTTTGATATATATTTATTTTATTTTAATTTTATCTAGAGTTATTATTAATTTTATTTACTTAAGAGTAATGTTTTCTCATGTTTAATTTGAATTTACTTAAATATTAAATTTAAATATATATATTTTGTTTTTTTTAAAATATTTTTTATTAATTACTATTTTTTTTATAAACAAGGATTATCCTTGAATAAATTACAAAGCATACTCTTGTACGAATACATAAGACAACTCAAAGAAGCCATACAATTACAGTTGTAACTTGAAATGTCTCATATAATTCTTAACTTCTAAATTATCATTTTAATAGGCCATCATGTTCGATGTCTGGTCATTTGTCACATTTGTGAAGGAGAAGGAAAAGATGATTGACACGTTCTCTTTGGTTGTACGATAAATTTACAATGTTGGAAAGAAGCAAGGTTGAGATTAATCATCCTTAATTTTAACAACAAAAAATTGGATTTGGGATAATGAGAATATTTATTTTAGAACTGGAAACATTTGGATTCGGAACAATTGAAAATAGTTACAGTAACAACTTACAATTGCTTAAAATAGCGCTAAATTTGTCCCAATTTGAAAAGTAATCATTCGTGGCGCAAATCTATGTTTGCAAGCCCAAATATGTTTAATTTGAAACCTTGGATCCAATAACTTTGAAGTTCATTGTTAGAAGGCTTTGATTCTATCAATCCTCTAATGAACTTCATGAATTTTGGTTCAAGGGAATCATTTGAACATCGTTGATCATATGTGGTTACTTTGAGCATTTGAAATGAATGATATACTTGACAAAAAAGACAATAATTTGTACAAAGGATTTACTAAGTAGATACATGTTTTTACAAATACATTTCACTAATAATGTGTATCAGAGATTTCAAAATTAGAAATTTTTATATATATTTTTTTTAGTTGTATTTTATCTAGAGTTATTATTAATTTTATTTACTTAAGAGTAATGTTTTCTAATTTTTTTTCATTTGAATTTTTTTAAATATTATATTTAACTAGATAAATTTTTTTTTTAAAATATTTTTTATTAATTACTATTTTTTTATAAACAAGGATTATCATTGAATAAATTACAAAGCGTACTCTTGTTCGAATACATAAGACAACTTAAAGAAGCCATACAATTACAGTTGTAACTTGAAATATCTCCTATAATTCTCAATTTCTAAATTATCATTTTAATAGGCCATCATGTTCGTTGTCTTGTTATTTGTCACTTTTGTGAAGGAGAAGGAAAAGATGATTGACATGTTCTCTTTGGTTGTACAATAAATTTACAATGTTGGAAAGATGCAAGGTTGAGATTAATCATCATTAATGGTAACAAAGAACAATTGGATTTGGGATAACAAGAAAATGGATTTTAAAACTGGAAACATTTGGATTAGAAACAATTGAAAATAGTTACAGTAACAACTTAAGATTTCTTAAAATAGCGCAAAATTTGTCCCGATTTAAAAAATAATCATTTGTGGTGCAAACTTGTGTTTGTAAGCCCAAGTATGTTTAATTTCAAACCTTGGATCCAATAACTTTTAATTTCATTGTTGGAAGGCTTTTATTCTATCAATCCTCTAATGAAATTCATTAATTTTGGTTCAAGTGAATCATTTGAACTTCCTTGATCATATGTGGTTACTTTGAGCATTTGAAATGAATGATATACTTGACAAAAAAGAAAATAATTTGTACAAAGGATTTCAAAATTAGATACATGTTTTTACAAATACATTTCATTAATAATGTGTATCAATAATTTCAACATTAGAAATTTTGATATATATTTATTTTATTTGTATTTTATCTAGAGTTATTATTAATTTTATTTACTTAAGAGTAATGTTTTCACTTTTTTTTTATTTGAATTTTTTTAAATATTATATTTAACTATATAAATTTTGTTTTTTTAAAATATTTTTTATTAATTACTATTTTTTTATAAACAAGGATTATCATTGAATAAATTACAAAGCGTACTCTTGTTCAAATACATAAGACAACTTAAAGAAGCCATACAATTACCGTTGTAACTTAAAATATCTCCTATAATTCTCAATTTCTAAATTATCATTTTAATAGGCCATCATGTTTATTGTCTGGTTATTTGTCACTTTTGTGAAGGAGAAAGAAAAGATGATTGACACGTTTTCTTTAGTTGTACAATAAATTTACAATGTTGGAAAGATGCAAGGTTGGGATTAATCATCCTAAATTGTAACAACAAACAATTGGATCTGGAATAATGAGAACATTTATTTTAGAACTGGAAACATTTGGATTCGGAACAATTGAAAATAGTTACATAAGAACTTACGATTGCTTAAAATAGTGCTAAATTTGTCTCGATTTGAAAAATAATCATTCGTGGAGCAAACCTATTTGTGCAAGCCGAAGTATGTTTAATTTGAAACCTTGGATCCAATAACTTTGAAGTTCATTGTTAGAAGGCTTTGATTCTATCAATCCTCTAATGAACTTCATGAATTTTTGTTCAAGTGAAACATTTGAACATCGTTGATCATATGTGGTTACTTTGAGCATTTGAAATGAATAATATAATTGACAAAAAGATAATAATTTGTACCAAGGATTTCAAAATTAGATACACGTTTTTACAAATAAATTTCACTAATAATGTGTATCAAAGATTTCAAAATTAGAAATTTTGATATATATTTATTTCATTTGTATTTTATCTAGAGTTATTATTAATTTTATTTACTTAAGAGTAATGTTTTCTCTTGTTTTATTTGAATTTATTTAAATATTATATTTAACTATATATAGTTTGTTTTTTTTTTAAATTTTTTTGTAAATTACTATTTTTTTTATAAACAAGGATTATCATTGAATAAATTACAAAGTGTACTCTTGTACGAATACATAAGACAACTCAAAGAAGCCATACAATTACAGTTGTAACTTGAAATGTCTCATATAATTCTTAACTTCTTAACTATCATTTTAATAGGCCATCATGTTCGTTGTCTGGTTATTTGTCACTTTTGTGAAGGAGAAGGAAAAGATGATTGACACGTTCTCTTTGGTTGTACGATAAATTTACAATGTTGGAAAGAGGCAAGGTTGAGATCAATCATCCTTAATTTTAACAACAAACAATTGGATTTAGGATAATGAGAAGATTTATTTTAGAACTGGAAACATTTGGATTCGGAACAATTGAAAATAGTTACAGTAACAACTTACGATTGCTTAAAATAGCGCTAAATTTGTCCCAATTTGAAAAATAATCATTCGAGGCGCAAATCTATGTTTGCAAGCCCAAATATGTTTAATTTGAAACCTTGGATCCAATAACTTTGAAGTTCATTGTTAGAAGGCTTTGATTCTACCAAACCTCTAATGAACTTCATGAATTTTGGTTCAAGTGAATCATTTGAACATCGTTGATCATATGTGGTTACTTTGAGCATTTGAAATGAATGATATACTTGACAAAAAAGACAATAATTTGTACCAAGGATTTCAAAAGTAGATACATGTTTTTACAAATACATTTCACTAATAATGTGTATCAAAGATTTCAAAATTAGAAATTTATATATATATTTATTTTAGTTGTATTTTATCAAGAGTTATTATTAATTTTATTTACTTAAGAGTAATGTTTTCTAATTTTTTTTCATTTGAATTTTTTTAAATATTATATTTAACTAGATAAATTTTGTTTTTTTTAAATATTTTTTATTAATTACTATTTTTTTATAAACAAGGATTATCATTGAATAAATTACAAAGCGTACTCTTGTTCGAATACATAAGACAACTTAAAGAAGCCATACAATTACAGTTGTAACTTGGAATATCTCCTATAATTCTCAATTTCTAAATTATCATTTTAATAGGCCATCATGTTCGTTGTCTGGTTATTTGTCACTTTTGTGAAGGAGAAGGAAAAGATGATTGACATGTTCTCTTTGGTTGTACAATAAATTTACAATGTTGGAAAGATGCAAGGTTGAGATTAATCATCATTAATTGTAACAACGAACAATTGGATTTGGGATAACAAGAAAATGGATTTTAGAACTGGAAACATTTGGATTCGAAACAATTGAAAATAGTTACAGTAACAACTTAAGATTACTTAAAATAGCACAACATTTGTCCCGATTTGAAAAATAATCATTTGTGGCGCAAACCTATGTTTGCAAGCCCAAGTATGTTTAATTTGAAACCTTGGATCCAATAACTTTTAATTTCATTGTTGGAAGGCTTTGATTCTATCAATCCTCTAATGAACTTCATTAATTTTGGTTCAAGTGAATCATTTGAACTTCCTTGATCATATGTGGTTACTTTGAGCATTTGAAATGAATGATATACTTGACAAAAAATAAAATAATTTGTATCAAGGATTTCAAAATTAGATACATGTTTTTACAAATAAATTTCATTAATAATGTGTATCAAAGATTTCAAAATTAGAAATTTTGATATATATTTAATTTATTTTAATTTTATCTAGAGTTATTATTAATTTTATTTACTTAAGAGTAATGTTTTCTCTTTTTTTTTATTTGAATTTTTTTAAATATTATATTTAAATATATAAATTTTGTTTTTTTAAAATATTTTTTATTAATTACTATTTTTTTATAAACAAGGATTATCATTGAATAAATTACAAAGCATACTCTTGTTCGAATACATAAGACAACTTAAAGAAGCCATACAATTTCAGTTGTAACTTAAAATATCTCCTATAATTTTCAATTTCTAAATTATCATTTTAATAGGCCATCATGTTTATTGTCTGGTTATTTGTCACTTTTGTGAATGAGAAAGAAAAGATGATTGACACGTTTTCTTTGGTTGTACAATAAATTTACAATGTTGGAAAGAGGCAAGGTTGAGATTAATCATCCTGAATTGTAACGACAAACAATTGGATCTGGAATAATGACAATATGTATTTTAGAAATGGAAACATTTGGATTCGTAACAATTGAAAATAGTTACATAAGAACTTACGATTGCTTAAAATAGCGCTAAATTTGTCTCGATTTGAAAAATAATCATTCGAGGAGCAAACCTATGTGTGCAAGCCGAAGTATGTTTAATTTGAAACCTTGGATCCAATAACTTTGAAGTTCATTGTTAGAAGGCTTTGATTCTATCAATCCTCTAATGAACTTAATGAATTTTGGTTCAAGTGAATCATTTGAACATCGTTGATCATATGTGGTTACTTTGAGCATTTGAAATGAATGATATACTTGACAAAAAAATAATAATTTGTACCAAGGATTTCAAAATTAGATACACGTTTTTACAAATAAATTTCACTAATAATGTGTATCAAAGATTTCAAAATTAGAAACTTTGATATATATTTATTTTATTTGTATTTTATCTAGAGTTATTATTAATTTTATTTACTTAAGAGTAATGTTTTCTCTTGTTTTATTTGAATTTATTTAAATATTAAATTTAACTATATATATTTTGGTTTTTTTTTAATATTTTTTATTAATTACTATTTTTTTTATAAACAAGGATTATCATTGAATAAATTACAAAGAGTACTCTTGTACGAATACATAAGACAACTCAAAGAAGCCATACAATTACAGTTGTAACTTAAAATGTCTCATATAATTCTTAAATACTAAATTATCATTTTAATAGGCCATCATGTTCGTTGTCTAGTTATTTGTCACTTTTGTGAAGGAGAAGGAAAATATGATTGACACGTTCTCTTTGGTTGTACGATAAATTTACAATGTTGGAAAGAGGAAAGGTTGAGATTAATCATCCTTAATTGTAACAACAAACAATTGGATTTGGGATAATGAGAAGATTTATTTTAGAACTGGAAACATTTGGATTCGGAACAATTGAAAATAGTTACAGTAACAACTTACGATTGCTTAAAATAGCGCTAAATTTGTCCCAATTTGAAAAATATTCATTCGTGGCGCAAATCTATGTTTGCGAGCCCAAATATGTTTAATTTGAAACCTTGGATCCAATAACTTTGAAGTTCATAGTTAGAAGGCTTTGATTCTATCAAACCTCTAATGAACTTCATGAATTTTGGTTCAAGTGAATCATTTGAACATCGTTGATCATACGTGGTTACTTTGAGTATTTGAAATGAATGATATACTTGACAAAAAAGACAATAATTTGTACCATGGATTTCAAAAGTAGATACATGTTTTTACAAATACATTTCACTAATAATGTGTATCAAAGATTTCAAAATTAGAAATTTTTTTATATATTTATTTTAGTTGTATTTTATCTAGAGTTATTATTAATTTTATTTACTTAAGAGTAATGTTTTCTAATTTTTTTTAATTTGAATTTTTTTAAATATTATATTTAACTAGATAAATTTTGTTTTGTTTAAATATTTTTTATTAATTACTATTTTTTTATAAACAAGGATTATCATTGAATAAATTACAAAGCGTACTCTTGTTCGAATACATAAGACAACTTAAAGAAGCCATACAATTACAGTTGTAACTTGAAATATCTCCCATAATTCTCAATTTCTAAATTATCATTTTAATAGGCCATCATGTTCGTTGTCTGGTTATTTGTCACTTTTGTGAAGGAGAAGGAAAAGATGATTGACATGTTCTCTTTGGTTGTACAATAAATTTACAATGTTGGAAAGATGCAAGGTTGAGATTAATCATCATTAATTGTAACAAAGAACAATTGGATTTGGGATAACAAGAAAATGGATTTTAGAACTGGAAACATTTGGATTAGAAACAATTGAAAATAGTTACAGTAACAACTTAAGATTTCTTAAAATAGCGCAAAATTTGTCCCGATTTAAAAAATAATCATTTGTGGCGCAAACTTGTGTTTGCAAGCCCAAGTATGTTTAATTTGAAACCTTGGATCCAATAACTTTTAATTTCATTGTTGGAAGGCTTTGATTCTATCAATTCTCTAATGAACTTCATTAATTTTGGTTCAAGTGAATCATTTGAACTTCCTTGATCATATGTGGTTACTTTGAGCATTTGAAATGAATGATATACTTGACAAAAAAAGAAAATAATTTGTACCAAGGATTTCAAAATTAGATACATGTTTTTAAAAATAAAATTCACTATTAATGTGTATCAAAGATTTCAAAATTAGAAATTTTGATATATATTTATTTTATTTGTATTTTATCTAGAGTTATTATTAATTTTATTTACTTAAGAGTAATGTTTTCTCTTGTTTTATTTGAATTTATTTAAATATTATATTTAACTATATATATTTTGTTTTTTTTTTAATATTTTTAATTAATTACTATTTTTTTTATAAACAAGGATTATCATTGAATAAATTACAAAGTGTACTCTTGTACGAATACATAAGACAACTCAAAGAAGCCATACAATTACAGTTGTAACTTGAAATGTATCATATAATTCTTAACTTCTAAATTATCATTTTAATAGGCCATCATGTTCGTTGTCTGGTTATTTGTCACTTTTGTGAAGGAGAAGGAAAAGATGATTGACATGTTCTCTTTGGTTGTACGATAAATTTACAATGTTGGAAAGAGGCAAGGTTGAGATTAATCATCCTGAATTGTAACAACAAACAATTGGATTTGGGATAATGAGAAGATTTATTTTAGAACTGGAAACATTTGGATTCGTAACAATTGAAAATAGTTACAGTAACAACTTACGATTGCTTAAAATAGCACTAAAGTTGTCCCAATTAAAAAATAATCATTCGTGGCACAAACCTATGTTTGCAAGCCCAAATATGTTTAATTTGAAACCTTGGATCCAATAACTTTGAAGTTCATTGTTAGAAGGCTTTGATTTTATCAATCCTCTAATGAACTTCATGAATTTTGGTTCAAGTGAATCATTTGAACATCGTTGATCATATGTGGTTACTTTGAGCATTTGAAATGAATGATATACTTGACAAAAAAGACAATAATTTGTACCAAGGATTTCAAAAGTAGATACATGTTTTTACAAATACATTTCACTAATAATGTGTATCAAAAATTTCAAAATTAGAAATTTTTATATATATTTATTTTAGTTGTATTTTATCTAGAGTTATTATTAATTTTATTTACTTAAGAGTAATGTTTTCTAATTTTTTTTCATTTTAATTTTTTTAAATATTATATTTAACTAGATAAATTTTGTTTTTTTTAAATATTTTTTATTAATTACTATTTTTTATAAACTAGGATTATCATTGAATAAATTACAAAGCGTACTCTTGTTCGAATACATAAGACAACTTAAAGAAGCCATACAATTAGAGTTGTAACTTGAAATATCTCCTATAATTCTCAATTTCTAAATTATCATTTTAATAGGCCATCATGTTCGTTGTCTGGTTATTTGTCACTTTTGTGACGGAGAAGGAAAAGATGATTGACATGTTCTCTTTGGTTGTACAATAAATTTACAATGTTGGAAAGAGGCAAGGTTGAGATTAATCATCATTAATTGTAACAACGAACAATTGGATTTGGGATAACAAGAAAATGGATTTTAGAACTGGAAACATTTGGATTTGAAACAATTGAAAATAGTTACAGTAACAACTTACGATTGCTTAAAATGGCGCAAACCTGTGTTTGCAAGCCCAAGTATGTTTAATTTGAAACCTTGGATCCAATAACTTTTAATTTCATTGTTGGAAGGCTTTGATTCTATCAATCCTCTAATGAACTTCATTAATTTTGGTTCAAGTGAATAATTTGAACATCGTTTATCGTATGTGGTTACTTTGAGCATTTGAAATGAATGATATACTTGACAAAAAGATAATAATTTGTACCAAGGATTTAAAAATTAGATACATGTTTTTACAAATAAATTTCACTAATAATGTGTATCAAAGATTTCAAAATTAGAAATTTTGATATATATTTATTTTATTTGTATTTTATCTAGAGTTATTATTAATTTTATTTACTTAAGAGTAATGTTTTCTCTTGTTTTATTTGAATTTATTTAAATATTATATATATAACTATATATATTTTGTTTTTTTTTAAATATTTTTTATTAATTACTATTTTTTTTATAAACAAGGATTATCATTGAATAAATTCCAAAGCGTACTCTTGTACGAATACATAAGACAACTCAAAGAAGCCATTCAATTACAGTTGTAACTTGAAATGTCTCATATAATTCTTAACTTCTAAATTATCATTTTAATAGGCCATCATGTTCGTTGTCTGGTTATTTGTCACTTTTGTGAAGGAGAAGGAAAAGATGATTGACACGTTCTCTTTGTTTCTATGAAAATTTACAATGTTGGAAAGAGGCAAGGTTGAGATTAATCATCCTTAATTGTAACAACAAACAATTTGATTTGGGATAATGAGAAGATTTATTTTAGAACTGGAAACATTTGGATTCGGAACAATTGAAAATAGTTACAGTAACAACTTATGATTGCTTAAAATAGCGCTAAATTTGTCCCAATTTGAAAAATAATCATTCGTGGCGCAAACCTATGTTTGCAAGCCCAAATATGTTTAATTTGAAACCTTGGATCCAATAACTTTGAAGTTCATTGTTAGAAGGTTTTGATTCTATCAATCCTCTAATGAACTTCATGAATTTTGGTTCAAGTGAATCATTTGAACATCGTTGATCATATGTGGTTACTTAGAGCATTTGAAATGAATGATATACTTGACAAAAAAGACAATAATTTGTACCAAGGATTTCAAAAGTAAATACATGTTTTTACAAATACATTTCACTAATAATGTGTATCAAAGATTTCAAAATTAGAAATTTTTATATATATTTATTTTAGTTGTAATTTATCTACAGTTATTATTAATTTTATTTACTTAAGAGTAATGTTTTCTCTTTTTTTTTATTTGAATTTTTTTAAATATTATATTTAACTATATAAATTTTGTTTTTTAAAAATATTTTTTATTAATTACTATTTTTTTATAAACAAGGATTATCATTAAATAAATTACAAAGGGTACTCTTGTTCGAATACATAAGACAACTTAAAGAAGCCATACAATTACAGTTGTAACTTAAAATATCTCCTATAATTCTCAATTTCTAAATTATCATTTTAATAGGCCATCATGTTTATTGTCTGGTTATTGGTCACTTTTGTGAAGGAGAAAGAAAAGATGATTGACTAGTTTTCTTTGGTTGTACAATAAATTTACAATGTTGGAAAGAGGGAAGGTTGAGATTAATTATCCTGAATTGTAACAACAAACAATTGGATCTGGAATAACGAGAACATGTATTTTAGAACTGGAAACATTTGGATACGGAACAATTGAAAATAGTTACATAAGAACTTATGATTGCTTAAAATAGCATTAAATTTGTCTCGATTTGAAAAATAATCATCCGTGGAGCAAACCTATGTGTGCAAACCGAAGTATGTTTAATTTGAAACCTTGGATCCAATAACTTTGAAGTTCATTGTTAGAAGGCTTTGATTCTATCAATCCTCTAATGAACTTCATGAATTTTGGTTCAAGTGAATCATTTGAACATCGTTGATCATATGTGGTTACTATGAGCATTTGAAATGAATGATATACTTGACAAAAAAGATAATAATTTGTACCAAGGCTTTCAAAATTAGATACATGTTTTTACAAATAAATTTCACTAATAATGTGTATCAAAGATTTCAAAATTAGAAATTTTGATATATATTTATTTTATTTGTATTTTATCTAGAGTTATTATTAATTTTATTTACTTAAGAGTAATGTTTTCTCTTGTTTTATTTGAATTTATTTAAATATTATATTTAACTATATATATTTTGTTTTTTTTTAAAATATTTTTTATTAATTACTATTTTTTTTATAAACAAGGATTATCATTGAATAAATTACAAAGCGTACTCTTGTACGAATACATAAGACAACTCAAAGAAGCCATACAATTACAGTTGTAACTTGAAATATCTCATATAATTCTTAACTTCTAAATTATCATTTTAATAGGCCATCATGTTCGTTGTCTGGTTATTTGTCACTTTTGTGAAGGAGAAGAAAAAGATGATACACACGTTCTCTTTGGTTGTACGATAAATTTACAATGTTGGAAAGAGGCAAGGTTGAGATTAATCATCCTTAATTGTAACAACAAACAATTGGATTTGGGATAATGAGAAGATTTATTTTAGAACTGGAAACGTTTGGATTCGGAACAATTGAAAATAGTTTCAATAAAAATTACGATTGCTTAAAATAGCCCTAAATTTGTCCCAATTTGAAAAATAATCATTCGTGGCGCAAACCTATGTTTGCAAGCCCAAATATGTTTAATTTGAAACCTTGGATCCAATAACTTTGAAGTTCATTGTTGGAAGGCGTTGATTCTATCAATCCTCTAATGAACTTCATGAATTTTGGTTCAAGTGAATCATTTGAACATCGTTGATCATATGTGGTTACTTTAAGCATTTGAAATGAATGATATACTTGACAAAAAGATAATAATTTGTACCAAGGATTTAAAAATTAGATACATGTTTTTACAAATAAATTTCACTAATAATGAGTTTCAAAGATTTCAAAATTAGAAATTTTTATATATATTTATTTTAGTTGTATTTTATCTAGAGTTATTATTAATTTTATTTACTACAGAGTAATGTTTTCTATTTTTTTTCATTTGAATTTTTTTTAATATTATATTTAACTATATAAATTTTGTTTTTTTAAATATTTTTTATTAATTACTATTTTTTTATAAACAAGGATTATCATTGAATAAATTACAAAGCGTACTCTTGTTCGAATACATAAGACAACTTAAAGAAGCCATACAATTACAGTTGTAACTTGAAATATCTCCTATAATTCTCAATTTCAAAATTATCATTTTAATAGGCCATCATGTTCGTTGTCTGGTTATTTGTAACTTTTGTAAAGGAGAAGGAAAAGATGATTGACATGTTCTCTTTTGTTGTACAATAAATTTACAATGTTGGAAAGAGGCAAGGTTGAGATTAATCATCATTAATTGTAACAACGAACAATTGGATTTGGGATAACAAGAAAATGGATTTTAAAACTGGAAACATTTGGATTCAGAACAATTGAAAATAGTTACAGTAACAACTTACGATTGCTTAAAATAGCGCTAAATTTGTCCCGATCTGAAAAATAATCATTCATGGCGCAAACCTATGTTTACAAGCCCATGTATGTTTAATTTGAAACCTTGGATCCAATAAATTTGAAGTTCATTGTTGGAAGGCTTTGATTCTATCAATCCTCTAATGAACTTCATGAATTTTGGTTCAAGTGAATCATTTGAACTTCGTTGATCATATGTGGTTACTTTGATCATTTGAAATGAATGATATACTTGACAAAAAAGACAATAATTTGTACCAAGGATTTCAAAATTAGATACATGTTTTTACAAATACATTTCACTAATAATGTGTATCAAAGATTTCAAAATTAGAAATTTTTGTATATATTTATTTTATTTGTATTTTATCTAGAGTTATTATTAATTTTATTTACTTAAGAGTAATGTTTTCTCTTTTTTTTTATTTGAATTTTTTTAAATATTATATTTAACTATAAAAATTTTGTTTTTTTTTAATATTTTTTATTAATTACTCTTTTTTTATAAACAATGATTATCATTGAATAAATTACAAAGCGTACTCTTGTTCGAATACATAAGACAACTTAGAGAAGCCATACAATTACAGTTGTAACTTGAAATATCTCTTATAATTCTCAATTTCTAAATTATCATTTTAATAGGCCATCATGTTTATTGTCTGGTTATTTGTCACTTTTGTGAAGTAAAAAGAAAAGATGATTGACACGTTTTCTTTGGTTGTACAATAAATTTACTATGTTGGAAAGAGGCAAGGTTGAGATTAATCATCCTGAATTGTAACAACAAACAATTGGATCTGGAATAATGAGAACATGTAAACATTTGGATTCGGAACAACTGAAAATAGTTACATAAGAACTTACGATTGCTTAAAAAAGCACTAAATTTGTCTAGATTTGAAAAATAATCATTCGTGGCGCAAACATATGTGTGCAAGCCGAAGTATGTTTAATTTGAAACCTTGGATCCAATGACTTTGAAGTTCATTGTTAAAAGGCTTTGATTCTATCAATCCTCTAATGAACTTCAGGAATTTTGGTTGAAGTGAATAATTTGAACATCGTTTATCGTATGTGGTTACTTTGAGCATTTGAAATGAATGATATACCTGACAAAATGACAATAATTTGTACCAAGGATTTCAAAATTAGATACATGTTTTTACAAATAAATTTCACTATTAATGTGTATCAAAGATTTCAAAATTAGAAATTTTGATATATATTGATTTTATTTGTATTTTATCTAGAGTTATTATTAATTTTATTTACTAAAGAGTAATGTTTTCTGTTGTTTTATTTGAATTTATTTAAATATTATATTTAACTATATATATTTTGTTTTTTTTTATATTTTTTATTAATTACTATTTTTTTTATAAAAAAGGATTATCATTGAATAAATTACAAAGCGTACTCTTGTACGAATACATAAGACAACTCAAAGAAGCCATACAATTACAGTTGTAACTTGAAATATCTCCTATAATTCTCAATTTCTAAATTATCATTTTAATAGGCCATCGTGTTCGTTGTCTGGTTATTGTCAGTTTTGTGAAGGAGAAGGAAAAGATGATTGACATGTTCTCTTTGGTTGTATAATAAATTTACAATGTTGGAAAGAGGCAAGGTTGAGATTAATCATCCTTAATTGTAACAACGAACAATTGGATTTGGGATAACAAGAAAGTGGATTTTAGAACTGGAAACATTTGGATTCGAAACAATTGAAAATAGTTACAGTAACAACTTACGATTGCATAAAATAGCGCTAAATGTGTCCCGATTTGAAAAGTAATCTTTCGTGGCGCAAACATTTGTTTGCAAGCCCAAGTATGTTATATTTGAAACCTTGGATCCAATAACTTTTAAGTTCATTGTTAGAAGGCTTTGATTCTATCAATCCTCTAATAAACTTCATGAATTTTGGTTCAAGTGAATCATTTGAACTTCGTTGATCATATGTGGTTACTTTGAGCATTTGAAATGAATGATATACTTGACAAAAAAGACAATAATTTGTACGAAGGATTTCAAAATTAGAATCGTGTTTTTACAAATACATTTCACTAATAATGTGTATCAAAGATTTCAAAATTAGAAATTTTGATATATATTTATTTTATTTGTATTTTATCTACAGTTATTATTAATTTTATTTACTTAAGAGTAATGTTTTCTCTTTTTTTTTTATTTGAATTTTTTTAAATATTATATTTACCTATATAAATTTTGTTTTTTTTAAATATTTTTTATTAATTACTGTTTTTTTATAAAAAAGGATTATCATTGAATAAATTACAAAGCATACTCTTGTTCGAATACATAAGACAACTTAAAGAAGCCATACATTCGTGGCGTAAACCTATGTTTGCAAGCCCAAGTATGTTTAATTTGAAACCTTGGATCCAATAACTTTGAAGTTCGTTGTTGGAAGGCTTTTATTCTATCAATCCTCTAATGAACTTCATGAATTTTGGTTCAAGTGAATCATTTGAACTTCGTTGATCATATGTGGTTACTCTGAGCATTTGAAATGAATGATATACTTGACAAAAAAGACAACAATTTGTACCAAGGATTTCAAAATTAGATACATGTTTTTACAAATACATTTCACTAATAATGTGTATCAAAGATTTCAAAATTAGAAATTTTGATTTATATATTTATTTTATTTGTATTTTATCTAGAGTTATTATTAATTTTCTTTACTTAAGAGTAATGTTTTCTCTTTTTTTTTATTTGAATTTTTTTAAATATTATATTTAACTATATAAATTTTGTTTTTTTTAATATTTTTTTTTAATTACTAATTTTTATAAACAAAGATTATCATTGAAAAAATTACCAAGCGTACTCTTGTTCGAATACATAAGACAACTTAAAGAACCCATACAATTAAAGTTGTAACTTAAAATATCTCCTATAATTCTCAATTTCTAAATTAACATTTTAATAGGCCATCATGTTTATTGTCTGGTTATTTGTCACTTTTGTGAAGGAGAAAGAAAAGATGATTGACACGTTTTCTTTGGTTGTACAATAAATTTACAATGTTGGAAAGAGGCAAGGTTGAGATTAATCATCCTGAATTGTAACAACAAACAATTGGATCTGGAATAATGAGAACATGTATTTTAGAACTGGAAACATTTGGATTCGGAACAATTGAAAATAGTTACATAAGAACTTATGATTGCTTAAAATAGCGCTAAATTTGTCTCGATTTGAAAAATAATCATTCGTGGCGCAAACCTATGTGTACAAGCCAAAGTATGTTTAAGTTGAAACCTTGGATCCAATAACTTTGAAGTTCATTGTTAGAAGGCTTTGTTTCTATGAATCCTCTAATGAACTTCATGAATTTTGGTTCAAATGAATTATTTGAACATCGTTGATCATATGTGGTTACTTTGAGCATTTGAAATGAATGTTATACTTGACAAAAAGATAATAATTTGTACCAAGGATTTAAAAATTAAATACATGTTTTTACAAATAAATTTCACTAATAATGTGTATCAAAGATTTCAAAATTAGAAATTTTGATATATATTTATTTTATTTGTATTTTATCTAGAGTTGTTATTAATTTTATTTACTTAAGATTAATGTTTTCTCTTGTTTTATTTAAATTTCTTTAAATATTATATTTATATATATATATATATATATATATATATATATATATATATATATATATATATATATATATATATATATATATATATATATATATATATATATATATATATATATATATATATATATATATATTTTATATTTTTTATTAATTACTTTTTTTTATTATAAACAAGGATCATCATTGAATAAATTACAAAGCTTATTCTTGTACGAATACATAAGTGGACTCAAAGAAGCCATACAATTACACTTGTAACTTGAAATATCTCATATAATTCTTAACTTCTAAATTATCATTTTAATAGGCCATCATGTTCGTTGTCTGGTTATTTGTCACTTTTGTGAAGGAGAAGGAAAAGATGATTGACACGTTCTCTTTGGTTGTACGATAAATTTACAATGTTGGAAAGAGGTAAGGTTGAGATTAATCATCCTTAATTGTAACAACAAACAATTGGATTTGGGATAATGAGAAGATGTATTTTAGAACTGGAAACATTTGGATTCGGATCGATTGAAAATAGTTACAGTAAAAACTTACGATTGCTTAAAATAGCGCTAAATTTGTTCCAATTTCAAAAATAATCATTTGTGGCGCAAACCTATGTTTGCAAGCCCAAGTATGTCTAATTTGAAACCTTGGATCCAATAACTTTTAAGTTAATTGTTGGAAGGCTTTGATTCTATCAATTCTCTAATGAACTTCATGAATTTTGGTTCAAGTGAATCATTTGAACATCGTTGATCATATGTGGTTACTTTGAGCATTTGAAATGAATGATATACTTGACAAAAAGATAATAATTTGTACCAAGGATTTCAAAATTAGATACATGTTTTTACAAATAAATTTCACTAATAATGTGTATCAAAGATTTCAAAATTAGAAATTTATATATATATATATATATATATATATATATATATATATATATATATATATATATATATATATATATATATATATATATATATATATATATATATATATATATATATATATATATATATATATATATATATATATATATATATATATATATATTTTAGTTGTATTTTATCTAGAGTTATTATTAATTTTATTTACTTAAGAGTAATGTTTTCTTTTTTTTTTTCATTTGAATTTTTTTAAATATTATATTTAACTATATAAATTTTGTTATTTTTAAATATTTTTTATAAATTACTATTTTTTTTATAAACAAGGATTATCATTGAATAAATTACAAAGCGTACTCTTGTTCGAATACATAAGAAAACTTAAAGAAGCCACACAATTACAGTTGTAACTTGAAATATTTCCTATAATTATCAATTTTTAGATTATCATTTTAATAGGCCATCATGTTCGTTGTCTGGTTATTCGTCACTTTTGTGAAGGAGAAGGAAAAGATGATTGACATGTTCTGTTTTGTTGTACAATAAATTTACAATGTTGGAAAGAGGCAAGGTTGAGATTAATCATCCTTAATTGTAACAACGAACAATTGGATTTGGGATAACAAGAAAATGGATTTTAGAACTGGAAACATTTGGATTCAGAACAATTGAAAATAGTTACATTAACAACTTACTATTGCTTAAAATAGCGCTAAATTTGTTCCGATTTGAAAAATAATCATTCATGGCGAAAACCTATGTTTGCAAGCCCAAATATGTTTAATTTGAAACCTTGGATCCAATAACTTTGAAGTTAATTGTTAGAAGGTTTTGATTCTATCAATCCTCTAATGAACTTCATGAATTTTGGTTCAAGTAAATCATTTGAACATCGTTGGTCATATGTGGTTACTTTGAGCATTTGAAATAAATGATATACTTGACAAAAAAGACAATAATTTGTACCAAGGATTTCAAAATTAGATACATGTTTTTACTAATACATTTAACTAATAATGTGTATCAAAGATTTCAAAATTAGAAATTTTGATATATATTTATATTATTTGTATTTTATCTAGAGTTATTATTAATTTTATTTACTTAAGAGTAATGTTTTCTCTTTTTTTTTATTTAAAATTTTTTAAATATTATATTTAACTATATAAATTTTGTTTTTTTAAGTATTTTTTATTAATTACTTTTTTTTATAAACAAGGATTATCATTGAATAAATTACAAAGCGTACTTTTGTTCGAATACATAAGACAACTTAAAGAAGCCATACAATTACAGTTGTAACTTGAAATATCTCCTATAATTCTCAATTTCTAAATCATCATTTTAATAGGCCATCATGTTTATTGTCTGGTTATTTGTCACTTTTGCGAAGGAGAAAGAAAAGATGATTGACACGTTTTCTTTGGTTGTACAATAAATTTACAATGTTGGAAAGAGGCAAGGTTGAGATTAATCATCCTGAATTGTAACAACAAAGAATTGGATTTGGAATAATGATTAGATGGATTTTACAACTGGAAACATTTGTATTCGGAACAATTGAAAATAGTTACAGTAACAACTTATGATTGCTTAAAATAGCGCTAAATTTGTCCCGATTTTAAAAATTATCATTCGTGGCGCAAACCAATGTTTGCAAGCCCAAGTATGTTTAATTTGAAACCTTAGATCCAATAACTTTGAAGTTCATTGTTGGAAGGCTTTGATTCTATCAATCCTCTAATAAACTTCATGAATTTTGGTTCAAGTGAATCATATGAACATTGTTGATCATATGTGGTTACTTTGAGCATTTTAAATGAATGATATAGTTGACAAAAAAGACAATAATTTGTACCAAGGATTTAAAAATTAGATACATGTTTTTTCAAATACATTTCACTAATAATGTGTGTCAAAGATTTCAAAATTAGAAATTTTAAAATATATTTATTTTATTTGTATTTTATCTAGACTTATTATTAATTTTATTTACTTAAGATTAATGTTTTCTCTTTTTATATTTGAATTTTTTTAAATATTATATTTAACTATATAAATTTTGTTTTTTTTTTAAATATTTTTTATTAATTACAATTTTTTTTATAAACAAGGATTATCATTAAATAAATTACAAAGCGTACTCTTGTTCGAATACATAAGACAACTTAAAGAAGCCATGCAATTACAGTTGTAACTTGAAATCTCTCCTATAATTCTTAATTTCTAAATTATCATTTTAATAGGCCATCATGTTCGTTGTCTGGTTATTTGTCACTTTTGTGAAGGAGAAGGAAAAAATGGTTGACACGTTCTCTTTGGTTGTACGATAAATTTACAATGTTGGAAAGTGGCAAGGTTGAGATTAATCATCCTTATTTGGAACAAAGAACAATTGGATTTGGAATAATGAGAAGATGTATTTTAGAACTGGAAATATTTGGATTTGGAACAATTGAAAATAATTACAGTAACAACTTACGATTACTTAAAATAGCGCTAAATTTGTTCCGATTTGAAAAATAATCATTCGTCGCGCAAACCTATGTTCGCAAGCCCAAGTATGTTTAATTTGAAACCTTGGATCCAATAACTTTGAAGTTCATTGTTAGAAGGCTTTGATTCTATCAATCCTCTAATGAACTTCATGAATTTTGGTTCAAGTGAATCATTTGAACATCGTCGATCATATGTGGTTACTTTGAGCATTTTAAATGAATAATACACTTGACAAAAAGACAATAATTTGTACCAATGATTTCAAAATTAGATACATGTTTTTACAAATACATTTCACTAATAATGTGTATCAAAGATTTCAAAATTATAAATTTTGATATATATTTATTTTAGTTGTATTTTATCTAGAGTTATTATTAATTTTCTTTACGTAAGAGTAATGTTTTCTCTTGTTTTATTTGAATTTATTTAAACATTATATTTAACTATATATATTTTGTTTTTTTTATTAATATTTTTTACTAATTACTATTTTTTTTTATAAACAAGGATTATCATTGAATAAATTACAAAACGTACTCTTGTTCGAATACATAAGACAACTTAAAGAAGTCATACAATTACAGTTGTAACTTGAAATATCTCCTATAATATTCAATTTCTAAATTATCATTTTAATAGGCCATCATGTTCGTTGTCTGGTTATTTGTCACTTTTGTGAAGGAGAAGGAAAAGATGATTGACATGTTCTCTTTGGTTGTACAATAAATTTACAATGTTGGAAAGAGGCAAGGTTGATATTAATCATCCTTAATTGTAACAACGAACAATTGAATTTGGGATAACAAGAAAATGGATTTTAGAACTGGAAACATTTGGATTCGGAACAATTGAAAATAGTTACAGTAACGACTTACGATTGCTTAAAATAGCGCTAAATTTGTCCCGATTTGAAAAATAATCATTCGTGGCGCAAACCTATGTTTGCAAGCCCAAGTATGTTTAATTTGAAACCTTGGATCCAATAATTTTGAAGTTCATTGTTGGAAGGCTTTGATTCTATCAATCCTCTAATGAACTTCATGAATTTTGGTTCAAGTGAATCATTTGAACTTCGTTGATCATATGTGGTTACTTTCAGCATTTGAAATGAATGATATACTTGACAAAAAAGACAATAATTTGTACCAAGGATTTTAAAATTAGATACATGTTTTTATAAATAAATTTCACTAATATTGTGTATCAAAGATTTAAAAATTGGAAATTTTGATATATATTTATTTTATTTGTATTTTATCTAGAGTTATTATTAATTTTATTTACTTAAGAGTAATGTTTTCTATTTTTTTTTTTCTTTTGAATTTTTTTAAATATTATATTTAACTATATAAATTTTGTTTTTTTTTCATATTTTTAATTAATTACTATTTTTTTATTAACAAGGATTATCATTGAATAAATTACAAAGCGTACTCTTGTTCGAATACATAATACAACTTAAAGAAGTCATACAATTACAGTTGTAACTTGAAATATCTCCTATAATTCTCAATTTCTAAATTATCATTTTAATAGGCCATCATGTTTGTTGTCTGGTTATTTGTCACTTTTGTGAAGGAGAAGTTAAAGATGATTGACATGTTCTCTTTGGTTGTATAATAAATTTACAATGTTGGAAAGAGGCAAGGTTGAGATTAATCATCCTTAATTGTAACAACGAACAATTGGATTTGGGATAACAAGAAAGTGGATTTTAGAACTGGAAACATTTGGATTCGAAACAATTGAAAATAGTTACAGTAACAACTTACGATTGCATAAAATAGCGCTAAATTTGTCGCGATTTGAAAAATAATCATTTGTGGCGCAAACCTATGTTTGCAAGCCCAAGTATGTTTAATTTGAAACCTTGGATCCAATAACTTTGAAGTTCATTGTTGGAAGGCTTTGATTCTATCAATCCTCTAATGAACTTCATGAATTTTGGTTCAAGTGAATCATTTGAACTTCGTTGATCATATGTGGTTACTTTGAGCATTTGAAATGAATGATATACTTGACAAAAAAGACAATAATTTGTACGAAGGATTTCAAAATTAGAATCGTGTTTTTACAAATACATTTCACTAATAATGTGTATCAAAGATTTCAAAATTAGAAATTTTGATATATATTTATTTTATTTGTATTTTATCTACAGTTATTATTAATTTTATTTACTTAAGAGTAATGTTTTCTCTTTTTTTTTTATTTGAATTTTTTTAAATATTATATTTACCTATATAAATTTTGTTTTTTTTAAATATTTTTTATTAATTACTGTTTTTTTATAAAAAAGGATTATCATTGAATAAATTACAAAGCATACTCTTGTTCGAATACATAAGACAACTTAAAGAAGCCATACATTCGTGGCGTAAACCTATGTTTGCAAGCCCAAGTATGTTTAATTTGAAACCTTGGATCCAATAACTTTGAAGTTCGTTGTTGGAAGGCTTTTATTCTATCAATCCTCTAATGAACTTCATGAATTTTGGTTCAAGTGAATCATTTGAACTTCGTTGATCATATGTGGTTACTCTGAGCATTTGAAATGAATGATATACTTGACAAAAAAGACAACAATTTGTACCAAGGATTTCAAAATTAGATACATGTTTTTACAAATACATTTCACTAATAATGTGTATCAAAGATTTCAAAATTAGAAATTTTGATTTATATATTTATTTTATTTGTATTTTATCTAGAGTTATTATTAATTTTCTTTACTTAAGAGTAATGTTTTCTCTTTTTTTTTATTTGAATTTTTTTAAATATTATATTTAACTATATAAATTTTGTTTTTTTTAATATTTTTTCTTAATTACTAATTTTTATAAACAAAGATTATCATTGAAAAAATTACCAAGCGTACTCTTGTTCGAATACATAAGACAACTTAAAGAACCCATACAATTAAAGTTGTAACTTAAAATATCTCCTATAATTCTCAATTTCTAAATTAACATTTTAATAGGCCATCATGTTTATTGTCTGGTTATTTGTCACTTTTGTGAAGGAGAAAGAAAAGATGATTGACACGTTTTCTTTGGTTGTACAATAAATTTACAATGTTGGAAAGAGGCAAGGTTGAGATTAATCATCCTGAATTGTAACAACAAACAATTGGATCTGGAATAATGAGAACATGTATTTTAGAACTGGAAACATTTGGATTCGGAACAATTGAAAATAGTTACATAAGAACTTATGATTGCTTAAAATAGCGCTAAATTTGTCTCGATTTGAAAAATAATCATTCGTGGCGCAAACCTATGTGTACAAGCCAAAGTATGTTTAAGTTGAAACCTTGGATCCAATAACTTTGAAGTTCATTG